>CM053330.1:1025000-1207500 GCA_028583605.1 Dastarcus helophoroides
GTTTTTTTATTTTCGTTTTTTTTTAAATTTTAGACTTTTTTGATTTTTTCTAAAAATTTTCAGTTTTCACTATTTATATTATTATATTTACGAGGACCATGGTCGAGTAGTATAAGTGCTGGACTACAAACTATGGTTGGTTAATTTCAAAGTCACGTTAGCTCAAGGTCATGCGAGCTCAAGGTCGCATGAGCTCAAGGTCACGCGATATTAGGATAATGCAAGCTCAAGGTTACTTAAACTCAAGGTCGCGCAAACTCAAAGTCACTTAAAGGTCGCGATAGCTCAAGGTCATGTAAGTTCAAGATCATGTTAGCTCAAGATCATGTTCGACCCAGATTGCATGAACTCAAGGTCGCGTGAGTTCAAGGTCATATGATGTCAAGGTCGCTCAAGGTCGCGCGACATTAGAAGTATGCGAGCTCAAGGTCACTTAAGCTCAAAGTTGCTCAAGGTCACTTAAAGGTCGCGATAGCTCAAGGTCATGTAAGTTTAAGATCATGTTAGCTCAAGGTCATGTTCCACCAAGATTGCATGAACTCAAGGTCGCGTGAGTTCAAGGTCACATGATGTCAAGGTTGCTCAAGGTCGCGCGACATTAGAAGTATGCGAGCTCAAGGTTACTTAAGCTCAAAGTCGCGCAAGCTCAAGGTCACTTAAAGGTCGCGACAGCTCAAGGTCATGTTAGCTTAAGGTCATGTTAACTCAAGAATATGCTAGCTCAAGGCAGTGTTAGCTCAAGGTCATGTTAGCTCAAGGTCAGTTACCTCAAGGTCATGTTCGACCAAGATTGCACGAACTCAAGGTCGCGTGAACTCAAGGTCGCATGATGTCAAGGTCGTGTTATTTCAAGGTCATGCGAGTTCAAAGTTGCGTGATATCAAGGTCATGTGAGCTATATGCCTCGTGGGCTCAATGCCTTATAAGCTCAAGGTCGCGTGAGCTCAAGATTGTGTGAGTTCAAGGTTGAGTTATATCAAGGTCACGTGAGCTCAAGGTCGTGTGAGCCTTAGGTCGTGTAAGAAAAATAGCGCGAGGTAAAATTTGTTCTAAAAAGTTTTATCTCAAAATTGCGACAGAAATATTGATGTTCTCTTGATATTGACATTGATCTTATATTTTCATTTTTTGCCCCTTCTTATCTGAACACGTTTGATAGCGGTCATTGGCTTGGTTAAGTGATTTAAAATTTAAAAAACATCAACATTTTCGTTTATTTTACCATAAGTTTGATGGAAGAGACTGGTCCTTGGTTATCTTGAAAAATTGAAATACAGAATTTGTCCCCTGAAACCAAGAAAGATTAAAAAACACAATAAAGGTTGCTCTAACGCGTTTCGACAGTCAAGCTGTCATCTTCAGAGAGAAACTGAAGATGACAGCTTGGCTGTCGAAACGCGTTAGAACAACCTTTGTTGTTTTTTCAATCTTTTTTGGTTTCAGGAGACAAGTTCTGTATTTCAAGTTTATTTTACCGTTATAGCAGCTCATCTGAAAAGAATTTTTTCGAACTTAATTGACTCCAAATCATGAAATCGCCTAGGAAATAAATTAGGAACTTTGGGTTTCTGTTTCGCTATTTAAATCAAAAAATCGAAATAAGGAAAGTCAACTTAAACTGGTTTTGGTCAAATTATGAATCGGAGGATCACCAGACTTTTGCGTTTTTAAAATTTGTCAAGAAGAAAATTTTTTTTATTTCGATCAAAAAAAATTATAAAAGTATCATAATATTTATCAATTCTTGTCAACTTTTACTGAGATATTAAAGAAATATCGATTTTTGTTGCTTTTTTATGGAAATTTACTGTCTGATATTTTTTTTTTGTTATTTTCAAAAGTCAAAATTTAGATTTTTGAAAATATTGACGACATTTGGTTGTTTTGATTTTTGTTGCCAATTTTTTCATTTTTCGAATATACATATATCGACTCTTTTCAAAAAGTCTACTTTTAATTTCGACGTTTTTTTGAAGAATTCGAATTTTTTTGTAAATTTGAACTTCAATTTTTGAAAATCTTAACGTTTAACAATCTTCACTTTTACACGAAAACGTCACTTTTACATGAAAACGTCACTTTTACATGAAAACGTCACTTTTCCCAGAATTCATTTAAAAATACGAAAAAAATTCGATTATTTTTTTGTAAATTTAAGTTTTTAAAGTTTTGACATTTTTAATAAATTGTTTAAACAGTTTGACTTTTTTTTGTCAATTAAATCGAAAAAATTAAGAATTCCCTTTTTGTGCAGAGGTAAAAAAACCAAAGCACTACTTTCGTGTATATTCTACTCAGTTTCAACTCGGTTATCTATAACTTCGTGTAGCAATTTAAAAAAAAAATTCCTAACAATTTATAATGTCCTCGTTAACAAGTACTAATTTGGGGTAACAATTTTAATTGAAGTTAGAAAAGCTGCAACGCGGAATTTTACGTTCTGTCGGATTGGAGCATTTCGTTTCCGTGTTAATTAAACTTCGTATCGATCTATTATAAAGCTGAGGTCTGTCGATTTTCATGTGTATGGGACTCAATTAAGACCATCTGTTGTCCCTTTTATTAAGAAACCGGCGAATGGATTTGTCCAGTTAAAAAAACAAACAATAAAAATATCGCTCGCTATCAAAAATTGCTTTCCATTATTTCCGGATTTATCCGAGGTTTTGTTTTACCTATTTCTTGCACTTTTTACTTGTCCACGTTTTATAGTTTCATTCATTGCGAAGGATAACGGTCGATTGGAGATATTAACAATTTTATTTAACATTCAACATTTAATTGATAATAAGAAGCGGCTTCGATAATGAATTATACGGCAAATAAGGGCTTTAGATGTTTTCGTAAGCGATAAGTCTTATCTGTACGTCCGTTCTAGAAACCGGAACGGTACCTATATATACGCAGTGGTTTTTCCCTCAGTTAGTTTATTAAACAATGAGTCAGCTAGTCATTTAATTAGTCAGTTGGTCAGTTAAGTGAATTATAATTGTAGTGTTCCGGAATCAGTTTGGAAATAAAGTGGTTACAATTCACGAAGTATTAATCTTCGAACCGATAACGAGTAACAATAACATTTAACTTTGCAGTCCTAGACTATACTGGATAATTAATTTTTAAATTTGACAAATTTTGCGTTTACAGTGGAAGGAAAAAATTAGAATTTTCGACAAAAAATGAAACATTTAGAATTTTGTTTGCAATAATCCGAATTTTGTTTACAATAATCCGAATTTTGTGTACAATAATCCGAATTTTGTTTAAAATAATTCGAAATTAAATACAGTTAAAATTAAAAAAATATCAAAATGGATATAAAGCTTTAGATTCTACGTAGATAGTTATTAAAATAAAAATATTATCGGTATTTTCTTTGGTTTATAATTATATAAATTGCGCTCAATTGGACTTAAATCATCCGTTGCATTTTCTATTACCAACCGACATAAATGGTGCGAACGTCCAAATACCAAGTGCGCCGCTTTATTATGAGTATAAATGTAAATCAACTCGTTCTCCATTAATCTTCTCCTATACGATAATTACGGTCCATAAATCTCTCCCCAATGAATCTGTTATTCGATTTTTTCTCCGAGACGAAAGTGTCAACTGCACCGCCGATGAATAACAAAATCGCCAATTAACCCCACCCGTGGCGCCGCAACTGGTGCGCGCCCCAAAACGCCCTTTTTTTTTCCACCAAACTATTAAGAACAAGCGAGCGCACCACGTTCGAAACCATTAAAATTACAAATGAGAAATACTAAAGTTATCCTTCTATAGTAACGTTATCCTTCAGTAATAGTAACGTTATCCTTTCAGCTTAATACATTAAGGACAATTAAAAGCGACATCCGCTAACGGAAGACGTATTGCAGTACACTTTGGAATAGCACTTTATTTCATAAACTTATTATGCCGGAATTTCTAGTAAAAGTTGGTGAAATTAACCAGGAAACTCTGTCCTTAATTAAAACTAAGAACAGCTCGCCTTGCACATGTGAATGATTTTATTATGTCTGCAGAAACAAATGATTTAACACAATTCGGAGTTTCTAAAGTTTTGGATTTAACCTTAAAAGCTAGGGGCTGTACCGTGTACGTGATCATAAAGATAGATATTTCTACTTCGAATTTTGCACGCTCTTGGAATAATTTCGCTAGCTGCTGTTGTACATGAGGTTGAGTCTAATCAGTTTTAAATTCAACAGTAAATTGTAATAGTTAACTGAGTGATAATACATTTTTCACTTATCGTTACATTAAGGGAAATGTGAGGGAGGTTTGTCTCTGTTGTAATTGGATGGGTCATTAGTATATACTTCTCGGTTGTTTTGAAGCTATACGGGAGGTTTGCAGCGGCGCGATAGCATCCATTCGCGAGCAACCTCGCGTGGTGGTTTCTGTTGTTCTTCTTGGGTTTTTTTCCACTGAAAGCAGTGATAACCTACTAACAAGTTTTATTAAAATTTGTTGATGCTGGCCAAAATGTTTTTAGAAATTTTGAACTTCTGAAAAAAGTAGAATTTTATTAAGAAAATAGAAATTTCGGGAAAAATTCGAAAATTTTTAAAAAGACGCCATTAAAAGCAAATGGGTTTGTACAAATTTTTATTTAGAATTTTGGAAAGAAGCCGACATTTTGAAAAAAGTACAATTCAATGGCCCTTTTTTTGGAAAAAGTAATTTTTTTTAGACGTCGAAATTTTCAGAAAAGGTTTGAGGAAAAAAGAGTTGACATTCCGAAAAAGGTTGAATTTTTGAAAACAAATTTGCCAAAAAAACGTCCAAATTCGCAAGAAAAAAACCAAAATTTTGAGAAAAAAGTCGACATTAAAAAAAATTAAACATATGAAAATTTAGTAGACGTCAATATTGAGAGAAAGGCAAAATATCATTTGTCATTTCATCTGTCAAATGAGAACAAGGTCGTATCAGTCCAAGGTCACATGAGCTCAAGATCACATCAGTTCAAGGTCACTTGAGTTCAATATCACATGATATCAGAGTCACGTGAGTTTAAAATCACGAAAGTCTAAGGTCACGAGATGATGTGAGTTCGAGATCACGCGAGTTCAAGGTTACGTGCGCCTAAGGTCGCATTAAGCCGGAGTGACGTGAGCTGAAGGTCACCTGAATAAAAGATTAGGTTACGGTGTGCTCAAGGTCACATTAACTCGAGACATATGAGCTCAAGGTCACCTGACTTCAGGATTAGGTTAGTGTGTGTTCAAGGTCACGTTAACTCGAGGCATACGAGCTCGAGGTCACCTGAGTTCAGGATTATTTTAGCGTGTATTCAGGGTGACATTAGCTCGAGGCATATGAGCTCAAGGTTCGAGAAAAAGCCCAAATTTTGAAAATAGTGTAGTTTTTTCGACCAATAAGAGTCCACCATGAAAAATAGTTTCATGGCTTTCATTTTAAAAAAAGGAATTTTTTTAATTCGAAGTTTTCGTGAGTTCGAGATCACGCGAGTTTAAGGTTACGTGCGGTTAAGGTCGCATTAAGTCAGAGTTACGTGAGCTGAAGGTCACCTGAGTAAAAGATTAGGTTAGCGTGTGTTTAAGGTCACGTTAACTCGAGACATATGAGCTCAAGGTCACCTGACTTTAGGATTAGGTTAGTGTGTGTTCAAGGTCACGTTAACTCGAGGCATATGAGGTCGAGGTCACCTGAATTCAGGATTATTTTATCGTGTATTCAGGGTGACATTAGCTCGAGGCATATGAGCTCAAGGTTCGAGAAAAAGCCCAAATTTTGAAAAAAGTGTAATTTTTTCGACTAATAAGAGTCCACCATGAAAAATAATTTCATGGCTTTCATTTCGAAAAAAGTAGTTCTTTTAAGTCGAAGTTTTCAAAAAAAAGATTGAGTAACAAATATTTTTTTAATGTTTTTAGGAAAGGGCTAACAATTTTAAAATGTTGAATTTTTCAAAACAAAATTAAATTTGCTGAAAAAAGTTTAAATTCACAAAAAAAGACGAGATTTCAAAAAAAAGTCGAAATTTTGAAAAAAGATTAAACATTAAAATTCAATAAACGTTAATATTGAGAGAAAAGCGAAATGAGAACAAGGTCACATCAGTTTAAGGTCACGTGAGCTCAAGATCACATGATATTTGGGTTACGTGGGTTCAAGATCACGAAAGTCTAGGATCGCGTGAGTTCGAGATCACGCCAGTACAAGATCACGTGAGTTCAAGGTCATTTATGGTCATGGTCGCATTAAAACAGATGCACATAAACTCAAGGTTACCCGAGTTCAGGATTAGGTTAGCGTGTGTTCAAAGTTGCGTTATCTCGAGGCATATGAGTTCAAGGTCATATGAGCTCAAGGTCACTTGAGCTTAGGGTTATGTGTTTAAGGTCACGTTAACCTAAGGCCACGTGAGTTCGACTCAAGGTCAATTAGGTTCAAGGCTAATTTAAGGTCATTGAATTTAATGTTACCTGATTTCAAGGTCGTGTGAGCTCAAGAATATAAGAGTCACGTTTGCTTGAGATTAGATAGGTTTAAAGCCACATTGGCTCAAAGTCACTTGCGATCAAGATCGCATTAACCTAAGGTCACGTGAATTCAATGTTACTTGAGTTTAGGATCACATTAGTTTAGGATCACGTTAGTTCAAGATTGTGTGTGTTCAAGGTTACATTAGGTCGAGGCCACGTGAGTTCAAGGTCGCTTAAACAAAGTTATTTTAGTTAAAGGTTACGACGGCTCAAGGATATGTTAGCTTAAAGTTATGTTGGATTAAGGTCATGTTAGATCAATGTCATGTTAGATCAAGGTCATATTAACTCAAGGTCACATAATTACAAAGTTAGGTCAGCTCAAGATCATGAGAGCTCAAGGTTACGTGAGCTAAAGATCGAGTGAGCTAAAGGTCGCGTGATATTAAGATCACGTGCGCTCAAGGTCACTCAAGTTAAAAAAGTTGCGTGAGCTCAAGGTCACGTAAACTCAAGGTCGCGTGAGCTCAAGGTCAAGTAGGTTCAAGGCTAACTTAAGGTCATTGAATTTAGTGTAACCTGATTTCAAGGTCGCGTGAGCTTAAGAATACTGGAGTCACGTTTGCTTGAGATTGGGTAGGTTTAAAGCCACATTGGCTCAGTGTCACTTGCAATCAAGGTCGCATTAACCTAAGATCACAAGAACTCAATGTCACCTAAGTTATGGATCACGTTAGTTCAAGATTGCGTGAGTTCAAGGTTACATTAGGTCGAGACCACGTGAGTTCAAGGTCGTGTAAACTCAATGTTATTTTAATTAAAGGTTATTACGGCTCAAAGACATGTTAGCTTAAGATTATGTTGGATTAAGGTCATGTTAGATCAAAGTCATGTTAGATCAAGGTCATGTGAGCTTAAGGTTACATAATTATAAAGTTATGTCAGCTCAAGGTCATGCGAGCTGAAGGTGCGTGAGCTAAAGTTCGAGTGAGCTAAAGGTCGCGTGATATTAAGGTCACGTGCGCTTAAGGTCACGCGAGTTTAAAGTTGCGTGAGATCAAGGTCACGTGAGCTCAAGAATACTGGAGTCACGTTTGCTTGAGATTAGGTAGGTTTAAAGCCACATTGGCTCAATATCGCTCGTGATCAAGGTCGCAGAAACCTAAAGTCACATGTACTCAATATCACCTGAGTTTAGGATCACGTTAGTTCAAGATTGCGTGAGTTCAAGGTTACATTAGGTCGAGTCCACGTGAATTCAAGGTCGTGTTAACTCAAAGTTACTTTAGTTAAAGGTTATGACGGCTTAAGGACATGTTAGCCTAAGGTCATGTTGGATTAGGGTCATGTTAGATCAAAGTCATGTTAGATCAAGGTCAAGTGAGCTGAAGGTTACATAATTACAAAGTTATGTCAGATCAAGGTCACGCTAGCTCAAGGTTGCGTGAGCTAAAGGTCGCGTTAGCTAAAGGTCGCGTGATATTAAGATCACGTGCGCTCAAGGTGACGCGAGTTCAAAGTTGCGTGAGATCAAGGTCACGTGAGCTCAAGAATACTGGAATCACGTTTGCTTGAGATTGGGTAGGTTTAAAGCCACATTGGCTCAATGTCACTTGCGATCAAGGTTGCATTAACCTAAGGTTACATGAACTCAATATCACCTGAGCTTAGGATCACGTTAGTTCAAGATTGCGTGAGTTCAAGCTTACATTAGGTCGAGGCCACGTGATTTCAAGGTCGCGTAAACTCAAAGTTACTTTAGTTAAAGGTTATGACGGCTCAAGGAGATGTTAGCCTAAGGTATGTTGGATTAAGGTCATGTTAGATCAAAGTCATGTTAGATCAAGGTCATGTGAGCTCAAAGTTACATAATTACAAAGTTATGTCAGCTCAAGGTCATGCGAGCTCAAGGTTGCGTGAGTTAAAGGTCGCGTTAGCAAAAGGTCGCGTGATATTAAGGTCACGTGTGCTTAAGGTCACGCGAGTTCAAAGAAGTTGCGTGAGATCAAGGCCGCGTGAAATCAAGGCCGCGTGAGCTCAAGGCCGCGCAAACTCAAGGTCGCGTGAACTCAAAGTCGCGTGAGCTCAAGGTCAAGTAGGTTCAAGGCTAACTTAAGGTGATTGAATTTAGTGTTATCTGATTTCAAGGTCGCGTGAACTTAAGAATACTGGAGTCACGTTTGCTTGAGATTGGGTAGGTTTAAAGTCGCATTGGCTCAATGTCACTTGCGATCAAGGTTGCATTAACCTAAGGTCACATGAACTCAATATTACCTGAGTTTAGGATCACGTTAGTTCAAGATTGCGTGAGTTCAAGGTTACATTAGGTCGAGGCCACCTGAGTTCAAGGTCGTGTAAACTCAAAGTTACTTTAGTTACAGATTATGACGGCTCAAGATGTTAGCTTAAGGTCATGTTGGATTAAGGTCATGTTAGATCAAAGTCATGTTAGATCAAGGTCATGTGAGCTGAAAGTTACAAAATTATCAAGTTATGTCAGCTGATATTAAGGTCACGTGTGCTCAAGGTCACGCGAGTTCAAAGAAGTTGCGTGATATCAAGGCCGCGTGAGATAAAGGCCGAGTAAGCCCAAGGTCACGTAAGCTCAAGGTTGCGTGAACTTAAGGTCGCGTGAGCTCAAGGTCAAGTAAATTCAAGGCTAACTTAAGGGCATTGAGATTAAGGTCATGTTGGATTAAGGTCATGTTAGATCAAAGCCATGTTAGATCAAGGTCGAGTGAGCTCAAGGTTACATAATTACAAAGTTATGTCAGCTCAAGGTCATGCGAGCTCAGGGTTGCGTGATCTAAAGGTCGCATTAGCTAAAAGTCGCGTGATATTAAGGTAACGTGCGATCAAGGTCACGCGAGTTTAAAGTTGCGTGAGATAAATGTTGCCTGAGCTCTAGGTTGCGTAAGCTCAAGGTCGCGCGATATTAAGATCACGTGTGCTTAAGGTCGCGTGAGCTCAAGGTCGCGTAAGCTCAAGGTCGCGTGAGCTCAAGGTCGCGTTATATCAAGGTCACGCATGTTCAAGGTTATGTGAGCTCAAGGTTGCGTGAGCCTAAGTTCGCGTGAGCTCCTCAACGTCGCGTGATGCCAAGGTCACGCGAGTTTAAAGTTGCGTGAGATGAAGGTCGCCTGAGTTCAAGGTTGCGTGAGCTTAAGTTCGCGTGAGCTCCTTAAAGTCGCGTGATGTCAAGGTCACGTGAGCTTAAAGTCGCGGGAACTCAAGGTCAGGTGAATGCGGAAGTTACGTTAACTCAATGTGGTATAAGAAAAATAGTGTGATAAAAAATTTCTCTTAAAAAGTTTTATCTTAAAATCCCGACAGAAATTAATGCTCTCTTGACATTGACGTTAAATTTTCATTTTTATCTCTTCTCATCTGAACACGTTTGATACCAGTCATTGGTTTGGTTAAGTGATTTAAAATAAAAAAAAAAAACATCAACATTTTCGTTTAATTTACCGTCACAGCAGTTTGTCCAAAAAGGATTTTTTCAAATTTTGGATTAATCGACTCCAAATCATGAAATCGCCTAGAAAATAAAAAATCAGGAAGTTTGGGTTTATGTTTAAATCAAAAAACTGAAATAGGGAAAGACATCTTGAACTGGTTTTGCTCAAATTGTGAATCAAAAGAGCACCAGACTTTTGTGTTTTTAAAATTTGGATATTTTTTTAATTTTGACCAAAAAAATTATAAAAGTATCATAATCTTTGTTAATTCTGAGGAAGAGGATATATTTTTTTAATTTCGACCAAAAAAATTTATAACATAATAAACTTGTGTTTTTTCTGCCACTGAAAGTAGTGATAACCTTATAACAAATATCATTAAAATTTGTTGATGCGGCCAAAAAATTTTTTTTTTTAATTTCGAACTTTTCATGGACATATTTTGATATTAAGATAAGTGCGTTCATTGACTCATGCTGTTTAGAATAAGTGGATCTTCCAGAATCTTTTGGGACACCTCAACTAATTGAAAAGATCATATCGGGTACACCATATTGTTGCGTGTTATCGGTTCGATGATTAATATTGCGTGAATTGTAACCACCTTTATTTCCAAACTGACCTCGGAATACTACAATTATAATTCATTCAACTAATTAACTCACTAACCCTGTTTAATTAACTAACTTAATCATTAACTGAGGGAAAGCCGACCGCGTATATATAGATCCCGTTCCAGTTTCTAGAAGGAACGTACAAACTTATCGTTTGCGGAAATTTTTGGAGCATTGCCATTTGATTCATTATCGCGACCACTTCCCCTTATCAAATTTTTCTAAAAAAATTCCTTACTAAATTCTATAATTACATTTTGTTACAATTCTGTTACAATTTTGTTACAAATTCAACTTCAGTTGAATTACGATCACATTTAAGTTAGAATAAAGCGCAAAACCAAATGTTTATCGATCGTACCTCGTAGTTGTCGCACCCTAGTTCGAGAAAAGTATAGTTTTCTGAGTTGTTCGGAAGCTGGCATCATATTTGGCGGAAGAACTCCAGGAATCCGGAAAATAAATAAAATACGATCCCGTATTGAAAACATCTTAAAGGGGGGGATGCGTCGGAATTCGATGGGAAATCGGGGTAGGATATGTGACGGCGCCACTATCCGCCTGTCTAGGGCGTGAAATATGTAAGAACCGCTAATGCACATCGTCCATCTTGGCATATCTGAAATTGTGTTTCCGGGGGTTACAATCTCTAATCGCATAACGTCAAACTTCCCAAATTTGAAGAGACTATCGGAAGTGCATCACCGAGAAGGCAACTGCTTCGGCAATTTTACAAACTGAATTCTCCAATGGATATGCTTTATTGATATTTGCGCGTTTTCTTTTTAAACTCTTAAGGACTCGAGTTAAACCAGAAGCGGATCTTGTTGCAATTCGTTTCAATTACTACTGTTTGCCATCTTAGTTCATTCAGCCATCAATTTTAACTTGGCGTTCGGTACATAATGACGACATTTTCGACGTACCAAATTAGACTTTGCATTGATGTAGGTCTTGTTACGATCGCTTATAGGCAGCGAGTTATTGTGCTGTCAGTTATACGCCGAGATTTCGCAAAAGCTATCTGATATGATGCAAAGCGACGTACGATAAACAAGGCGAACCTCTAACTGCCTCAAGTGGAAATGCACCTGGTCACCTGAATGCAACTAATTACGATGTTTCATTTACTGTTTCTTACCGTTTTGATTCCGAGGCGATTGTTAATCCAAAGTGTTGTTCTTTCGGAAGGCGACAGGAGGTGCTGAATTTTTCTTCTCTAGGTCAACTCTCGAAACGCACTGGGAGCCTGAAAGTTAGGAAAACACGAGCGTCACTTCCACGGAAGATGGCTCCTTTGAATGGTGGTTCTAGGGTACTATCGAAGCTAGTCTCTGATCGAAGCACTCTTCATCATATACGCATCTTTGACTGATTGTTTTAATTTGATGGTTAAATTTATTTTATTTTTCGTTCGAAATGATTCAACTGTTTCCAAATTGAGAAAAATTTAACACTCTCACGTTTAATTCATGTTTATTTAAGAAAGGACCATTTATATTCCTAATTTATTTGGTTAATAAATTACACTTGTCTGGCTGTCCAAATAGGCGATTGTTCAATTTTACTAACTCCCCTATATCGTGACTTAGTGGCATAAATCATCGGATTCGAATGAAAATTTGTGTTTTCATTAAGTGAACATTTATGTCGATAGCGGCAAAACATATTGTTCTCTTATGCTAAACAAGTTATCAACTTGGTATCATAGAAGATATAGGTATTACATTGTATAATTTACGTATTCAAACGAACGAGTTTGAATTTATTTTGTTACTAAATGACAACATCGTCCATCCAATATAAAATAATAATTCATTTTGTTCCATTCACAATCGCCGTGTAGAAACAAGGTGTATATTTCTTGTAAACGCTTAAATTTCCAAACGAGTGATCGCAGATAGGGTTAATTCGTAATAGGACACAATAGCGTCTTAATTTACATTCTAATTTGCTGCCAAAGGAAAGGGGCGCGAAAAATTAGAAACGTCACGACATTCAGAGATTATTAAATTAATTGAAATATTTCGTGACGAGACTCTTAAACTCTTGTCGAAAGAACGTAGAAACATTTCCAAAAAACTGCTAATTATTCCGCGCTGATAAACCCCGCGATATACAACCACCGAGGGGCACGGATTTTATCCGATCGTACCGTCAAGGAGTAAAGAGAGTTTTAAATCTTTATGTCTTTGTTTGGATTAAATTCAATTAAAGAAAATGAAACGATTTTTCAAAAGGTACTAAATATTAATAAATGAACTAAACACTTACTTGATCAATTTCAAAATTTCGAGTCTTAAAGGGGGTGAAAAAGTGTGTTAAATTGAATATCGAAAAAATTCAATATTTTCTTTTACGAGTTAAAATTTCGGCTTTTAAAAGCAATTTTGGTCCAAGAAGACGAAACTTGCAAAAATGCCTGTATTTTCAAACACAAAACTTAACATTTTTAGGAAAGGTGGAAGTTTTTAGAAAAAATGAAAGTTCTTAGAAAAGGTCGAAGTTTTTAAAAAAGTTAAAATTCTTTCGAATGACGTATTCTGATTAGTCCATCTTATAAATATTTAAGCATTGTTGCTATTGGATGTTAGCATATTGTATCGAAATGTAATCATAGAATTTAGGACATAAGGAAATTTTCTAGAAAAATCTAATGAGGGAAAGCGGCCGCGATAATGAAGCAAGCGCAGATAAGCGTTTCAGAAATTTCGACAAACGATAAATCTTATCTGCTGGAAACTTCTAGAACTCGAAAGCGAGACCTATATAAGGTGGCCGCCTTTCCCGCAGTCAGTTAGTCAGTGTAGTTAGCTAGTCAAGAGAAGCCAATTAATAAGTTAATTAAACAGTGTTAGTGAATTGCACTATTTTTTTTTGATGGAACGGACTGGTCCTTGAATATCTTCAAAATTTGAAATACAGAACTTGTTCCCTGAAACCAAGAAAGATTAAAAAACACAAGAGAGAAACCAGTTTATCTCTGAAGATGACAGCTTGGCTGTCGAAACGCGTTAGAGCAACCTTTGTTGTGTTTTTTAATCTTTCTCGGTTTCAGGGGACAAGTGCTATATTTCGAATTGCAATATGTCTTGCAAAAGATTTAACTGAATTTTCACGGTAAAATGTTCTGCCAATTGCCCACTAATAAGGCAAAAATATCTTACAAAAATTTTAAATGAATTTGCATGGTGAAATGTGTCCCACAGCTTCTATTAATACGGTAAAACTATTTTACAACAGATACGACCAAATGTTTTGTCTAACTATTTTTCGGATAATCAATAATCACGACAAAAATGTTTTCCACCGTCAAAATTCATTAAAATTCTATATAAAATAATTTAATCGTATTACTAGTCCCTTACCAAAAGATTTCACCGTGGAAATTTAATTAAATCTTTTATTATACACAAAATTGTTTTACGAAAAAAATTCACGGTGAAATGTTTGGTCAAGTGCCTAAAACTACTGTAAAAGGGCCTTACAAATAATTTTAATGAATTTCCACGGTTGGATGTTTGCTAAGTACCTAGTTTTGCAAGAGCTCAACCAATTTTCACGGTGAAATGTTTTGTCAAATGTCTATTAATAAGGTAAAGGTATTTTACAAAAGTTTTAAATTAATTTTCACGGTGAAATGTTTCACCAAGCGCTTACAATTACCATTAAAATGTTTTGCGAATGATTTAAATGAACTTTCACGGTGAAATTTTTTGTTAAATGCTTATGATATAGGTAAACATATTTTTAGATGTCTTGTAACTATAAACACGATAAAAATGTCTTTCACAAGATTTGATTGAATTTTCACAGTGAAATATTTTGCCAAAGTCCTATTAGTGAAGTGAAAATATCTTACCAAAGTTAGGAATGAATTTTCACGGTGAAATGTGTTGCCTAGGTCCTATGACGACGACGAAAATGTCCTTCAAAAGGTATGGCGGAATGTTGTGTCTAAAAATTTTCCAGGCGATCTATAATCACAAAAAAAAATAGCTTTCACCGTCAAAATTCATTAAAATCTAATGCCCTATTATTTTACCTCATTAATGGTCAATAGGCAAAAAATTTCACCGTGGAAATTTGCCCAATTTTTGTATAAGACAACAAAAATGTTTTATAAAAAACTTCACGGTGAAATGCTTTGTTAAGTGCCTGAGGTTACCATAAGAAAGGTGTTACAATTGATTTCGATAAATTTTCACGGTGAAATGTTTGCCAAGTGCCTAATAAAATGGTTAAAATGTCTCACCAAAGTTAAGACAGAGTTTTCACGGTGAAATATGTTGCCTAAGTCCTATGAAGACGACCAAAAATGTCTTTCAAAAGGTATGGCAGAATGTTGTGTCTTAAAGTTTTTCAGAGGATTTTTAATCACGATAAAAATAGCTTTCACCGTCGAAATTTATTAAGATCTGATGTCGCATTATTTAACCTCATCAATGGTCAATAGACAAAAAATTTCACCGTGAAAATTTGCCCAATTTTTGTATAAGACGATAAAGATGTTTTATAAAAAACTTTACGGTAAAATGCTTTGTTAAGTGCCTAAGGTTACCATAAAAAAGGCTTTACAAATGATTTCAATAGAATTCCACGGTGAAATGTTTGCCAAGTACCTAAAAATACGGTTAAAATATCTTACCAAAGTTTAAAATGAATTTTCACGGTGAAATGTGTTACCTAGGTCCTATGAAGGTTGCAAAAATGTCTTTTAAAAGGTATGGAAAAATGTTGTGTCTAAAAATTTTCCAGGAGATCTATAATCACAAAAAAAATAGCTTTCACCGTCAAAATTCATTAAAATCTAATGTCCTATTATTTTACCTCATTAATGGTCAATAGGCAAAAAATTTCACCGTGGAAATTTGCCCAATTTTTGTATAAGACAACAAAAATGTTTTATAAAAAACTTCACGGTGAAATGCTTTGTTAAGTGCTTAAGGTTACCATAAGAAAGGCTTTACAAATGATTTCGATAAATTTTCACGGTGAAATGTTTGCCAAGTGCCTAATAATACGGTTAAAATATCTTTATAAAGTTAAAAATGAATTTTTAAGGTGAAATGTGTTGCCTAGGTCCTATAAAGACGTTAAAGAATATCTTTCAAAAGAAATGACAGAATGTTGTATCTAACAATTTTCCAGACGATCTATAATCACGATAAATATAGCTTTCACCGCCAAAATATATTAAAATCTGATGTCACATTATTTTACCTCATTAACAAACAATGGGCAAAAAATTTTACCGTGAAAATTTGCTTCTTTTCTTTAAAAGACAACAAAAATATTTTATAAAAAACTTCACGGTGAAATGCTTTGTTAAGTGCCTAAACTTATCATAAAAAAATCTTTACAAATGATTTTAACGAATTTTCACGGTGAAATGTTTGTCAAGTGCCTAATAATACGGTTAAAACATCTTACCAAAGTTAAGAATGAATTTTCACGGTAAAATATGTTGCCTAGGTCCTATGTAGACGGCAAACCTGTCTTTCAAAAGGTATGGCAGAATGTTGTGTCTAAAAATTTTTCAGACGATCTATATTCACGATAAAAATAGCTTTCACCGTCAAAATTCATTAAAATCTAATGTCACATTATTTTACCTCATCAATAGACAATAGGCAGAATCTTTCACCGTAAAAATTTGCTACATTTTTTTAAAAGACAATAAAAATGTTCTATAAAAAACTTTACGGTGAAATGCTTTGTTAACTGCCTAAACTCATTATAAAAAAGGCTTTAGAAATGATTTCAACGAATTTCCACGGTGAAATGTTTGCCAAGTGCCTAATGATGCGGTTAAAATAGCCTACCAAAGTTTAAAATGAATTTTTACGGTGAAATGTGTTACGTGAGTCCTATGAAGGCGGCAAAAATGTTTTTTAAACGGTATGACAGAATGTTGTATTTAAATATTGTTAAGACGATCTATAATTACGATAAAAATATCTTTCACCGTCAAAATTCATTTAAATCTGATGTAACATTATTGTACTCTATCAATGGACAGTAAACAAAAAATGTGACCTTGAAAAATTGCTACATTTTTTAAAAGACAATAAAAATGTTTCATAAAAAAAACTTCACGGTGAAATGCTTTGTTAAGTATCTAAAATTACTATAAAACGGGCTTTACAAATGATTTTAATGAATTTCCACGGTGAAATGTTTGCCAAGTGCCTAATAAAACGATTAAAATATCTTACCAAAGTTTAAAATGAATTTTCACGGTGAAATGTGTTACCTGGGTCATTCTTAGGACAATTTTCACGGTAAAATGCTTAATAATACAGTTGAAATATCTTACCAAAGTTAAGAATGAATTTTTACGGTGAAATGTGTTGCCTAGGCCTATGAAGACGTCAAAAAATGTCTTTTAAAAGGTATGGCAGAATGTTGTGTCTAGAAGTCTTCCAGGCGATCTACAATACGATAAAAATGACTTTCACCGTCAAAATTCATTAAAATCTGATGTCACAATATTTTACCTCATCAATAGACAATAGGCAAAAAATTTCACCGTGAAAATTTGCTAAATTTTTTAAAAAGACAATAAAAATGTTTTATAAAAAACTTCACGGTGAAATCCTCTGTTAAGTGCCTAAAGTTACCATAAAAAAGGTTTTACAAATGATTTTAATAAATTTCCACGGTGAAATGTTTGCCAAGGGTCTAATAATACGGTTACCAAAGTTAAGAATAAATTTTTACGGTGAAATGTGTTGCCAAGGTCCTATAAAGACGGCAAAAAATGTCTTTCAAAAGGTATGGCAAAATTTTGTGTGTAAAAATTTTTCAGACGATTTTAAATCACGATAAAAATAGCTTTCACCGTCAAATTTCATTAAGATCTGATGTCGCATTATTTTACCTCATCAATGATCAATAGGCAAAAAGTTTCACCGTGAAATTTTGCTAAATTTTTTCAAAAGACAATAAAAATGTTTAATAAAAAAACTTCACGGTGAAATGCTTTGTTAAGTATCTAAAATTACTATAAAAAGGGCTTTACAAATGATTTTAATAAATTTCCACGGTGAAGTGCTTAATAATACGGTTGAAATATCTTACCAAAATTAAGAATGAATTTTTACGGTGAAATGTGTTCCCTAGACCTATGAAGACGTCAAAAAATGTCTTTTAAAAGGTATGGCAGAATGTTGTGTCTAGAAGTCTTCCAGGCGATCTACAATACGATAAAAATGACTTTCACCGTCAAAATTCATTAAAATCTGATGTCACAATATTTTACCTCATCAATAGACAATAGGCAAAAAATTTCACCGTGAAAATTTGCTAAATTTTTTAAAAAGACAATAAAAACGTTTTATAAAAAACTTCACGGTGAAATCCTCTGTTAAGTGCCTGAGGTTACCATAAAAAAGATTTTACAAATGATTTCAATAAATTTCCACGGTGAAATGTTTATCAAGGGTCTAATAATACGGTTACCAAAGTTAAGAATGAATGTTTACGGTGAAATGTGTTGCCAAGGTCCTATAAAGAGGGCAAAGTCTTTCAAAAGATATGGCAAAATTTTGTCTGTAAAAATTTTTCAGACGATTTTAAATCACGATAAAAATAGCTTTCACGGTCAAATTTCAGTAAGATCTGATGTCGCATTATTTTACCTCATCAATGATCAATAAGCAAAAAGTTTTACCGTGAAATTTGGCTAAATTTTTTCAAAAGACAATAAAAATGTTTCATGAAAAATTTCAAGGTGAAATGTTTTGTTAAGTGCCTAAACTTACCATAGAAAAGGCTTTACATATGATTTTAATGAATTTCCACGGTGAAATGTTTGCCAAGTGTCTGATAATACGGTTGAAATATCTTACCAAATTTAAGAATGAATTTTTACGGTGAAATGTGTTGCCTAGGCTTATGAAGACGTCAAAAATTGTCTTTTAAAAGGTATGGCAGAATGTTGTGTTTAAAAGTCTTCCAGGCGATCTATACTACGATAAAAATGGCTTTCACCGTCAAATTTCATTAAGATCTGATGTCGCATTATTTTACCTCATTAATGATCAATAGGCGAAAAGTTTCACCGTGAAATTTTGCTAAATTTTTTCAAAAGACAATAAAAATGTTTAATAAAAAAACTTCACGGTGAAATGCTCTGTTAAGTATCTAAAATTACTATAAAAAGGGCTTTACATATGATTTTAATGAATTTCCACGGTGAAATGTTTGCCAAGTGTCTAATAATTGGGTTGAAATATCTTATCAAATTTAAGAATGAATTTTTACGGTGAAATGTGTTGCCTAGGCCTATGAAGACGTCAAAAAATGTCTTTTAAAAGGTATGGCAGAATGTTGTATCTAGAAGTCTTCCAGGCGATCTATAATACGATCAAAAAGGCTTTCACCGTCAAAATTCATGAAAATCTGATGTCGCAATATTTTACCTATAATACCTAATAGACAATGGGCAAAAAATTTCACCGTGAAAATTTGCTAAACTTTTTAAAAAGACAATAAAAATGTTTTATAAAAAACTTCACGGTAAAATCCTCTGTTAAGTGCCTAAAGTTACCATAAAAAAGGTTTTACAAATGATTTTAATAAATTTCCACGGTGAAATGTTTGCCAAGGGTCTAATAATACGGTTACCAAAGTTAAGAATGAATTTTTACGGTGAAATGTGTTGCCAAGGTTCTATGAAGACGTCAAAAAATGTCTTTTAAAAGGTATGACAGAATGTTGTGTCTAAAAGTCTTCCAGGCGATCTATAATACGATAAAAATGGCTTTCACCGTCAAAATTTATTAAAATCTAACGTCACAATATTTTACCTCATCAATAAAAAATAGGCAAAAAATTTCACTGTGAAAATTTGCTTAATTTTTTAAAAAGACAATAAAAATGTTTTATAAAAAACTTCACGGTGAAATCCTCTCTTAAGTGCCTAAAGTTACCATAAAAAAGGTTTTACAAATGATTTCAATAAATTTCCACGGTGAAATGTTTGGCAAGGGTCTAATAATACGGTTACCAAAGTTAAGAATGAATGTTTACGGTGAGATGTGTTGCCAAGGTCCTATAAAGACGGCAAAAAAAGTCTTTCAAAAGGTATGGCAAAATTTTGTGTGTAAAAATTTTTCAGACGATTTTAAATCACGATAAAAGTAGCTTTCACCGTCAAATTTCATTAAGATCTGATGTCGCATTATTTTACCTCATCAATGATCAATAGGCAAAAAGTTTCACCGTGAAATTTTGCTAAATTTTTTCAAAAGACAATAAAAATGTTTAATAAAAAAACTTCACGGTGAAATGCTTTGTTAAGTATCTAAAATTACTATAAAAAGGGCTTTACAAATGATTTTAATAAATTTTCACGGTGAAGTGCTTAATAATACGGTTGAAATATCTTACCAAAGTTAAGAATGAATTTTTACGGTGAAATGTGTTGCCTAGGCCTATGAAGACGTCAAAAAATGTTTTTTAAAAGGTATGGCAGAATGTTATGTCTAGAAGTCTTCCAGGCGATCTATAATACGATAAAAATAGCTTTCACCGTCAAAATTCATTAAAATCTGATGTCGCAATATTTTACCTCATCAATAGACAATAGGCAAAAAATTTCACCGTGAAAATTTGCTACTTTTTTTAAAAAGACAATGAAAATGTTTTATAAAAAACTTCACGGTGAAATCCTCTGTTAAGTGCCTAAGGTTACCATAAAAAAGATTTTACAAATGATTTCAATAAATTTCCACGGTGAAATGTTTGCCAAGGGTCTAATAATACGGTTATTAAAGTTAAGAATGAATTTTTACGGTGAAATGTGTTGCCAAGGTCCTATGAAGACGGCAAAAAATGTCTTTCAAAAGGTATGGCAAAATTTTGTGTGTAAAAATTTTTCAGACGATTTTAAATCACGATAAAATTAGCTTTCACCGTCAAATTTCATTAAGATCTGATGTCGCATTATTTTACCTCATCAATGATCAATAGGCGAAAAGTTTCACCGTGAAATTTTGCTACATTTGTAAAAAAGACAATAAAAATGTTTTATAAAAAACTTCACGGTGAAACGTTTTGTTAAGTGCCTAAACTTACCATAAAAAAGGCTTTACATATGATTTTAATGAATTTCCACGGTAAAATGTTTGCTAAGTGCCTAATAATACAATTAAAATATCTAACCAAAGTTAAAAATGCAATTTCACGGTGAAATGTGTCGTCTAGGTTTTTTTACACGGTAAAAATTTCTTACAAAATGTGGGACCAAAGCTCCTATTAGCCCTGTTAGGTCTGATGAAAGTTTAGGTAAATTTTCAAGGCGAATTGTTTTGAAAAGTACTCGCAAGAACAAAAATGTCTTCAATATGATCGAAACAAAATTGCACGGTAAATGTATCTCTAATTACGATAAAAGTGGCTTTTGTCATACAAATTAATGTAAATCTTTTGTAAAATCATTTTATTATATCAATAAGTAAGTGGCATTATGCAAATTTGTTTCTGAAAGTCATTTTAAAGTGATATGCTTTCAAAAGCAAGACATTCTACAAAGGTGATTTAAAATTTAAATTGGAAAACTTGTTACAATTTTTATTTCAAGTTATTTAAGTTTTTCTTAAAATTTTGGCTTGAAAATCTGTATCCTTAAACTACTGACTTTGTTTCCAAAATTTTTATCACAAAATTAAATTTTGTTAAATGTAGAAATTTTGGAAACATTTTGGAATTACGAAAACGCTTTCAGTTTCGTTGTCGATGTTCTATTCATGAAACATTATCATTCATCGCCAATTTTAAGAGCTCTGAAATTACCAAATGCGTTGTTTATTTCCTTGTTTATACTGAAACAAAGTGTAGTTATACAATTTGTATTAGTGATTCTGTAAAGAACTCTCTAGAAACATTGATAATGGGAAGCGGCCCCGAGAATGAATCATACGGCAGATAACCCCTGCAGACGTTTCCGTAAGCTATCTGTACGGATCCCGTTCTAGAAAACCGGAAGGGTATAAATACGAGATCGTCTTTCCTTCAATTGGTTAGTTAGCTAGTCAGAGAGTCTGATAGTTAAATGAATTATAATTGTAGTGTTCCGAGTTCAGTTTAGAAATAAAGTTGTTACAATTCACATGTTAATCATTCGAACCGATAACGCGTAACATTATTATTCTCTACGAGACGACTCTACAAATGGTATTGGTCGAATTTCGGCCACCATCGATGCTTTCGAAAGAAGTGAAAATAAAAATTGAAATAAAGAACTTGTCCCCTGAAACCAAGAAAGATTAAAAAACACAACAAAGGTTGCCCTAACGCGTTTCGACCGCCAAGCTGTCATCTTCAAGGAGAAAACTGAGAAAAAAGTGAAAATAAAAAAAACCTAAAAAATTTGGAAAAAGCTAATAGTATATTTCGAAATTTGGAAAAGTCAAGAATCCGAAAGAAAGTCAAACCACCACGACCTATATTTAAAATACTCTGACAAAGTTTCATCGACGACCGCGAACTTTTTATTTCGATGAAAAATATCGCGAAATCTCCAAGAGAAGTTTATTTTCCAGTATTGGCATGTTGTTCTTTCCGTTGGCCGCAAATTGGCCGCAATAAATGGCCCACTTCGTTTTTATTCCATGAACACTGGCTAAATATACAACATTAATCATAAAGATAAATCGCGCAGATAATATACAAAATAAATCAGTTCGAACCTTTTTATTTACAGTTTATTTTTCCGTTGCAATTCCACGATATTTAAGAGATGCGAATGTATCGTAATTTATTTTTCCAAAGACCTAAACAACGACATATATCATTTGTTGGAATAATTGGTTCTATCTTTTTATGTTCCGACTAATGGGACCTTTTAGGGCTTGCTCGAAAAAAACTCACATAATTAAGACGTCGCATGATAAATAGCGCTACGGTTTTTTTCTCAATTGGGCGCCTTTTAACAAGCAAATACACGACGCTTGAACCAAAATGTAAAATTCGTCCAAAGCCATAATTCAGGAGGTCGACGATGGAGCATAAACTTTCCGGGACATTCTCCGTCCGAGATCTCGAGATTAAATTTTAAATAACGCCCGTGTCGGACTCGGGAGCGTGATCCTCGAGCTCCTCATTCGTGTCTGGTCGAAGCCCCAAGCTTAAGTTTTTTTTTTACAGTAAGAGAGTTTAATCCGAGCGTGGATTTCCGCGTTCGGTTCTGATTTGTTCTGCGGTGGCGTGATGGATGGTCCCGGCGATCTACCGATTCTCTTTTCTAAAAAACCACTTCGGTGGCCACCGCCTCGGACAACAAGTTCGCACTCGTCGGCCACTTCTTGCGAGTGGTCTCGAAATTGATCCGTAACGCTTGTTTCCCGTACGTTGTTTCCCGTACGTTGTTTCCTTTCGGTGTTCCCTTACGTTGTCCGTATGCGGAAGCTTTATTATGTAAGTCTTACTACAAGAAAAAATACTTTGTCAGCACGAAGATTCAAGTCGGCTACCTAATATATGATTGGGGAGACTCCCGCGAACACATGATCGTATCAACGAATTTGAGCAAAACATCATTCTGCAATCAACAGGGACTCTTTAAACCCACGTATATTATTCCAAACTAGTTTTACAAAGCTAGTTACAAATGAGAAAGTATGTTTGATCGACGGCATCATCTATCTACCTTAAAGCGGGTCCTTGCCCTTAATTATAATCGAAGACAAATTAAAATAAAGTAGCTAAATCATTCACTTTAAAAAATTAAAAATTCTTTAAATTTAGCTAGTGTTGCCCTAACTTACTATGAGTAGTTGATGAGATGTGAAGTAAATTTTAGCTCTAAAAAGAATGGGTCACATTGGTAAATACTTCGCGTTTGTTCGGAACCTATACGAAAGGTTTGCAGCGGCGCGATAGCGTCCATTCGCGAGCAACCTCGCGTGGTTGTTTCTATTATTCTTCGGTTTTTTGCCACTAAACTAGTGGCAAGTTTCATTAAAATTTGTTGTTCATTTAATTGCGCAAACGAAGTCCTTGTCCTATGTTTGATAATGACGTCTGAAATCCCCCGAACCGAATTTTTAACTTCGTCTCAAAAATAATAAAAAATCGGTTACAAAACACAAGATGTTTCCGCGATGTTCGAAAATGGTCATATTTCAGTTCGAATCTTCATGTTTTATTCCTTGTTTGTTCTGGCGTTAAAATCGGCAAATCTGGATTGCACTTGAACCGGAATAACACGAATAGCTGCGGTTTGATTTTTTTTTATTTTGCGCCTTTTATCGTTCTCGGTCGAAATTGGACGTATTTACGATTCGAGCCGGCAAATTTATAGTGTTTTTGTACTGTAAGTCACGCCTCGTTGTTAAGTGCGACTTTTTCATCAGATAAACGCTAAATGCTCGAATGCAGAAGCCCGATGGATGCGCACAGGTGAATTTATCCGGGTCTAATTGAAAATTAGAGACCGAACGGGGCTACGGTGTGATTTACTGCGGCGACCGGAACGGCATTTAAATGCTGATGGAAAGATCGACGAGGTGTTAGCCGGAAGCCCCCTTTGGGCGGATCTGCGTACATGAATAAGCTGATGCTACGTAAAATATTAAAGTATAAGCAAAAAGGACGAAATGTTTCAAAACCGAATAAAGCGTCTGATAATCTGTAGCGTAGCCCATCGAAAACATACCGTAGGACACTATTTCGCAAGCTTTGGAAATCTGTATACCCTTTCCATAATTTTTTGTCAGGTTAAGTACCCCTCGTTAAAAAATTGTATCCTAACAAATGAGGAAGTGTGTTTGTCTGCCTGAGGAACGCATCAATGAATTTGAACAAAACATTCTGCAATCTGTACGAACTCTTTAAAATTGTGTAAGCTGATTAAGTTTGTCTGTCTGTCTGTCTGTCTGTATGTCTGTCTGTCCGTCTGTCTGTCTGTCTATCTGTCTGTCGGCTGAACGTATCAATAAATTTGAACAAAACATCACTCTGCAATCTGTACGAACTCTTTAAAGTTGTGTAAGCTGATTAAGTTTGTCTGTGTGTCTGTCTGCTAAACGTATAAATGAATTTGAACAAAACATCATTCTGCAATCTGTACGAACTCTTTAAAATTGTGTAAACTGATTAAATTTGTCGGTTTGTCTGCTGACTGTATCAATGAATTTGAACAAAACATCATTCTGCAATCTGTACGTACTCTTTAAAATTGTGTAAGTTGATTAAGTTTGTCTGTCTGTCTGTCTGTCTGTCTGTCTCTCTGTCTGCCTGTCCGTCTGTATGTCTGTCTATCTGTCTGTCGGCTGAACGTATCAATAAATTTGAACAAAACATCATTCTGCAATCTGTACGTACTCTTTAAAATTGTGTAAGTTAATTAAGTTTGTCTGTGTGTCTGTCTGTCTGACTCTCTGTCTGTCTGTCCGTCTGTATGTCTGTCTGTCGGCTGAAGGTATCAATAAATTTGAACAAAACATCATTCTGCAATCTGTACGTACTCTTTAAAATTGTGTAAGTTGATTAAGTTTGTCTGTCTGTCTATCTGCTGAACGTATCAATGAATTTGAACAAAACATCATTCTGCAATCTGTACGAACTCTTTAAAATTGTGTAAACTGATTAAATTTGTCGGTCTGTCTGCTGAATGTATCAATGGATTTGAACAAAACATCATTCTGCAATCTGTACGTACTCTTTAAAATTGTGTAAGTTGATTAAGTTTGTCTGTCTGTCTGTCTATCTGTCTGTCCGTCTGTATATCTGTCTATCTGTCTGTCGACTGAACGTATCAACAAATTAGAACAAAACATCATTCTGCAATTTGTACGAACTCTTTAAAATTGTGTAAGCTGATTAAGTTTGTCTGTCTGTCTGCCAAACTGTATGTCTGTCTGACTATCTGTCTGTCGGCTGAACGTATCAATAAATTTGAACAAAACATCATTTTGCAATCTGTACGTTCTCTTTAAAATTGTGTAAGCTGATTAAGTTTGTCTGCCTGTCTAACTGTCTGTCTGCTGAACGTATCAATGGATTTGAACAAAACACCATTCTACAATCTGCACGAACTCTTTACAGCTGTGCAAGCTGATTAACTTAGTTTTGTTATTTTATCTAAACAATTGATTTTTAATTTTTATGTCATCTGAAGCCACGCTTGCTGCGCATGTTTTAATTTTGAATTTTTTATAAAATATCGCTGAAGATTTTGTTCTTTTGTCCCAAAATTAAATTTCTTTAGAAATTTTTTCCTTTCAGAGTATTTCCTTTTTTTTCGAGGATTTCGATTTTTTTTTGAATATTTCGATGTTTTTTTGAGGATCTCGACGTTTTTTTATATTTGGACTAATTAAAATTCTTGATCTGTTTCAAAAGAATCAAAAAAACGTCGAATTCTTTAACTCAGTCGAGATTTCCAGCAAAATGTAGAAATCTGAAAAAAAGTCCAAGTTCTAAATAAAGAGAGCCGACATGTTAAAAAAGGGGAATTTCTGAGAAAGTCAAATTCTTCAATAAAAAACAGAAAATTTTTAAAAAAGTGAAAATTTTAAAAAAGTCACACCTAAAAAAAGCCGAGATCTGAAAAAAGTCAAAATTTTCAGAAAAAGTCAAAATTTTCAGAAAAAGTCAAAATTTTAAAATGTTTTAAAAACCAAACCAAAAATCGAAGTTTCGAAATAAGTCGACATTGTCAAGAAAAAGCACGTTTTCAATGAAGTTTTAACGTTTCGTAAAAAATTGAATTCTTTTAAAAAATTGCCGAAATTTTCAGAAAAGTCGCAGTTTTCAAAATATTGCAGTTTCAAAAAAATCGAACTTATTCAAAAAATCGAAGTTTCCAAAAAAGTCTTTTTTTGCAACAGTGAAAATTTTGAAAAAAAAGTCGAATTCTTCAACTAAGTTGAGATTTTCAGGAAATTGTCGAAATTTGAAAAAAAGTCCAAGTTTTAAATAAAGAGAGCCGAGATTTTGAAAAAAAAGGGAAATTTCTGAAAAAAGTCAAGTTCTTCAATAAAAAACCGAAAATTTTGAAAAAAGTGGAAATTTTAGAAAAAGTCGTCAAACCTGAAAAAGCCGAGATCTGAAAAAAGTCAAAATTTTCAGAAAAAATCGAAATTTTAAAATTTTCTAAAAACGTTGCAATTTCCAAAAATCGACATTTCGAAATAAGTCCCCATTTTCAAGAAAAAGCACGTTTTCAATGAAGTTTTAACGTTTCGTAAAAAATTCAATTCTTATAAAAAAATGCCGAAATTTTCAGAAAAGTCGCAGTTTTCAAAATATTGCAGTTTCAAAAAATCGAACTTATTCAAAAAAATCGAAGTTTTCAAAAAAGCCTTTTTTTGCAACAGTTTGAAAATTAAAAAAAAAAGTCGAATTCTTCAACTAAGTTGAGATTTTCAGGAAATTGTCGAAATCTGAAAAACAGTCCAAGTTTTAAATAAAGAGAGCCGAGATTTTGAAAAAAAGGTAAATTTCTGAAAAAAGTAAAATTCTTTAATAAAAAACCGAAAATTTTGGGAAAAGTGGAAATTTTAGAAAAAGTCGTCAAACCTGAAAAATGCCGAGATCTGAAAAAAGTTAAAATTTTCACAAAAAGTCGAAATTTTAACATTTTTTAAAAACGTTGCAATTTCCAAAAATCGAAATTTCGAAATAAGTCGACATTTTGAAGAAAGAGTACGTTTTCAATGAAGTTTTAATGTTTCGTAAAAAAAATTGAATTCTTCAAAAAAAATTCTGAAATTTTCAGAAAAGTCGTAGTTTTCAAAATATTGCAATTTCAAAAAATCAAACTTATTCAAAAAATCGAACTTATTCAAAAAATCGAAATTTTCAATTAAGACCTTTGTTGCAACAGTTTGAAAATTTAAAAAAAAAAGTTGAATTCTTCAACTAAGTCCAGATTTTCAGGAAATTGTCGAAATCTGAAAAAAAGTCCAAGTTTTAAGTAAAGACAGCCGAGATTTTGAAAAAGAGGAAAATTTCTGAAAAAAGTCAGATACTTTAGTAAAAAAGCGAAAATTTTAGAAAAAAGTGGAGATTTTAGAAAAAGTGGAAATTTTAGAAAAAGTTAAACGTGAAAAAAGCCGAGATCTGAAAAAAGTCAAAATTTTCAGAAGAAGTCGAAATTTTAAAATTCTTTAAAAACGTTGCAATTTCCAAAAATCGAAATTTTGCAATAAGTCGACATTTTCAAGAAAAAGCACGTTTTCAATGAAGTTTTAATGTTTTGTAAAAAATTGAATTCTTCAAAAAAAATGCCGAAATTTTCAGAAAAGTCGTAGTTTTCAAAATATTGCAATTTCAAAAAATCGAACTTATTCAAAAAATCGAAGTTTTCAATTAAGACCTTTTTTGCAACAGTTTGAAAATTTTGAAAAAAAAAGTCGAATTCTTCAACTAAGTCCAGATTTTCAGGAAATTGTCGAAATCTGAAAAAAAGTCCAAGTTTTAAGTAAAGACAGCCGAGATTTTGAAAAAAAGGAAAATTTCTGAAAAAAGTCAGATTCTTCAGTAAAAAACCGAAAATTTTAGAAAAAAGTGGAGATTTTAGAAAAAGTGGAAATTTTAGAAAAAATTAAACGTGAAAAAAGCCGAGATCTGAAAAAAGTCAAAATTATCTGAAAAAGTCGAAATTTTAAAATTCTTTAAAAACGTTGCAATTTCCAAAAATCGAAATTTTGCAATAAGTCGACATTTTCAAGAAAAAGCACGTTTTAATGTTTCGTAAAAAATTGAATCCTTCAAAAAAAATGCCCAAATTTTCAGAATATGTCAAAATTTCTAAAATAATTTTTAAAATTTTTCAAAAAAAGTCGTAGTTTTCAAAATATTGCATTTTCAAAAAAATCGAACTTATTCAAAAGATCGAAATTTCAAAAAAGTCCCTTTTTGCAAAAGTTTGTAATTTTTGACAAAAGTCAAATTCTTCAATTAAGCCGAGATTTTCAAAAAAATGTCAAAATCTGAAATAAGTCAAAATTTTCAAACAGAGAGAGCCGAGATTTCGAAAAAAGGGGAAGCTTCTGAAAAAAGTCTGATTTTTTTAATAAAAAATCGATAGTTTCAGAAAAAGATGAAATTTTAGAAAAGGACGAAAGCTGAAAAAAGCCGAGACCTGAAAAAAACCGAGACCTGAAAAAAGCCGAGATCTGAAAAAAGCCGAGATCTGAAAAAAACCGAGACCTGAAAAAAGCCAAAATCTGAAAAAAACCGAGACCTGAAAAAAGCAGAGATCTCAAAAAAGCCAAGACCCGAACAAAGTCAAAATTTTCAAGGAGAGAATTAAAGTTTTGGAAAAGGTCGACATTTTTAGAAAAAGTTAAAATTTCTAGAAAAGGTCGAAATTATCAAATTTTTTAAAAAGGTCGCGGTTTTTAGAAAAATCGCAGTTTCGAAGAATCAAATTTCTTAGAAATCGAAATTTTCAAAAAAAAGTACATATTTAGTTTTGAAATATTTTAAAAAAAGACTACTTTTTTAATAAATGGAGATTTTTTAGAAAGTCGAAAACTGGAAAAAGTTTTAAATTTTGAAATGGAGTACCGAGATTTTGAAAAAACGAAAATTTTTTGAGAAATTTCGATTTTTTACTGAAGAATTCGACTTCATTGAAAATTGGACTTTGAAAAACGACGACTCTTTCTTCTTTCAAGTCTTTCTCAAAATTTTAACTTTTTTTAAAAATTTCGATATTTTACTGAATAATTCGACTTCGTTAAAAATTGGACTTTGGAAAACGACGACTCTTTCTTCTTTCAAGTTTTTCATGAAATTTTAACTTTTCTGAAAATTACGATTTTTTTACTGAAGAATCGAATTCTTTAGTAAAAAATTGAAATTTGAAGAATTGACATTTTTAAAGAAATTACAATTTTTACGAAAAAAATTTGAAAGTTACGAAGCAAGTCGAATTCCTCAAGAAAAAACCTAAATTTCGATTTTTTATTGAAGAATTCGATTTTTCAAATTTCGATTTTTTACCGAAGAATTCGATTCTTCAATATAAAATCGAAATTTTCAGAAAAAGTTAAAATTTCAAGAAAGACTTGAAAGAAGAAAGAGTCGTCGTTTTCCAAAATCCAATTTTCAATGAAGCCGAATTATTCAGTAAAAAATCGAAAAAATCGAAATTTTTCAAAAATGTTTCCTTATTTTAAAATCTGGGTATCCCATTTCAAAATTTTGAGTTGTTTCAGATTTCGACTTTCTGAAAATCTGCGTTTTTTATTGAAAAAGTAGCCTCTTTAAAAATATTTCAAAACTGAATATGTATTTTTTTTTGAATATTTCCGTTTTTGAAATGTTCTATTCTTCGAAATTGGAATTTTTCTGAAAAGGGCGAACTTTTTAAAAGATTTAAAAATTTCGACTTTTTCTAGAAATTTTGACTTTTTCTAGAAATTTTGACTTTTTCTAGAAATTTCGACTGTTTTTAGAAATTTTGACTTTTTTCATAAATGTCGACCTTTTCCAAAACATTAATTCTCTCCTTGAAAATTTTGACTTTGTTCAGGTCTCGGCTTTTTTCAGATCTCGGATTTTTTCAGGTCTCGGTTTTTTTCAGGTCTCGGCTTTTTTCAGGTCTCGGCATTTTTCAGGTCTCGGTTTTTTTCAGGTCTAGGCTTTTTTCAGGTTTTGAGTGTTTCCAAAATTTCATCTTTTTCTGAAACTGTCGTTTTTTTATTAACAAATTAGACTTTTTTCAGAAACTTCCCCTTTTTTATGAAATCTCTGCTCTTTCTGTTTAAAAATTGTGACTTTTTGAAAAAATATTGAATAACAAAGTGAAAAAAATGCCTTTTTTTAGGTTGCTGTTCTTCGTAGATTGGAATGAGATGAATCGGCAATAAATTAAATGTGATTTATATCCTCCAAGGCTCCCTGGGAGATTCCGCCACGATTAAAAACATATAACAACGTTTCGTCCGACGTAAGACCATAAATTATTTCGCCTCATAAATTTTCAATTAAAATGGAAGCAGCTGCCCGTTCCGAAGACAATCGAATAATACACGAAAGGCTGTAAAACAACGAAAAGGAATAATTTTATTACACGTTGTACATTCCAGCGGCCGCGGCGTCATGTTCCGAAATTAATCTTAGAAACGTAAAAAAACGGATCGCGGGGATTAGAGGGTGGCGCCCGAATCAGTGTGGTCGCGGCCAACTTCGTTATTCATTAGTTAGGATGGGTCTAATGGAACCGACGAAGTGGCCGTGTGAACAAACAGGGACCCACACGTTCGATTAATTAAAGGTAGCAGAAGAAGAAGTCGAAATACAATTTCATTAGTAGCTAGGGCAGCTGACAGCATTTTAAGTTTCGAAATTTTAAGTTTTTTTTTAATTCAAATTTCAGAGCATTGTATTTTTTTTTGGTTTCAGGGGGCAAAATTTTTATACCACTTTTCAAATTTCAAGAAAAATAGAAGTTTTTTTGACACTATAACATCGACATTTTTGGAGAAATGTAACTTTTAATTGACAAGTTTAAGATAATTTTTTAGAAATGTTTAGGTTTTTAACGCTTGGTTGGTCGATTTCTGGAGTTTGTATTAAAAATTCGGTATCTGGAGGGAAATTGAAGTTCGAACTTATGAAATATCGAAATTAAGAAGCATTGAAATTAAAATCATAGTTGCAGTGTCAGTAAGAACATAAAAAATATATGTCATGCACGCGGAGGCTGCTGTTAAGCGCTTCAGACGGTTGAGAATCGAGAAATGCACGACAACTGGCAGATTGTTTCGTTGACTTGCAACAGTCACCTTCTATCTTCACTACGTTGCTCCATTGCCTCAAATTGATTCCACTATAGACGTTATAGCGTGTATAAGCGAAATATTTGGGACTCCAGGGCCGGACTAAATTAAGTTAGTGCCTGAGTTCGAGGTTGCCTTTGATTGACACTTTTTAATCTACAATTCTAACTAATAGACAATATCGCTGACAACAAAATACTTTTTAATTTGTTTGGTAACTAGCGAAGGATGTTGTTAAGCGCTTCAGACGGTTGAGAATCGAGAAATGCACGGCAACTGGCAGATTGTTTCATTGACTTGCAACAGTCACCTTCTAGCTTCACTACTTTGCCCCATTGCCTCATATTGATACCAGTAGAGATGTTATAGCGTGTATGAGCGAAATATTTGGGACTCCAGGGCCGGACTAAATTAAGTTAGCATCTGAGTTCGAGGTTGACTTTGATCGACACTTTTTAACCTATAACTCTTCCTTATAGACAATATCGCTGACAACAAAATACTTTTTAAGCTGTTTGATAACTAACGAAGGCTGTTGTTAAGCGCTTCAGACGGTTGAGAATCGAGAAATACACGGCAACTGGCAGATTGTTTCGTTGACTTGCAACAGTCACCTTCTAGCTTCACTACTTTGCCCCATTGCCTCAGATTGATTCCAGTATAGACCTTATAGCGTGTATAAGCGAAATATTAGGGACTCCAGGGCCGGGCTAAATTAAGTTAGCGTCTGAGTTCGAGGTTGACTTTTATTGACACTTTTTAATCTACAACTCTAACTAATAGACAATATCGCTGACAACAAAATACTTTTTAATCTGTTTGGTAACCAACGAATACCGTTGTTAAGCGCTTCAGACGGTTGAGAATCGAGAAATGCATGGCAACTGACAGATTGTTTCGTTGACTTTTTAATCTGTTTGATAACAAACAACCAATCATTATTACATATAAAAAGGGATTTATTTTTTCAAAAATTTGGTACTTCTCGAAAGCTAGTGTCTTAATTTCGAAATTCCAATTTTTTGTGACTATTTGTAACGAATTTTTCTTCCAGATAAATTCCTCCGCTATTATAAATGCACGATTTGCTGTCTGTTCATCACCCGGCTGTCGTACTTTTGAAGTTCGAAGCCCGAAAGTCAACAAAACCTCATCAAAAACTGCAGGCTGTTCTCTCCCTAAAAAGCAAACAATCGGGGGCTTTAGAATGCACCACAGAGAGGTCGGCACGGTCCGGAATAATTTTGCATACATAACCGAAGTCTGTCTAATAAGCTTTTAGCGTAATTGCTAAATTTATTTAATGAATTAATAATTCAAATTTTCAACGTATTAAACTCGGTTTCGGTTTTGCTCGAATGGCAAACTGCCGCGTCTAAGTTTGCTCAGCGTTTTAGAGCCGCTGCGCCACTTAATTACTTTTTATCGAGTATTCATTACAAAGTCAGATGAAGTCATGAAAAAACTTACATTGGAACTCTTCCCTTTGATATTTCGAGGTGATATCGCATTCAGCTCGAGTTTGGGGGGATAATTTCCTTATTTATTTCGAAATAAATTGCTTCTTGGGGACTCTGGTCAGCGGCGCTAAAACAATATTTCTTGGCGCGGACAATTAAGGGGAGGGGGAGATTTTTCGTTCGTTGAACTACCATTGTTAGTAGATCAGCGCAGAGGGAGAACAGTGTTGAGAAAAAGTGACATTTCAAGAAATTCGAAGTTTAAAGAAAAATTGAACTTTCGCGAAAAATCTCGACTTTCGAGTTTCCTTCAAAAATTCGGTGTTTTATGATGAATTATTATTTTTGAAAATTTCTATTTTGTTGACTTTTTAAAGAAATGGCAACTAAAAATTTAAATTCCTTCAAAATTTCGATTTCAAAGCTACAATATACAATATACGATATACGATGCACGATATACGATATGCGATATACGATATGCGATATACGATATACGATATACTATATACTATATACGATATACGATATACGATATACGATATACGATAAACGATATACGATTTACGATATACGATGTACGATATACGATATACGATATGCAATATGCGATATGCGATATACAGTATACGATATACGATAGAAGATATACGATACGAATTGAATCTTCGAGAAAAATCTCGACTTTCGAGTTTCCTTCGAAATTTCAGCAGTTTTTCAAAAATTAGGTGTTTTGTGATAAATTATTATTTTTGAAAATTTCTATTTTGTTGACTTTTTAAAGAAATGGCAACTCAAAAATTTTAATTCCTTCAAAATTTTGATTTTAAAGCTACAATATACAATATACGATATACGATATACGAAATACGATATACGATATACGATATACTATAAACAATATACGATATACAATATACGATATACGATAAACGATAAACGATATACGATATACGATGTACGATGTACGATATACGATATACGATATACGATATGCAATATGCGATATGCGATATACAGTATACAATATACGATATAAGATATACGATACGAATTGAATTTTCGAGAAAAATCTCGACTCTCGAGTTTCCTTCGAAATTTCAGCAGTTTTTCAAAAATTTGGTGTTTTGTGATGAATTATTATTTTTGAAAATTTCTATCTTGTTGACTTTTTAAAGAAATGGCAACTCAAAAATTTTAATTCTTTCAAAATTTCGATTTTAAAGCTACAATATATAATATACGACATACGATATACGATATACGATATAAGATACACGATATACGATATAGGATATACGATGTACGATATATGATATACGATATGCGATATGCGATATGCGATATACGATATACGATATAAGATATACGATATAAGATATACGATATACAATATATGACGTACGATATGCGATATACGATATGCGATATGCGATATACGATATACGATATACGATATATGATATACGATATACGATACAAGATATACGATACGAATTAAACTTTCGCGAAAATTCTCGACTTTCGAGTTTCTTTCGAAATATTAGCAGTTTTCCAAAAATTCGGTGTTTTGTTGACTTTTTAAAGAAATGGCTACTTAAAAATTTAAATTCTTTCAAAATTTCGATTTTAAAGCTACAGTATATAATATACGACATACGATATACGATATACGATATACGATATACGATATAAGATACACGATATACAATATAGGATATACGATGTACGATATACGATATACGATATGCGATATGCGATATGCGATATACGATATACGATATAAGATATACGATATAAGATATACGATATACAATATATGACGTACGATATGCGATATACGATATGCGATATGCGATATACGATATACGATATATGATATACGATATACGATACAAGATATACGATACGAATTGAACTTTCGCGAAAATTCTCGACTTTCGAGTTTCTCTCGAAATTTTAGCAGTTTTTCAAAAATTCGGTGTTTTGTTGACTTTTAAAGAAATGGCTACTTAAAAATTTAAATTCTTTCAAAATTTTGATTTTAAAGCTACAATATATAATATACGATATATGATATAAGATATACGATGTACGATATACGATATACGATATGCGATATGCGATATGCGATATACGATATACTATATGCGATATACGATATACGATATACGATATACGATATAAGATATACGATATACAATAAATGACGTACGATATGCGATATACGATATGCAATATGCGATATGCGATATACGATATACGATATACTATCTGTGTGTTATGATAAATTATTATTTTTGAAAATTTCTATTTTGTTGACTTTTTAAAGAAATGGCTGCCTAAAAGTTTAAATTCTTTTAAAAGTTTGATTTTAAAGCTACAATATACGATATACGATGTACGTTATACGATATGCAATATGCGATATGCGTTATACGATATAAGATATACGATACGAATTCAATTTTCGCGAAAAATCTCGACTTTCGAGTTTCCTTCGAAATTTCAGCAGTTTTTCAAAAATTCGGTGTTTTGTGGTGAATTATTATTTTTGAAAATTTCTATTTTGTTGACTTTTTAAAGAAATGGCTACTCAAACATTTAAATTCTTTCAAAATTTCGATTTTAAAGCTGCAATATACACTACACGATATACGATATACAACATTTGATATACGATATGCGATGTACGATATACGATATGCGATATACGATATGCGATATACGATATACGATATACGATATATGATATAGGATATACGATATACGATATATAACGTACGATATACGATATACGATATGCGGTATGCGATTACGATATACGATATACGATATACGATATACGATATACGATATACGATATACGATATAAGATATAAGATATACGATACGAATTGAACTTTGGCGAAAAATCTCGACTTTCAAGTTTCTTTCGAAATTTCTGCAGTTTTTCGAAAATTCGGTGTTTTGTGATAAATTATTATTTTTAAAAATATCTATTTTGTTGACTTTTTAAAGAAATGGCTACTCAAACATTTAAATTCTTTTAAAATTTCGATTTTAAAGCTACAATATACGATATAAGATGCACGATATATGATATGCGATATACGATATGCGATATGCAATATACGATATACGATATGAGATATACGATACTAATTGAACTTTCGCGAAAAATCTCGACTTTCGAGTTTCCTTCGAAATTTCAGCAGTTTTTTAAAAATTCGGTGTTTTGTGATGAATTATTATTTTTGAAAATTTTTATTTTGTTGACTTTTTAAAGAAATGGCTGCTCAAAAATTTATATTCTGTCAAAATTTCGATTTTAAAGCTACAATATACACTATACGATATACGATATAAGATATACGATACGAATTGAACTTTCGCGAAAAATCTCGACTTTCGAGTTTCCTTCGAAATTTCAGCAGTTTTTCAACAACAAAAATTTCCATTCTGTTGGCTTTTTAAAGAAATGGGAACTCAAAAATTTAAATTCTTTCAAAATTTTGATTTTAAAGCTACAATATACAATATACGATATACGATATACGATATACGATATACGATATACGATATATGATATACGATACGAATTAAACTTTCCCGAAAAATCTTGACTTTCGAGTTATTATATATGATATACGATATACGATATACGATATGCGATATACGATTTGCAATATACGATATACTATATAAGATATACGATATACGATATACGTTATACGTTATACGATATAAGATATACGATATATGACGTACGATATACGATATGCGATATGCGATATGCGATATACGATATACGATATACGATATATGATATACGATATACGATATACGATATACGATATACGATATACGATATACGATATACGATATACGATATACGATATACGATATACGATATACGATATACGATATACGATATACGATATACGATATACGATATACGATATACGATATACGATCTACAATATACAATATACAATGCAATTAAAATTTTTTCTAAACATATTTTGTCTAGAAATTTCGAAATTTTAATGTTTTAAATTTGGGTCGTACAAAATCCTAATATTTTCGCGACTGAGGTTGCTTTAGTGGTCGTTTTGGGGTGTATTCCGACCCGAATTGATTGTTTAAGACGTAACCCCACACAAACTGTGTCGCTTTATTTTTCGAATTTAATCATCCGTTGCTTAAATTTTAATTTGTTTCTCGATGCTTCCGGTAGGTCCGGGCGGAGCTCGCATTATGTAATTTCGTATTTTGCTAAGCGAGTCGATCATTTAAAATTCCTCTTAAAATTCCGCGTAATCTCGAAGCAACAATTAAATGAAAAATACGTTCCACTTCCGGTTATTTCAGCTTGGGTTGCACGTTGTACTCGAAAATATTTTGTAATGTAATAAAGGCTCTTGATTCGTAACGGTTGAATGCATAAAATGAATTTGTGAAATTACTACGTTTCAGATTACTTTGCATTTGGAACAGTAAATAAGAAATAAGCAGCAGACGTTGAAAGGTTTGAAAATAACGATTATATATTCACAAGAACTTAAGTATTAACAAATTATCTTGAATAAACTTGAAAAGGTTTTTATAGTAAAAAAAATTTTCATTAACAAAAAAGGGAAAATTCAGGTTGGATTAAAACATGTCACCGAATCGCAATTGAAAATCCTAATAAACCAAATATGGTATAAACAAAATAGAGCACTTTTATCACACTACGTTGTAGACAGAAAGAAGTCTAAAAAAAAGAGTTATTTTATTGACTAGCAGAGCTTTGGAAGCGTATTGGGAGCCTGAAAATAAAGAAACACGACCATCATCCCACGGATGGATGCAAACAAAAAGAAGACTAAAAAAAGAGTTACTTTATTGACCAACAGAGCTTTGGAAGCGCATTTGGAGCCTGAAAATAAAGAAACAACGACCATCATCCCCACGGATAAATGCACGACAATTATATACTATTTTTGATGATTTATACGTCCCCTGTTTTGATGGTGTGCGGCTCTATCCGAGGCATAATCCCCTGTGGGCCATCCTCGGATGGACAATAATAAAACCCCACCGGAATTTCTCGACGGATATCACAAGCACCTTCACACATACCGGAAATCGTTAAAATAACTAACAAATTTGACGTCATTCTCTTGAGTTGATTTGACCTTGGACAACATGTCAATTAAACCAATTAACAACAATCGTAAAGCCTCCGTAGAAAAAAAATTGATTTCAAGTTTTACACTTGACGGTTCTCTGGTGAATACCCCGTAAGCTTTAGCCGTTTGTAGCGGCTGCAAGCGAACAAAAAAACCCCGTGACAGTTCAGAAGATGTATGAAATGGGACAAAAGAAAATTAAAGTGTTAAAATGTTAACTAACGTTCGTTTTAATTAAAATAAGAGCGAAACGAACTCGTGACCTGCCATGTTATGAGGTTAAGAGGAATAATGTAGAACTTCGAATTAATAAAAGCGAAATAAATTAAAGATAAAACAAAGAAATGGGAATTAGTCCCGGGCGGGTTTCACGAAGCGGTAGCAACAGTGTTAAATGATTCCGGAAATCTAACGATTTGTTAGGAGCGACCGCACAAGTTCCAAAGCACACTCTTTTTATTTGTTTACCAAATACAAGAAGCGATGCAGTTTAAGATATAAATTAATTTAAAAGTGGATGTAACATGTGCTCTTGTGTTGGTAACTTTGCAAAGTTTCCAACATAATTAACCTTCCGTTCAACGGACCACTAGGAAGGAAACCTTCCCGAGAGCAACTTCTCTTCGCTCTTTCTCTTAGTAGATTAGGAATTTCCTTTGTACAAGAGTTTACCACCAATTACGGGTATACGAGGCAGAAACTAACGAGAAGGCCGTGATTTCAACCAAAACCAATCAACGTTAGTTCGCAAAGCTGAAACCTGAAAATTCGAACGACTGGATGCGGCGGCGATTCGTTACGATCTTTTCGCTTGTTTAAAATTCCCATTTTAACGCTTCTCTCGAGTGTCCAATTTACCGTGTGGTAGTTAGTTTCTGGAATGAGTCTCGTACTTGTTCAGCTTCCGCCGATTGCAGAAGCCAACGTCCGAGGACAAATCTTGTTGCTGCCAAAACTGCCAACCAGAGGATTCTTTTTTTGATGTAACTTTTCAGTTGTTTTCATTATATTTTTACATTTTTGTCGAAGTCGGTTTCTGCGTAATCTTTTGTTTTAATCATCGCATCCTATCCTATGCCAATGTTAAATAAAATTAATAAACACCATCCCATACCGTTATTGTGTTAATAGGCCATAGGCACTACACTTCACCGTGAAAATTCATTTATGCCTATTTTCACCGCGTCAAAGCACTTGGCAAATCATTTAACCGTGTAATTTGGGTTGGATTTTATAAGATATCTTAACGTGCTTATTGGCATTTTGAAAAGCAAGATATCGTGTTAATTCGGCTAAATATTTTAACAAACATTTTTCTCAAATTAATAGGCAAAGCACTTCACCGTGCAGATTTAGTTAAATTTTAAGCAAAGCATTACAAAGATGTTTTGCTCAGAGTTTAACCGATTTTTCACGGTGAAATGTTTTGTCAAGCGTCTAAAATTACCATTAAAATGTTTTACGAATGATTAAATGAATTTTCACGGTGAAATTTGTTGTCAAATGCTTATGATATAGGTAAACATGTTTTTAGTTAATTAGTCGAATCTGCATGATGCCTTGTGACTATAAGCATAATAAAAATGTCTTACAAAAGATTTGATTGAATTTTCACGGTGAAATGTTTTACCAAAAGTTTATTAATAAGATAAAAATATTTAACAAAAGTTTTAAATTACTTTTCACGGTGAAATGTTTCACCAAGCGTTTAAAATTGCTATTAAAATGTCTTCCAACTGATTTAAATAAATTGGCACGGTGAAAGCTTTTGTTAAATGTTTATTATTTAGGCGAACATATGTTTTTAAATGTGTCGCCGAATTTAAATTAATTTTCACGGTGAAATGTTTCACCAAGCGCCCAAAATTACCACTAAAATGTCTAACAAATGATTTAAATGAATTGGCACGGTCAAAGCTTTTGTTAAATGCTTATTATTTAAAAAATTATATGTTTTTAGATGTTAAGCCAAATCTGCATGATTTTTTGTGACTTAAAGCATAATAAAAATGTCTAATAACAAATTTGATTGAATTTTCACGGTGAAATGTTTTACCAAATGTCTAGTAATAAAGTGAAAGTATTCAACAAAAGTTTTAAATTACGTTTCACGGTGAAATGTTTCACCAAGCATTTAAAATTACGATTTAAATGTCTTCCAAATGATTAAAATAAATTGGCACGGTGAAAGCTTTTGTTAAATGTTTATTATTTAGGTAAACATATAGTTTTAAAAGTTTTGCCGAATTTGCATAATTTCTTGTGACTTAAAGCATAAAAAAATGTCTTACAAGGGATTGGATTAAATTTTCACGGTGAAATGTATTACCAAATGTCAGTTAATAAGGTGAAAATATTTAACATAAGTTTTAAATTACTTTTCACGGTAAAATGTTTCACCAAGCGCTCAAAATTACAATTTAAGTGTCTTCTAAATGATCTAAATGAATTTGCACGGTGAAAGTCTTTGTTAAATGCTTATTATTTGTGTAAGCATATAGTTCTAAATGTTTTTTTCAATCTGCATGATGTTTTGTGACTAAAAGCATAATAAAAATGTCTTACAACAGATTTGATTGAATTTTCACGGTGAAGTGTTTTACCAAATGCCTATTAATAAGGTGAAAATATTAAACAGCAGTTTTAAATTACGTTTCACGGTGAAATGTTTCACCAAGCATTTAAAATTACGATTTAAATGTCTTCCAAATGATTAAAATAAATTGGCACGGTGAAAGCTTTTGTTAAATGCTTATTACTTAGGTTAACATATGTTTTTAAATGTTTAGCCAAATCTGCATAATGTTTTGTGACTATAAGCATAATTAAAATATCTTACAAAAGATTAGATTGAATTTTCACGGTAAAATATTCCTATTAATAAGGTGAAAATGTTATACAAAAGTTTTTAATTAATTTTTATGAAAAAATGTTTCACCAAGCGCCTGAAATTACCATTAAAATGTCTTCCAAATAATTTAAATAAATTTTCACGGTGAAAATTTTTGCTGTATGCTTATTATTTAGGTAAACATATAGTTCTAAATGTTAAGCCAAATCTGCATAATGATTTGTGACTATAAGCATGATAAAAATCTCTTACAAAAGATTTTATTAAATTTTTACGGTGAAATGTTCCTATTAATAAGGTGAAAATGTTTTACAAAAGTTTTTAATTAATTTTCACGGTGAAATGTTTCACTAAGCGCCTAAAATTACCATTAAAATGCCCTTTAAATGATTTAAATGAATTGGCCCGGTGAAAGCTTTTGCTAAATGCTTATTATTTAGGAAAACATATACTTTTAGATGTTTAACCTAATCTGCATGATTTCTTGTGTGTAAAAGCATAATAAAAATGTCTAACAATAGATTTGATTAAATTTTTACGGTGAAATGTATTATCAAATGCCTATTTATAAGGTGAAAATGTTTTACAAAAGTTTTAAATTAATTTTCACGGTGAAATGTTTCACCAAGCAGCTAAAATTACCATTAAAATGATTCAAATGAATTAACACTGTGAAAACTTTTTTTAAATACATATTATTAAGGTAAATGCTTTTAGATGTTTAGCCAAATCTGCACGATTTTTTGTGACTAGAAGCATGTTAAAAATGTTTTGCAAAATATTTAATTGAATTTTCGCGGTGAAATGTTTTGCCAAGTGCCTGTTAATAAGAAGAAAGTATTTTACAAAAGCTTAAAATTAATTTTCACGGTAAAATGTTTCACCAAGCGCTTAGAATTACCATTAAAATGTCTTACAAATGATTTAAATAAATTGGCACGGTGGAAGCTTTGGCTAAATGCTCTTTAAATAGGTAAACATATGTTTTTAGATGTTTAACCGAATCTGCATAATCTCTTGTGACTATAAGCATGCCCAAAATGTCTTACGAAGGATTTAGTTAGATTTTTACCGTGAAATCTTTTGTCAAATGCCCATTAACAGAAGAACATATTTTACAAAGGTTTTTAATGAATTTTCACGGTAAAATATTTTTCCGAACGCTTAAAATTACATTAAAATGTCCTACAAATAATTTAAATGATTTCGCACGGTGAAAGCTTTTGTTAAATGTTTATAATTCGAGCAAACATAAATCTTTGGATGTTTAGCCAAATTTACGTGATGTCTTGTGACTATAAGTATGATAGAAATGTCTTGCAAAAGATTTAACTAAATTTTCAGGGTGATGTGTTCTGCCAATTGCCCATTAATAAGGCAAAAATATCTTACAAAAATTTTAAATGAATTTGCATGGTGAAGTGTGTCCCACAGCTTCTATCAATACGGTAAAACTATATTACAAAAGATACGACCAAATGTTTTATCTAAATATTTTTCGGATTATCAATAATCACAATAAAAATGTTTTCCACCGTCAAAATTCATTAAAATACTATATAAAATAATTTTATCGTATTACTAGTCTCTTAGCAAAAAATTTCACCGTGAAAATTTAATAAATTTTTTTATTATACACAAAAATATTTTACGAAAAAATTTCACGGTGAAATGTTTGGTCAAGTGCCGTAAAAAGGCCTCACAAATGATTTTAATGAATTTCCACGGTAGGATGTTTGCTAAGTACCTCGTTTTGCAACGAGTTCAACAAATTTTCACGGTGAAATGTTTCACCAAGCGCTTAAAATTACCATTAAATATCTTACAAATGATTTAAATGAATTGGCACGGTAAAAGCTTTTGTCAAATGCTTGTTATTTGGGTAAACATATGTTTTTAGATGTCTAGCCAAATCTGCATGATTCTTTGTAACTATAAGCATGATAAAAATGTCTTACAAAAGATTTGTTAAAATTTTCACGGTAAAATGTTTTGCCAAATGCCTATCAAGAAAGGGAAGTACCTTACAAAACTTTTAAATAAAATTTTATGGTAAAATATTTTATCAAGATCCTAAAATTATTAATAAAGTGTCTTACAAATGACTTAAATGAATTGGCACGGTAAAAGCTTTTGTCAAATGCTTGTTATTTGGGTAAACATATGTTTTTAGATGTCTAGCCAAATCTACTTGATCTCTTGTAACTATAAGCATGATAAAAATGTCTTACAAAAGATTTGTTAAAATTTTCACGGTGAAATGTTTTGCCTAATGTCTATTAATAAGGTAAAGGTATTTTACAAAAGTTTTAAATTAATTTTCACGGTGAAATGTTTTACCAAGAGCTTAAAATTACCATTAAAATATTTTACAAATGATTTAAATGAATTGGCACGGTGAAAGCTTTTGTTAAATGCTTATAACTTGGGTAAACATATGTTTTTAAATGTTGAGCCGAAACTGCATGATATTTTGTGACTATACGCATAATGAAAATGTCTTACAAAAGATTTGATTGAATTTTCACGGTGAAATGTTTTGCCAAATGCCTATTAATAAAGGAAAGTACCTTACAAAGCTTTTAAATGAATTTTCACGGTAAAATGTTTTACCAAGATCCTAAAATTATTAAAAATGTTTTACGAAGCGCTTAAAATTACCATTAAAATGTCTTACAAATAACTTAAATGAATTGGCACGGTGCAAGCTTTTGTTAAATGCTTATTATTTAGATAAACATATGTTTTTAAATATTTAGTTGAATTTGCATGATCTCTTGTGCCTATAAGCATGTTTAAAACGTCTCACGAAAAATTTAATTAGATTTTCACGGTGAAATGTTTTGTCAAATGCTTATTAATAAGAAAACATATTTTATAGGGGTTTTAAGTGAATTTTCACGGTGAAATAATGTTTAACCAAGCGCTTAAAATTACAATAAAATGTCCTGCAAGTAATTTAAATGATTTTGCACGGTGAAAGCTGTTTATAATTCGGGTAAATATTTATCTTTAAATGTTTAGCTGAATCAACGTGATGTTTTGTGACTACAAGCATGGTAAAAATGTCTTGCAAAAGATTTAACTGAATTTTCACGGTGAAATGTTCACCAATTGCCCATTAATAAGGCAAACATATCATACAAAAATTTTAAATGAATTTGCATGGTGAAGTGTGTCCCACAGCTTCTATCAATACGGTAAAACTATATTACAAAAGATACGACCAAATGTTTTATCTAAATATTTTTTGGATAAACAATAATCACGATAAAAATGTTTTCCACCGTCGAAATTCATTAAAATTCTATATAAAATAATTTTATCGTATTACTAGTCCCTAAGCAAAGATTTCAACGTGAAAATTTAATTAATTCTTTTATTATACACAAAAATGTTTAACGACAAAATTTCACGGTGAAATGTTTGGTCAAGTGCCTAAAATTACTGTAAAAAGGTCTTACAAATGATTATAATAAATTTCCACGGTGGCAGGTGGTTGCTAAGTACCTCGTTTTACAACGAGTTTAACCAATTTTTACGGTGAAATGTTTTGTCAAGCGCTTAGAATAACCATTAAAGTATTTTGCAAATAATTTAAATGAACTTTCACGGTGAAATTTTTTGTCAAATGCTTATCATATAGGTACACATATATTTAGAGGTCTTGTGACTATAAACACGATAAAAATGTCTTTTAAAAGATTTAATTGAATTTTCACGGTGAAATGTTTTGCCGAATTTTTATTAATAAAGTAAAAATATATTACCAAAGTTCAGAATTAATTTTCACGGTAAAATGTGTTGCCAAGGTCCCATAAAGGCGGCAAAAATGTCTTTCAAAAGATATACCAGAATGTTGTGTATAAATTTTTTCGGGCGATCTACAATTACAATTTCACCGTCAAAATTCATTATAATTTGATGTAACATTATTTTACCCTATTAACAGACAATAGGCAAAAAAAATCACCGTGGAAATTTGCCTAATTTTTGTATAAGACGATAAAAATGTTTCATAAAAAACTTCACGGTGAAACGCTTTGTTAAGGGCCTAAACTTACTTTAAAAAAGGCTTTACAAATGATTTTAATAAATTTCTACGGTGAAATATGTGCCAAGTGCCTAATAATACGGTTAAAATATCTAACCAAAGTTTAGAAAGAATTTTCACGGCGAAATGTGTTGCCTAGATCCTATGAAGGCGGCAAAAATGTCTTTCAAAAGGTATGGCAGAATGTTGTGTCTAAAAGTTTTTTAGACGATCTATAATCACGATAAAAATAACTTTCACCGTCAACATTTATTAAAATTTGATGTCGCATTATTTTACCTTATCAATAGACAGTAGGCAAGAAATTTCACCGTGAAAATTTGCCTAATTTTTGTATAAGACGATAACAATGTTTTCTAAAAAACTTCACGGTGAAATGCTTTGTTAAGTGCCCAAGGTTACTATAAAGAAGGCTTTACAAATGATTTTAACAAATTTCCACGGTGAAATGCTTTGTTAAGTGCCCAAGGTTATTATAAAGAAGGTTTTACAAATGATTTTAACAAATTTCTACGGTGAAATGTTTGCCAAGTGCCTAATAATACGGTTAAAATATCTTACCAAAGTTAAGAATGAGTTTTCACGGTGTAATATGTTGCCTAGGTTCCATGAAGACGACAAAAAATGTTTTTCAAAAGGTATGGCAAAATGTTGTGGCTAAAAGTTTTTCAGACGAACCATTATTACGATAAAAATAGCTTTCACCGTCAAAATTTACTAAACTCTGATGTAACATTAGTTAACCCTATTAATAGACAGTGGGCAAAAAATTTCACCGTGGAATTTGCCTAATTTTTGTATAAGACGATAAAAATGTTTATTAAAAAACTTCACGGTGAAATGCTTTGTTAAGGGCCTAAACTTACTTTAAAAAAGGCTTTACAAATGATTTTAATAAATTTCCACGGTGAAATGTGTGCCAAGTGCCTAATAATACAGTTAAAATATCTTACCAAAGTTTAGAAAGAATTTTCACGGCAAAATGTGTTGCCTAGATTCTATGAAGGCGGCGAAAATGTCTTTCAAAAGGTATGGCAGAATGTTGTGTCTAAAAGTTTTCCAGACAATCTATAATCACGATAACATCAGTTTTCACCGTCAAAATTCATTAAAATCTGATGTAACAATAGTTTACCCTATCAATAGACAAAAGACAAAAAATTTCACCGTGGAAATTTGTCCAATTTTTGTATAGGACGATAATAATGTTTTTTACAAAACTTTACGGTGAAATGCTTTGGTAAGTGCCTAAGGTTACCATAAAAAAGGCTTTACAAATGATTTCAATAAATTTCCACGGTGAAATGTTTGCTAAGTGCTCAATAATTCGGTTAAAATATCTTACCAAAGTTAAGAATGAATTTTCACGGTAAAATGTGTTGCCTAGGTCCTACAAAGGCGGCAAAAATATCTTTTAAAGGTATGGCAGAATGTTGTGTCCAAAAGTTTTTCAGACGATCCATAATCACGATAAAAATAGCTTTCACCGTCAAAATTCACTAAAATCTGATGTAACATTAGTTTACCCTATTAATAGACAGTAGGCAAAAAATTTGAACGTGGAAATTTGCCTAATTTTTGTATAAGATGATAACAATGTTTTCTAAAAAACCTCACGGTGAAATGCTGTTTTAAGTGTTTAAAGTTACCATAAAAATGGCTTTGCAAATGATTTCAATGAATTTTTAGTGTGAAATACTTGCTACATTTTTTTAAAGGAAATAAAAATGTTTTATAAAAAAAACCTTCACGGTGAAATGCTTTGTTAAGTGTCTAAAATTACTATAAAAAGGGCTTCACAAATGATTTTAATAAATTTCCACGGTGAAATGTTTGCCAAGTGCCTAATAATACACTTAAAATATTCTACCAAAGTTTATAATGAATTTTCACGGTGAAATGTGTTGCCTAGGTCCTACAAAGGCGACAAAAATATCTTTCAAAGGTATGGCAGAATGTTAGGTCCAAAAGTTTTTCAGACGATCCATAATCACAATAAAAATAGTTTTCACCGTCAAAATTTACTAAAATCTGATGTAACATTAGTTTACCCTATTAATAGACAGTAGGCAAACAATTTCACCGTGGAAATTTGCCTAATTTTTGTATAAGATGATAACAATGTTTTTTAAAAAACTTCACGGTGAAATGCTTTTTTAAATGTTTAAAGTTATCATAAAAAAGGTTTTGCAAATGATGTCAATGAATTTTTAGAGTGAAATACTTGCTACATTTTTTTAAAGGAAATAAAAATGTTTTATAAAAAAAACTTCACGGTGAAATGCTTTGTTAAGTATCTAAAATTACTATAAAAAGGGCTTCACAAATGATTTTAATGAATTTTCACAGTGAAATGTTTGTCAAGTGCCTAATAATACAATTAAAATATGTTACCAAAGTTTAGAATGAATTTTCACGGTAAAATGTGTTGCCTCGTTGATCCTTTGAAGACGGCAAATATGTCTTTTAAAAGGTATGGCAAAATATTGTGTCCAAAAGTTTTTCAGACGATCCATAATTACGATAAAAATAGCTTTCACCGTCAAAATTCACTAAAATCTGATGTAACATTAGTTTACCCTATTATTAGACAGTAGGCAAAAAATTTGACCGTGGAAATTTGCCTAATTTTTGTATAAGATGATAACAATGTTTTCTAAAAAACTTCACGATGAAATGCATTTTTAAGTGTTTAAAGTTTCCATAAAAAAGACTTTGCAAATGATTTCAATGAATTTTTAGGGTGAAATACTTGCTACATTTTTTTAAAGGAAATAAAAATGTTTAATAAAAAAAACTTCACGGTGAAATGCTTTGTTAAGTATCTAAAATTACTATAAAAAGGGCTTCACAAATAATTTTAATGAATTTTCACGGTGAAATGTTTGCCAAGTGCCTAATAATACGGTTAAAATATCTTACCAAAGTTTAGAATGAATTTTCACGGTGAATTGTGTTGCTTACAAAGGCGGCAAAAATGTCTTTCAAAGGTATGGCAGAATGTTGTGTCCAAAAGTTTTTCAGACGATCCATAATCACAATAAAAATAGCTTTCACCGTCAAAATTCACTAAAATCTGATGTAACATTAGCTTACCCTATTAATAGACAGTAGGCAAAAAATTTGACCGTGAAAATTTGCCTAATTTTTGTATAAGATGATAACAATGTTTTCTAAAAAACTTCACGGTGAGATGCTGTTTTAAGTGTTTAAAGTTACCATAAAAAAGGCTTTGCAAATGATTTCAATGAATTTTTAGGGTAAAATACCTACTACATTTTTTTAAAGAAAATAAAAATGTTTTATAAAAAAAACTTCACGGTGAAATGCTTTGTTAAGGATCTAAAATTACTATAAAAGGGGCTGCACAAATGATTTTAATGAATTTCCACGGTGAAATGTTTGCCAAGTGCCTAATAATACGGTTAAAATATCTTACCAAAGTTTAGAATGAATTTTCACGGTTAAATGTGTTGCTTACAAAGGCGGCAAAAATGTCTTTCAAAGGTATGGCAGAATGTTGTGTCCAAAAATTTTTCAGACGATCCATAATCACGATAAAAATAGCTTTCACCGTCAAAATTCACTAAAATCTGATGTAACATTAGTTTACCCTATTAATAGACAGTAGGCAAAAAATTTCACCGTGAAAATTTGCCTAATTTTTGTATAGGATGATAACAATGTTTTCTAAAAAACTTCACGGTGAAATGCTTTTTTAAGTGTTTAAAGTTACCATAAAAAAGGCTTTGCAAATGATTTCAATGAATTTTTAGGGTGAAATACTTGTTACATTTTTTTAAAGGAAATAAAAATGTTTAATAAAAAAAACTTCACGGTGAAATGCTTTGTTAAGTATCTAAAATTACTATAAAAAGGGCTTCACAAATGATTTTAATGAATTTCCACGGTGAAATGTTTGCCAAGTGCCTAATAATACAATTAAAATATGTTACCAAAGTTTAGAATGAATTTGCACGGTGAAATGTGTTGCCTCGTTGATCCTATAAAGACGGCAAAAATGTCTTTTAAAAGGTATGGCAGAATGTTGAGTTGAAAAGTTTTTCAGACGATCCATAATTACGATAAAAATAGCTTTCACCGTCAAAATTCACTAAAATCTGATGTAACATTAGTTTACCCTATTAATAGACAGTAGGCAAAAAATTTCACCGTGGAAATTTGCCTAATTTTTGTATAAGATGATAACAATGTTTTCTAAAAAACTTCACGGTGAAATGCTTTTTTAAGTGTTTAAAGTTACCATAAAAAAGTCTTTGCAAATGATTTCAATGAATTTTTAGGGTGAAATACTTGCTACATTTTTTTAAAGGAAATAAAAATGTTTTATAAAAAAAACTTCACGGTGAAATGCTTTGTTAAGTATCTAAAATTACTATAAAAGGGGCTGCACAAATGATTTTAATGAATTTCCACGGTGAAATGTTTGCCAAGTGCCTAATAATACAATTAAAATATCTTACCAAAGTTTAGAATGAATTTTCACGGTGAAATGTGTTGCTTACAAAGGCGGAAAAATGTCTTTCAAAGGTATGGCAGAATGTTGTGTCCAAAAGTTTTTCAGACGATCCATAATCACGATAAAAATAGCTTTCACCGTCAAAATTCACTAAAATCTGATGTAACATTAGTTTACCCTATTAATAGACAGTAGGCAAAAAATTTGACCGTGGAAATTTGCCTAATTTTTGTATAAGATGATAACAATGTTTTATAAAAAACTTCACTGTGAAACGCTTTGTTAAGGGTTTAAAGTTACCATAAAAAAGGCTTTGCAAATGATTTCAATGAATTTTTAGGGTGAAATACTTGCTGCATTTTTTTAAAGGAAATAAAAATGTTTTATAAAAAAAACTTCACGGTGAAATGCTTTGTTAAGTGTCTAAACTTACTACAAAAAAGGCTTTATAAATGATTTCAATGAATTTCCACGGTGAAATGTTTGTCAAGTGCCTAATAATACAATTAAAATATGTTATCAAAGTTTAGAATGAATTTTCACGGTGAAATGTGTTGCCTCGTTGATCCTATGAAGACGGCAAAAATGTCTTTCAAAAGGTATGGCAGAATGTTGTGTCTAAAAGTTTTTAAGACGATTTATAATCACGATAAAAATAACTTTCACCGTCAAAATTTATTAAAATTTGATGTCACATTATTTTACCTCAGCAATAGACAATAGGCAAAAAATTTCACCGTGAAAATTTGCCTAAATGTTGTATAGGACGATAAACATGTTTTATAAAAAACTTCACGGTGAAATGCTTTGTTATGTGCCTAATGTTATTATAAAGAAGGCTTTACAAATGATGTCAATAAATTTCCACGGTAAAATGTTTGTCAAGTGCCTAATAATACGGTTAAAATATCTTACCAAAGTTAAGATAGAGTTTTCACGGTGAAATATGTTCCCTAGGTCCTACGAAGACGAAAAAAATGTCTTTCAAAAGGTATGGCAGAATGTTGTGTCTAAAAGTTTTTAAGACGATTTTTAATCACGATAAAAATAACTTTCACCGTCAAAATTTACTAAAATCTGATGTAACATTAGTTTACCCTATTAATAAACAGTAGGCAAAAAATTTTACCGTGGAAATTTGCCTAATTTTTGTATAAGATGATAACAATGTTTTCTAAAAAACTTCACGGTAAAATGCTTCTTTAAGTGTTTAAAGTTACCATAAAAAAGGCTTTGCAAATGATTTTAATGAATTTTTAGGGTGAAATACTTGCTACATTTTTTTAAAGGAAATAAAAATGTTTTATAAAAAAACTTCACGGTAAAATGCTTTGTTAAGTATCTAAAATTACTATAAAAAGGGCTTCACAAATGATTTTAATGAATTTCCACGGTGAAATGTTTGCCAAGTGCCTAATAATACGGTTAAAATATCTTACCAAAGTTAAGAATGAGTTTTCACGGTGTAATATGTTACCTAGGTCCCATGAAGACGACAAAAAATGTCTTTCAAAAGGTATGGCAGAATGTTGGGTCTTAAAGTTTTTCAGATGATCTATAATTACGATAAAAATAGCTTTCACCGTCAAAATTCATTAAAATCTGATGTCACATTATTTTACCTCATCAATAGACAGTAGGCAAAAAATTTCACCGTGGAAATGTGCCTAAATGTTGTATAAGACGATAAACATGTTTTATAAAAAACTTCACGGTGAAATGCTTTGTTATGTGCCTAAGGTTATTATAAAGAAGGTTTTACAAATGATGTCAATAATTTTCCACGGTGAAATGTTTGTTAAGTGCCTAATAATACGGTTAAAATATCTTACCAAAGTTAAGATAGAGTTTTCACGGTGAAATATGTTGCCTAGGTCCTACGAAGACGAAAAAAATGTCTTTCAAAAGGTATGGCAGAATGTTGTGTCTTAAAGTTTATCAGAAGGAAGCAATTGATGGTTCACAGATGTCTAGAAAAGCACCTATTATGAAGTTTGATATCAAACGATACGGGATCCACAGTGTCTCGAAAAATATAACACATTTATTATCACGTCTCTTAACAACATAGTCAATTCTGGTAATCCGAATATTCATTACAATTCTAAAGAGGATGGAAATTCGTTACCAGACCCCGAATTTAAATTTAAGTTTGAACGTATAACTTTCTTGATATTCCAGAAGAGTGTTAACAACTAAGAACTCAAAGAACGATGTTATAGATAAAGTTATACTGAATAGGGGTGGCTTTTTTTTCTCAAAAACAAATTTTTAATATGTCTTTACAAAAGGGTGAATTTCCCTCGAGATGGAAACAGTGTAAAATTTGTCCGTTACTCAAGGTACCGAATTCACTTAATCCTGGAAATTTTCGACCAATATCGACTGTATGTTTTATGTGTAAAGTGTTTCAGACTTTAATTTGTGAACAAATTCTAAAATTCGTGGAAAACAATAACATTCTGATGAAAACCACGCTTTAGAACTGGCCATTCCTGCGAAACATCCATTCAACTGTTTTTTTCAATTTATTTAACATTTCTTCGGCCCAGTTTGGAAATATTTAAATTTTTCTGGTTTGTTGACAATTTTCTAAACAGTTTTTGAAATGCGACTACGTGATATTTAAATTTATTGAGAACGTCACTTCATGACAGTTCACGTGTCTAAGTTGTGTATTTTCTTGTTTATACTGAAACGAAGTGTTGTTATAAAATTTGTATTAGTGTTTGTGTAAAGAATTCTCTAGAAACATTGATAATGGGAAGCGGCCGCGAGAATAAATCATATGGCAGATAACCGCTGCAGACGTTTCCGCAAGCTATCTGTACGGATTCCGTTCTAGAAAACCGGAAGGGTATAAATACGCGGTCGTCTTTGCTTCAGTTGGTAAGTTACTTAGCCAGATAAACAGATAGTTAAATTGTTATCAACCATGGCAACCGAGGGTACTCGTACAAGGTCAGCGATCTCAGGGGTCGAGTGCGACAGGAATGCTGAGGGAAAAAGTGCTTGCGATGAACCGAAATGCGGCGGCTGGGTTGAGGCATTCATTCGGGGTGATTCATGGGAGAAGTATGGGCGCGGCTAGCTAACGTTAACATTGATGGTTAAATGTATAGATTTTACTTTGTCTTTTCAAATGTTACAGTTTGATATTTTTGTAATAAACGGTTGTTTACAAAATGAATTATAATTGTGGTGTTCCGAAATAAGTTTGAATTAAAGTGGTTACAATTCACCAAGTTTTAATTTTCGAACTGATAGCGCGCAACAATATTCTTAATACTTCATTAAACTGTAGGGATCTATTTCCAATATTTCTTACCAACGATTTTTCAGAGAGACCAAGGGATAAATTTAATCGGCTGTGTCAACGCCGCGTTGTCCATGTTAAATAGAGAATTTATTGGTCTCCGGGTCGAAAATGTTTCGCCGCAGATGTAAATAAATTAGTGACGCTTATGCTTATGAGGCGATGAAAAGGGCCGCCCAATGGCGGCGGAATGCGATTCGGTGCGGACACTAAAACGCATTCGAATGAAATCCTCGTCGAAAGACTACAACCCTTCGGGGAAACACAACCACCTGTGTTGTTGCGCTTTGTTTATACGAAACTAATGTTATTTTATCGCCTGGGTAATTATTAGTCAACCGTGTTATTTACGCTATCCCCGTATTTGTTTGTGCAAATTCTGGCCGCCCCGTTGCGTTGTCCTGTACCTCGCTGTGTTTGCTTTCTATCAGTTAACGGAAATATCGCTTCACATTTTCGACACATCGTCGAACTATCAACGATATTTCTTCGTTAATCATGGTAGGAAATAGTCGCTTCGTCATCTTAAACCATTGAGAAAAAAATCGAAACAAAAACTGAATGAAGACAATTCAATGACTTTTTAGACATTTCATAACATAAGCAAACAAAAAGTCTAATTATGTGGAAAAATTTAAGTTTGAAATCGTAAATTTAAGATCGATAATTTGAATTGAAGGTTTAACAAGAACAGTTTTATGGCTGATTCCGTGTTGGGGATGGCACAGGTTTTTGTCCTGTGGGTAGTTTTGAAGAATTGTGCACTTGTGGCGTTTTCCAGTCGAGGATATAGTTACCAGAGGTAGTTTGACAACAGAGCCGCACACCACCAAAGGTAGTGGTACTTGTATTACATTCATCCGTGAAGTTGACGGCCGCATTCTAATTATTTTCAGGCTTCTAATGCGTTTCCAGGTCTCTCTTAATAAGGTATGTTTATAACAAAATTCCAAATATGGCGCAAACATTTAATTTCTTACAATAGACACAATGTACTTACAGGAATATTCAAATAGTCTATTTTCTCGAATTGTTTCAGAATTGTGACTTCCACAAACAAAATAAGATACGTCCGTTTAAAAGAATTTACATCGCTAGCTTCTCTCATTTACACAACTCAAAACGTTGGTTGAAAATATTTTTTGATTTACAAGGGATTACTGTAGTATTACTTTTAAATTATCAAGCGCCGGTTTTAATTGTATTATACTATTCACTACTTTTCTGTAATACTTTCACACATAAAAAACTGTAAAAGCAAACATTACCCAATGTAACTATTTCAGTCTAACTTTACTAATTAGAAACCCGTCATATTTTAAAGTCGGCTTTTTGCGCCCCCATTAAAAGCGGAATAGTTTCCAGACGTTGCACCTTCAAAGTGTTGGCAATCGTATCGAGTTTCCGCGTAATTTACGGTCTTTTCCACTTTAACAATACGTCAGGTAGCGCGGGCACTTTGTAAATTGCCAACGAAAGATCCGTTTCTGTTGCAGGGAAATTTATTAGTCGGAAGTTTTCCAACCTGCCGCAACACCTGCGTGTGTATGTGTGTCTGTGTTGTCACCGCAGAAATGTATTTCTAATTAGTTGGATGTCCTGGCGCAACTTTGCACGTTTCGTCGACGACGCCACCGCCACCGAGTTCGGGGGTAAGAAATGGCGCGATGAGTCGGAAGGCGTACGGCTTGATTAATATTTGCTCTTTTATTGGATAAATGTCTGCAATGCAGTCTGGAACGATCTAATTGTTGAGGTCGGGAGCTTTTCAATGGGTCGAGTAAACTTCGCTTTAATTCCAGCACTAGACGCTCGCCTTAAACTGTTTTAAAAAATAAGCCACCATATCCAACAATTTTCAAATTAAACCATGAAAAATAACTTAGTTTTCTTAATTTAAGTAATATTGATTGTGATTTCGGAAAAAAAATAGTATGTGTATCTAATACTAAAAGCTGGACGACGATGTAAATTGTGGCCGACGCGTTAGCCGAGGCTAAGAAACATCGAAACCCGGGGATGTGCGTTTATTGCGAGGTACACGAGGTAGATTGTTCAATCTGTCTAGCAGGAGAGCATTCCCATACGATTTTTAATTCAGTCGAGAGGTTTTCAAAGTTCAAAATGTATCAGGAAGAAGAGTTCCTATTGATTATTTTCGATAGGTTTCAACTTAAGTCTCTCGGTTCTCATTAAGCGTAACAGAAAACGGATTAAGATTCCTGAGACGAGGTTTTCAAAGCTTAAACTTGATGAAGACTGTCGACAGAATTTTTGAAGTGAAAACTTCTTCAGGTAAAGCGATTTTGAATAGAGAGTACACTTTTGGTTTAGTGTGACCATAACGCGTTACCATTAGGCATTACCAAGATGCCCCACTGTTAACATCAGATCATGTTAAAGTTTATTTAATTATCAATAAATATTTGAGTCGTTTCCACACGATACAAGCATCCACCTACCACAGTTATAAAAGAGTAGGTGAAATTGACAGCATTTATTGTGAAATATTTCCAATATTCTAACTTGTTTACTACTGTGGGTTCGAATTTTAACTCTACATATTTTCTAGTTTGAAGTTTTCACTTCTAGCGGCAGTCTTCAAGGCCGCCTATTTTTTTTTATCTAACTTCCCTCTTTAAGGCCAATTATCGGCTCGTTTTATAAACGAAAGTGTATGATGGGGCCGTATATCAAGCGAAAAACGAGCCGCTTCATCATTCAAACGATTCCTGCTTCAGCAAACATCGCCGATGTCTATTCATTAATGGGGGGACATTTGCATGCAGGTTGTATACGTAATTACGCGTGGTAAATAAAAGAGTGATTGATGATGTTCAACCACTCTATTAATAACTAACCATTAAATTATTAATGGCTGAAATTGCACCTATATCCGCTTCGCCCGCTCAATTATGTCAACACCCAGGTTTTGAAGCATGCTGACGTATTAGGTTAACCGAAGGTTTGCCGAAACGCGACGAATTCGATTAATTAGTGACTGGGTAACGCTTTGAGCGTTTTTGTGTACTAATTTTTTTTGTGGCTCTTGATGACGCTTGGGGCTCTTAATGACGCTTGGGGCTCTTAATGACGATTGCTGTTGTTAATGACGTTTGGCGCTCTTAATGCCACTTGCGGCTTTTACAGGCGTTTGACGCTCTTTATGGCGCTTGGGGCTCTTATATATGCTTAAGGATCTTAATCACGCTTGAGGCTCTTAATGATACTTTATGCTCTTGAGGACGATTGGGCCTCTTAATGATGCTTGAGGCTCTTAAAGATACTTGAGGCTCTTAATGACACTTGATGTTCTTAATGGCGCTTGGCTCTCTTAATGACGTTTGAGGCTCTTGAAGATGCTTGGGGCTCTTTACGACGCTTAGGGTTTTTAAAGAGGTTTACGTTTCTTAACAACGCTTTGCGCTTTTCAATACGTTTGGGGCTCATAATGAAGATTAAGACTCTTAAATACGTTTGGGGCTCTTAATAAGGCTTGAGGCTCTTAAAGACACTTGGGGCTCTCAATGACGCTTGAGGTTCTTATTGAGGCTTGGGGTTTTTAACGACGCTTTACGCTTTTCTATATGTTTGGTGCTCTTAATGACAATTAAGACTCTTAAATACGTTTGGAGCTCTTAATGACGCTTGAGGCTCTTAAAGACACTTAATACCCTTAATGACGCTTAGAGCTCTTAATAATGCTTCACTTTTTTGAAAACGCTTGGGGCTTTTAATGATGCTTTACGCTCTTAATGTCGCTTGAAGCACTTGAAGACGCTTGGGGCTTTTAATGATGCTAGACGCTCTTAATGTCGCTTGAAGCTCTTGAAGACGCTTGAGGATCTTTACGACGCTTAAGGTTTTTAAAGAGGCTTAAGTTTCTTAACGGCGCTTTAAGCTTTTCAATACGTTAGGGGCTTTTAATGACAATTAAGGCTCCTAAATACGTTTGGGGTTCTTAATGACGTATGAAGCGCTTAAAGGCGCTTGGAGCACTTAAGTATTCTTGACACTCTTAATGACGCTTGAGGCTCTTGAAAACGCTTGGGGCTCCTAACGACGCTTTACGCTTTTCAATACGTTAGGGGCTCTTAATGACAATTAAGACTCTTAAATACATTTGGGGTTCTTAATGACGTATGAAGCGCTTAAAGGCGCTTGGGGCACTTAAGTATGCTTGACACTCTTAATGACGCTTGAGGCTCTTGAAGACGCTTGGGGCCCTTAACGACGCTTTACGCTTTTCAATACGTTAGGGGCTCTTAATGACAATTAAGGCTCTTAAATACGTTTGGGGCTCTTAATGATGCTTAAGGCTTTTAAAGATACTTGGGGTTCTTAAGGACGCTTAGGGCTCTTAATGATGCTTAAGGCTCTTGAAGACGCTTGGGACCCTTAATGACACGTAGTGCTCTTAATTGCGCTTGAGGCTTTTAAATACGTTTGGGGTTCTTAATGACGTCTGAAGCACTTGAAGGCGCTTGGGACACTTAAGTATGCTTGACACTCTTAATGACGCTTGAGACTCTTGAAGACGCTTGGGGCTCCTAACGACGCTTTAGGCTTTTCAGTAGGGTTGGGGCTCTTAATGACGATTAAGGCTCTTAAATACGTTTGGGGCTCTTAATGACGATTAAGACTCGTAAATGCGTTTGGGGTTCTTAATGATGCTTAAAGCTTTTAAAGATATTTGGGGCTCTTAAGGACGCTTAGCGCTCTTAATGATGCTTAAGGCTCTTGAAGACGCTTGGGACCCTTAATGACACGTAGTGCTCTTAATTGCGCTTGAGGCTCTTAAATACGTTTGGGGTTCTTAATGACGTCTGAAGCGCTTGAAGGCGCTTGGAACACTTAAGTATGCTTGACACTCTTAATGACGCTTGAGACTCTTGAAGACGCTTGGGGCTCCTAACGACGCTTTAGGCTTTTCAGTAGGGTTGGAGCTCTTAATGATGCTTAAGGCTTTTAAAGATACTTGGGGTTCTTAATTACGCTTAGGGCTTTTAATGATGCTTAAGGCTCTTGAAGATGCTTGGGACTCTCAATGACACGTAGTGCTCTTAATTGCGCTTGAGGCTCTTAAATACGTTTGGGGTTCTTAATGACGTCTGAAGCGCTTGAAGGCGCTTGGTACACTTAAGTATGCTTGACACTCTTAATGACGCTTGAGTCTTTTGAAGACGCTTGGGGCTCCTAACGACGCTTTAGGCTTTTCAGTAGGGTTGGGGCTCTTAATAACGATTACGGCTCTTAAATACGTTTGGGGCTTTTAATGACGATTAAGACACGTAAATGCGTTTGGGGCTCTTAATGACGCTTGAAGCTTTTAAAGAAAGTTGGGGCTGTAAATGACGCTTGAGGTTCTTGAAGACGCTTGGGGCTCTTAATGATGCTTGAGGCTCTAAAAGACGCTTGAGGCTCTAAATGACGCTTGAGGCTCTTGAAGACCCTTGGGGCTCTTTACGACGCTTAGGGTTTTTAAAGAGACTTAGGTTTCTTAATGACGCTTTACCCTATCAATACGTTTGGGGCTCTTAATTATGATTAAGGCTGCTAAATACGGTTGGGGCTCTTAATGACGCTTGAGGCACTTAAAAGCACTTGGGTTTCTTAATGACGCTTAGAGCTCTTAATGATGCTTGAGGCTCTTGAAGACGCTTGGGGTTCTTAACGACGCTTTAGGCTTTTGGGGTTGAGGTTTTATATGACGCTTAGTGTTCTTAATTGCACTTGAGGCTCTTCAATACGTTTGGAGCTCTTAATGAAGTCTGAGGCGCTTAAAGATGCTTGAAGCTCTTACTAAAGCTTGCGACTCTTTATGAGGCTTGAGGCTCTTGAAGACGCTTGGGGTTCTTAATAAAGCTTAGGGTTCTTGATGAAGCTTAGGGTTCTTAACGACGCTTTAGGCTTTTCAATACGTTTGGGGCTCTTAATGATAATTAAGGCTCTTAAATATGTTTAGGGCTCTTTATGACGTTTGAGGCTTTTAAAGATAGTTGGGGCTATTAATAACGCTTGAGACTCTTGAAGACGCTTGGGGTTCTTAATGATCCTTAAGACCCTTAATGACGCCTGAGGCTCTTGAAGACGCTTGGGGCTCTTAATGACGCTTGGAATTCTTAATGAGGCTTAGGGTTCTTAACAACGCTTAAATACTAAAGATTAATATTCTTAAATACGTTTGGGGCTCCTAATAAGGCTTGAGACTCTTAAAGACTCTTGGGGCTCTCAATGACGCTTGAGGTTCTTATTGAGGCTTGGGGTTTTTAACGACGCTTTACGCTTTTCTATACGTTTGGGGCTCTTAATGACAATTAGGATTCTTAAATACGTTTGGGGCTTTTAATGACGATTAAGGCTCTTAAATACGTTTGGAACATTTAATGATGCTTGAGGCTTTTAAAGATAATTGGGGCTATTAATGATGCTTGAGGCTTTTAAAAAGGCTTGGGGTTCCTAATGATGCTTGAGGCTTTTAATGACGCTTGAGGCTCTTGAAGAAGCGTGGGGCTTTTAATAGCGCTTGGGGTTCTTACTGACGTCGTAAGCTTTTTAATACGTTTGGGGCTCTTAACGACGATTAAGCTTCTTAAATAGGTTTGGGGGTCTTAATGACGCTTGAAGCTCTTAAAGACACTTGGGACTCTTAATGATGCTTAGGGCTCTTAAAGATTTTTGAGGCTCCTGACGACGCTTGGGGCTCTTTATTACGTTTGGGGTTCTTAGTAATGCTTAGTGCTCTTAATTTCGCTTGAGGTTATTAAATACGTTTGGGGCTCTTAATGACGTCTGAGGCGCTTGAAGACGCTTGGAGCTCTTAATGATGCTTGCGACTCCTAATGAGGCTTGAGGCTCTTGAAGAAGTTTGGGGTTCTTAATGAGGCTTAGGGTTCTTAATGAAACTTAGGATTCTTAACGACTCTTTAGGCTCTTCAATAATTTTGGGGCTCTTAATGACGATTAAGGCCCTTAAATACGTTTGGGGCTATTATTGGTGCTTGAGGCTTTTAAAGATAATTGGGGCTATTAATGACGCTTAAGGCTCTTAAAGACGCTTGGGGTTCTTAATGATGCTTGAGTCTCTTAATGACGCTTGCGGCTCTTAAAGACGTTTGGAGCTTTTAATGGCGCTTGGGGTTCTTAATGACGTTTTAGGCTTTAAAATACGTTTGGGGCTCTAATGACGATTAAGGCTCTTAAATAGGTTTGGGGCTCTTAATGACGCTTGAGGCTTTTAAAAACACTTGGGGCTCTTAACGACGCTTAGGACTCTTAATGATTTTTGAGGCTCTTTAAGACGCTTAGGGCTCTTAATTATGTTTGGGGTTCTTAGTGACGCTTAGTGCTCTTAATTGCGCTTGAGGCTCTTAAATACGTTTGGGTCTCTTAATAACGTCTAAGGCGCTTGAAGACTCTTAAGGCTCTTAATAATGCTTGAGACTCTTAATGACGCCTGAGGCTCTTGAAGACGCTTGGGGCTTTTAATGGCGCTTGAAATTCCCAATGAGGCTTAGGGTTCTTAACGTCGCTTTATGCTTTTCAATACGTTTGGGGCTCTTAATGAAGATTATGACTCTTAATTACGTTTGGGGATCTTAATGACGCTTAAGGCTCTTAAAGACACTAGGGGCTTTTGATGACGCTTAGGGCTCTTAATGATGTTTGAGGCTCTCGAAGGCGCTTGGGGCTCTTAGTTACGTTTGGGTTTCTTAGTGACACTTAGTGCTCTTAATTGCGCTTGAGGCTCTTCAATACGTTTAAGGCTCTTAATGAGGTCCAAGGCGTTAGAAAATGCTTGGGGCTCTAAATGATGCTTGGGGTTCCTAATGACGTTTGGGGTTCTTGTCGTCGGTTTACGTTTTTCAATACGTTCGGGGCTCTTAATGACAGTTAAGGCTCTAAAATACGTTTAAGGCTCTTAATGGCGCTTTAGACTCTTAAACACTTGAGGCCCTTATTAACGCTTGCTGCTCTTAATGGCTTTGGCGCTCTTAATGACTCTTAAGGCTCCTAATGGTGCTTGAGGTTCTTAATGATGCTTAAGGTTCCTAATGATGCTTAAGGCTCTTGAAGACGTTTGGGGCTCTAAATGATGCTTGGGGTTCTTAATGACTCTTGAGGCTCTTGAAAACGCTAGGGATTTTGAATGGCGCTTATGGTTCTTAATGTGGCTTAGGGTTCTTAACGAAGCTTTATGCTTTTTAATACGTTTGGAGCTCTTAATGACGATTAAGGCTCTTAAATACGTTTGAGCCTCTTAACGACGCTTAAGGCTCTTAATGACACTTGAGACTCCTAACGATAATTAAGACTATTAAATACATTTATGGCTCTTAATGATCCTTGGGGTTCTTAATGAGGCTCGTGGTTATTAACGACCCTTTACGTTTTTTAATAAGTTTGGGGCTCGTAATGACAATTAAGGCTTTTAAATACATTTGGGGCTTTTAATGACGCTTGGGACTCTTAATGACGATTAGGGCTGGTAAATATTTTTGGGAGTCTTAATGACGCTTGAGGATTTTAAAGATATTTTAGGCTCTTATTGACGCTTGCTGCTTTTAATGGCGTTTGGCGCTCATAATGATGCTTGGGGGTCTTAATGACTCATAAGGCTTTTAATGATGTTTGAGGTTCTTAATGATGCTTAGGGTTTCTAATGACGCTTAATGCTCTTTAAGACGCTTGGGCCTTTAAATGATGCTTGGGGTTCTTAATGACCCTTGAGACTCTTGAAAACGTTTGGGGTTTTTAATGGCGCTTGAGGTTCTTAATTAGGCTTGGGGTACTTAACAAAGCTTTATGCTTTTCAATACGTTTGGAGCTTTTAATGACGATTAAGGCTCTTAAATACGTTTGGGGCTCTTAATCACGCTTGAGGCTCCTAATGACAATTAAGACCACTAAATACGTTTAGTGATGGTTACGGCTCTTAATGATGATTGGGGTTCTTAATTAGGCTCGTGGTTATTAACGACTCTTTACGTTTCTTAATACGTTTGGGGTTCGTAATGACGCTTAAGGCTCTTAATGACGCTTGAGGCTCCTAATGACAATCAAGACTATTAAATACGTTTAAGGCTCTAAATGATGGTTAGGGCTCCTAATGATGCTTGGGGTTCTTAATGAGGCTCATGGTTACTAACGACGCTTTACGTTTTTTAATACGTTTGGGGCTCTTAATGACGATTAAGGCTCTTAAATACGTTTGGGGCTTTTATTGACGCTTGAGACTCTTAATGAGAATTAGGGCTCTTAAATATTTTTGGGGCTCTTAATGACGCTTGAGGCTTTTAAAGATACTTGGGGCTTCTAATGACTCTTGCTGCTCTTAATGGCGTTTGGCGCTCTTAATGACGCTTGGAGCTCTTAATGGCCCTTGGGGCTCTTAATGACCCTTGGGGCTTCTAATAACGCTTGGGGCTCTTGAAGACGGTTGGTGCTCTTAATGACGCTTAGGGTTCTTAATGAGGCTCGGAGTTGGTAACGACGCTTCACGTTTTTTAATATGTTTGGGGCTCTTAATGACGATTAAGGCTCTTAAATACCTTTGAGACTCTTAATGACAATTAGGGCTCTTAAATATTTTTGGGGCTCTTAATGACGCTTGAGGCTTTTAAAGATACTTAAGGTTCTTAATGACTCTTGCTGCTCTTGATGTCGTTTGGCGCTCTTAATGACGCTTGGAACTCTTAATGCCCCTTGGGGCTCTTATTGACCCTTGGGGCTCCTAATAAAGCTTGGGGCTCTTGAAGACGCTTGGGGCTCTTAATGACGCTTAGGGATCTTAATGAGGCTCGGAGTTGTTAACGACGCTTCACGTTTTTTTAATACGTTTGGGGCTCTTAATGACGATTAAGGCTCTTAAATACGTTTGGGACTTTTAATGACGCATAAGATTAGGGCTCTTAAATATGTTTGGGCTTTTTAATGACACTTGAGGCTTTTAAAGATACTTAAGGCTCTTAATAACGCTTGCTGCTCTTAATGACCCTTGGGGCTCCTAATGACGCTTGAGGCTTTTGAAAACGCTTGGGGCTCTTAATGATGCTCGGGGTTCTGAACTTACGTTTTGGGCTATTGAAGACATTTGGGGCTTTTAATGGCGCTTGGGGTTCTTAATGAGGCTTAGAATTCTTAACGACGCTTTGTGCTCTTCAATATGTTTGGGGCTCTTAAATAGGTTTGGGGTTCTTCATGACGCTTAAGGCTTTTAATGACGCTTGATGTTCCTAAAGACACTTGGGGCTCTTAATGACGCTTAGGGTTCTTAATGATGCTTGAAGCTTTTGAAATCACTTGGGGCTCTTAACGAAGTTTGGGTTCTAAATGACGCTTTGTGCTCTTAATTGCGTTTGAGCCTTTTAAACACGTTTGGGTCTCTTAATGACGTCTGAGAGCTCTTAAAGACGCTTGGGCTTCTGAACGACAACCTCGTCAAATTTAATTTCCAATTTTCAGGCCAACGAGCTTAAGTTTTAAGCTTCTGAAGATAAAGACTTAAATTTGATGATTTAACGATGCTTGTTAGGTTGACTTTGATCTTTCAGAAGTTTAAGTGTAAAGTTTCTAAAACGTCAGTTTAAAAATCGTCGAAAGTTTCCAATTTTGTTCCAAGCAATCTTAAATATAAAGCGTTAGGATCAGGTAAGGAGGTTAAAATATATATCGAATTTGAGGTTAAGTTTAAAGCTTTCAGGCAAATGGGCTTAAGTTTCAAGTTCCTAAAAACTGGACTAAAGTGCTTGAATTTTAATTTTTAACGATGGATGCTCGTTGGGTTATTTTTGATGTTTGAAGTTTTTCATTATATTTGAGCTCAAAATTACTCGAGAGCTTTAGTTTTGTGCTATGATTTTGAAGCCTTAGTTCTTAGTATTTCATATTTTTTAGCTTGATTTTAAAGCTAAAAAAAATTGAATGCGAATCAATTTGGAAGCTTCTTATTTACGATCTTTTTAGGAGATTCTTCATAGTTCGGTAGATATAGATATAGCTTCATAGACATAGATATATAGTTTCACAGACATAGACAGAGTTTCATAGACATAGACAGAGTTTCATAGACATAGACAGAGTTTCATAGACATAGACAGAGTTTCATAGACATAGACACAGTTTCACAGACATAGACACAGTTTCATAGACATATACACAGTTTCACAGGCATAGACACAGTTTCATAGACATATACACAGTTTCATAGGCATAGACACAGTTTCATAGACACCTTCACAGAAATTTGAAGCTTCTTGTAAGACGTTAATCTCAGGTTTGAGAATCCTTAATTAGAAGATGTTTATATATGAAGCTCTATTTAAAACTTGTTTACGTCGGTAGCTGTTTTCAACATAAATGAGAAATTTCTAGAAATCAATTCTTAACTTTTTAAATAGCTCACTATTTTTTTGGTCAGGTTCAGCAATTTGTTTCATTTGAGCCTTATCTAAGATCAATGTCGTTATCCATGGGACTTTAAGGAAAAATCTCAGTTCCAGTTACACTGTATTTAAAGTATTAGGTGTTTTATGGGTAACATTTCATACTATTGATCCCCATAAGCAAAATGGTGGCGACTCGGGCGATATTACTTTGCATGCGACGCTTGTAGGTGTTGATTTCCAAGGACGGTCTCTTTATTATCATTAGAAAAACAGAGCGTGTCATCCATCTTCTGACGGCGGCGTTAAGACAGTTTACAAGAGAAGTACGTGATACCCCCCGCCGGACGGAATATGAGATGCGTGATTGGCAAGGGGTTGATGGAGTGCCGACGGTATGCCGAGGGTCAACCTTTCATCAAGTGTCTACCCTCTTGTAAAATTATGGTAATGCGTTACACGGGTTCCTTTGTAATGCGATGATGTAAGCTGTTGGATACTTACAAGTCGTGAAACGTGTTAATTGCTTGAGATTCAAACAGGGAGACATCTGAGACTTCTAGCAAAAAATCTGCGTCTGATATTAACCGATGGAATGAATATTCATAACTTAAACTATATACCATCTCTATTGTTAAATGGAAGTAGAATGCAACTAGACTACACTATGCAGCACTCTAAGCGTGTACAGTCGAATTACTAACAGTTGGACCACAAACGCTTAGCAAAGCGGTTGCTCTCTAGGAATGTCCCAGAAGACTACATTCTGATACATAGACCCATAGGTTTGTATATTTATCAGATTCGGAGTTTGAAAGTCAAGTTAAGTCATAAGTACGGAGAATTTCAAAGAAACTTTGTCCTGAAGGGATTGTATGTAGTGTGATATTTTCGCAATTAATAAAATCAGTGTCTCAGCCCAATTTAATTCTTGTTTTACATTTATTTTGACAGTAGTTTTACATTTATTTTGACAGTATTATGCGGGAAGTCTAGCGACAATTATCAATTTTGCAACTTGCACAATTTTGATTTAATTGAAAACTACCCGATGTTGCGATGAATCATTTCCAAGAAGTCAAAGGCAAAGTTACAGCAAGTTAACAATAAAGCGGAATAGCGACTAATGCTTAAAATGTAAACGTTGTAAAATTATGTATTCTGGGAGATATTACGTAAGGGAGTCTCCATTGGCGCTGTGAACATAAAAAGCGATGTGTGACAAGACAATCTTCGTAAAATCTAGAAAAGTTTTCTCTTATTTGCAAGAATAACTTCGCGGATGCTCTCATAATACGATATGACTTATGGGCGCGACGTGATGCCGTTTTCTTCGGCGTAGACAAATGAGACACGAGATATTTCAACTTTTTAGAACGGAAATTTTGTTCGAATCAGAAATGTTCCCCGTTCGCTTAATCCAGCGCGAGAAGTGAAACCTGTTGGAGGATGCTTTTTTTACTGTAATTAATTAGTCTATGAAAGGTTGCAGTTACAATGAAAACAAACGTCGAAAAAAGCGAACGTAATTAATAACGAAGGTAAATTAAGAATTACAGAGGCAGCTCGGGGCGGCATCGAAAATGAATACCTTCGTGTGTTTGTGGCTAACGATCTTGTATTGTTCAATTCCGCGTATAATGTGGTCGAAGCTAGCCCACCCTGCTTCATTAAATTTTTTTTTGACGTGAACAATTCCAAGCGGCCGGCTATTACGTTGAAATTTCATGCTAATATTAGAAACGCTTTTGTTATGAATTCAAAGTGATTAATTAAATTTGGTTTGATACCCAGTCTCTGGTGACGCCATCCGACGTTTAAATTATTTATGGCGCCGAACCCTCCTAACTTATCTACTATTAAAATGATTTCTGCATGCGGCTTCATAGATCTTAGGTTAAATAGATAAATTAAATTAACTTATAACAAATATTCGCATGCATTTTAATAGTTCGTTTACGTCTTACATGAATGAGATTTTTTTCAAATGATGGTCATTTTAAAAGAAAAATTTTAAGATGCAAATCCTGGTTGCAGTATTCCTTTATAAATAGCTCAAATTAGTTTCGCATTTCAAAACAAATATCCTGTTAGAATCTAAGTAAATAGAATGAGAGATACTTTGTGGGGTTCGGGCTTACTCGCTTCTTCCAGTCGGGACTTTTAAATATTAGAATAGGCACTTAAAGGAAGCCGAGCAATAAGCAGCGTCAGGCGGACTTGGCTACATGATAGATCCTATCGGGATAAAAGGTACCGAGGATAATGGAATTAGAGTAGTGAGATGATACTATTAGCAGCAATACGGAGCTTCTGTTGATGCTTAAGAACATTAGCTTTCATCCTTCGATCGGGCGCTTCCCGGAATGATACATTTTCAGACCGGCTTCGCCACTCATCGCGGAAGCCTGAAAGTTTTCTTTTGGTTTTGTTTTAATAGTGCACTCTGAATCAGCAAATGTTTGCTCCCATGTAGCCGGAGAAGAGCAGATAATCTCCAACCTTTTACTATTTCCATCCAATAATGCGCCTTTCGGTGTTTAAATCAAACCGACCCACATTACTACATTGATTTGGCGCAACTAAGTTGGATTTGGTCGCAGCAGCTTTACTAGTCGAAAAAGTTATCGACATCAACTTGATTGCGACTGAAATGTAGCTGTATGAGCTACTTAAATCGCGAATGTCATCCCAGAATGCGTCGACGTTTAGGTTTACTGAAATAACTATTAGGTTGAGCTGCTGCAGCTATGAATTCTTGCTACAGATAATAATTTGAATGTTATCAGCTGTTATTTCTCAAGTTAGCAACATGATTTGTGCCGTCCGCACAGATGTTAGGTATAATTATATAATACTGTTAGAAATAATTATCTAATACGTATTTCCCCAGCTGAACTATCATTATGAAACCTATTCGTTTAATTAGCAAAATAGGTACAAAACTCAGTTCTGCATCGATACTGTTAATTAAGTTTTCTGTAGTGAAACAATAGAAAGGGCTACAGTCGAAAATATCGACAATGTACAGCTATAGACGGATTTCGACTTACTTTGACCTCGGTCACTGGAAAAATCTCGAACTTGTAGCGTTTAATTACCCTCAGAGTGGCTACATACGCTCCTGCATACTTGAATGGTAAACTTATGCAAGTTTCTCTTCTCTTCTCTTCTCTTCTCTTCTCTTTTCTTCTCTTCTCTTCTATTTTCTTTTCTGCTCTTCTCTTCTCTTTCCTTCTCTTCTCTTCTCTTTTCTTCTCTTCTCTTCTATTTTCTTTTCTGCTCTTCTCTTCTCTTTCCTTCTCTTCTCTTCTATTTTCTTTTCTGCTCTTTTCTTCTCTTTCCTTCCCTGCTCTTCTCTTCTCTTCTCTTCTCTTCTCTTCTCTTCTCTTCTCTTCTCTTCTCTTCTCTTCTCTTCTCTTCTCTTCTCTTCTCTTCTCTTCTCTTCTCTTCTCTTCTCTTCTCTTCCCTTCCCTTCCCTTCCCTTCCCTTCCCTTCCCTTCCCTTCCCTTCCCTTCCCTTCCCTTCCCTTCCCTTCCCTTCCCTTCCCTTCCCTTCCCTTCCCTTCCCTTCCCTTCCCTTCCCTTCCCTTCCCTTCCCTTCCCTTCCCTTCCCTTCTCTTCTCTTCTCTTCTCTTCTCTTCTCTTCTCTTCTCTTCTCTTCTCTTCTCTTCTCTTCTCTTCTCTTCTCTTCTCTTCTCTTCTCTTCTCTTCTCTTCTCTTCTCTTCTCTTTTCTTCTCTTCTCTTATCTGCTCTTCTCTTCTCGTTTCTTTCTTCCTTTCTCTTTGCTTCTCTTCTCTTCTCTTATGTTCTCTTCTCATTTCTTCTTATCTCTTCTCTTCTCGTCTCTTCTCTTCTCTTCTGTGCTCTTCTCTTTTCTTCTCTTCTCTTCTCTTCTCTTCTCTGCTCATCCCTTCTCTTCTCTTCCTTTCGCTTCTCTTCTCTTCTCTTCTCTTCTTTGCTCTTCTCTTCTCTTCTCTTCTCTTCTCTTCTCTTCTTTCTCTTCTCTTCTCTTCTCTTCTCTTCTCTTCTTTTCTCTTCTCTTCTCTTCTCTTCTCTTCTCTTCTCTTCTCTTCTCTTCTCTTTTCTTCTCTTCTCTTTTCTTCTCTTCTCTTATCTGCTCTTCTCTTCTCGTTTCTTTCTTCCTTTCTCTTTGCTTCTCTTCTCTTCTCTTATGTTCTCTTCTCATTTCTTCTTATCTCTTCTCTTCTCGTCTCTTCTCTTCTCTTCTGTGCTCTTCTCTTTTCTTCTCTTCTCTTCTCTTCTCTTCTCTGCTCATCCCTTCTCTTCTCTTCCTTTCGCTTCTCTTCTCTTCTCTTCTCTTCTTTGCTCTTCTCTTCTCTTCTCTTCTCTTCTCTTCTCTTCTCTTCTCTTCTCTTCTCTTCTCTTCTCTTCTCTTCTCTTCTCTTCTCTTCCCTTCTCTGCTCTTCTCTTCTCTGCTCTTCTCTTCTCTTCTCTGCTCTTCTCTTCTCTTCTCTTCCTTTCTCTTCGCTTCTCTTCTCTTCTCCTATGTTCTCTTCTCATTTCTTCTCATCTCTTCTCTTCTCATCTCTTCTCTTCTCTTCTCTTCTCTTCTCTTCTCTTCTCTTCTCTTCTCTTCTCTTCTCTTCTCTTCTCTTCTCTTCTCTTCTCTTCTCTTCTCTTCTCTTCTCTTCTCTTCTCTTCTCTTCTCTTCTCTTCTCTTCTCTTCTCTTCTCTTCTCTTCTCTTCTCTTCTCTTCTCTTCTCTTCTCTTCTCTTCTCTTCTCTTCTCTTCTCTTCTCTTCTCTTCTCTTCTCTTCTCTTCTCTTCTCTTCTCTTCTCTTCTCTTCTCTTCTCTTCTCTTCTCTTCTCTTCTCTTCTCTTCTCTTCTCTTCTCTTCTCTTCTCTTCTCTTCTCTTCTCTTCTCTTCTCTTCTCTTCTCTTCTCTTCTCTTCTCGTCTCTTTCTTCCTTTCTCTTTCTTCCGTTCTCTTTACTTCTCCTCTCTTCCCTTATGTTCTCTTCTCATTTCTTCTCTTCTCTTCCTTTCTCTTCTCGTCTCTTCTCCTCTCTTCTCTTCTCTTCTCTTCTCTTCTCTTTTCTTTTCTTTCTTTTCTTTTTTCTCTTCTCTTCTCCTTTCTGCTTTTTTCTTCTCTTCTCTTCCTTTCTCTTTTCTTCTCTTCTCTTCTCTTATGTTCTCTTTTCATTTCTTCTCATCTCTTCTCTGCTCTTCTCTTCTCTGTTCTTCTCTTTTCTTCCTTTCTCTTCTCTTCTCTTCTCTTCTCTTCCCTTCTCTTCTCTGCTCTTCCCTTCTCTTCTCTTCCTTCTCTTCTTTTCTCTTCTCTTCTCTTCTCTTCTCTTCTCTTCCCTTCTCTTCTCTTCTCCTGTCTTCTCTTCTCTTCTCTTCTCTTCTCTTCTCTTCTCTTCTCTTCTCTTCTCTTCTCTTTTCGTCTCTTCTCTTCTCTGCTCTTCCCTTCTCTTCTCTTCCTTTCTCTTCTTTTCTCTTCTCTTTTCTTCTCTGCTCTCCTCTTCTCTTCTCTTCTCTTCTCTTCTCTTCTCTTCTCTTCTCTTCTCTTCTCTTCTCTTCTCTTCTCTTCTCTTCTCTTCTCTTCTCTTCTCTTCTCTTCTCTTCTCTTCTCTTCTCTTCTCTTCTCTTCTCTTCTCTTCTCTTCTCTTCTCTTCTCTTCTCTTCTCTTCTCTTCTCTTCTCTTCTCTTCTCTTCTCTTCTCTTCTCTTCTCTTCTCTTCTCTTCTCTTCTCTTCTCTTCTCTTCTCTTCTCTTCTCTTCTCTTCTCTTCTCTTCTCTTCTCTTCTCTTCTCTTCTCTTCTCTTCTCTTCTCTTCTCTTCTCTTCTCTTCTCTTCTCTTCTCTTCTCTTCTCTTCTCTTCTCTTCTCTTCTCTGCTCTTCTCTTCTCGTCTCTTTCTTCCTTTCTCTTCTTCCGTTCTCTTTACTTCTCCTCTCTTCCCTTATGTTCTCTTCTCATTTCTTCTCTTCTCTTCCTTTCTCTTCTCGTCTCTTCTCCTCTCTTCTCTTCTCTTCTCTCTCTTCTCTTCTCTTTTCTTTTCTTTCTTTTCTTTTTTCTCTTCTCTTCTCTTTTCTGCTTTTTTCTTCTCTTCTCTTCCTTTCTCTTTTCTTCTCTTCTCTTCTCTTATGTTCTCTTTCATTGCTTCTCAGTCTCTTCTCTGCTCTTCTCTTCTCTGTTCTTCTCTTTTCTTCCTTTCTCTTCTCTTCTCTTCTCTTCTCTTCCCTTCTCTTCTCTGCTCTTCCCTTCTCTTCTCTTCCTTTCTCTTCTTTTCTCTTCTCTTCTCTTCTCTTCTCTTCTCTCTCCCCTTCTCTTCTCTTCTCCTGTCTTCTCTTCTCTTCTCTTCTCTTCTCTTCTCTTCTCTTCTCTTCTTCTCTTCTCTTCTCTTCTCTTCCCTTCTCTTCTCTTCTCTTCTCTTCTCTTTCGTCTCTTCTCTTCTCTGCTCTTCCTCTCTTCTCTTCCTTCTCTTCTTTCTCTTCTTTTCTTCTCTTCTCTTTTCTCTTCTCTTCTCTTCGCTTCTCTCTCTTCTCTTCTCTCTCTTCTCTTCTCTTCTCTTCTCTTCTTCTCTTCTCTTCTCTTCTCTTCTCTTCTCTTCTCTTTTCTCCTCTTCTCTTCTCTTCATCTTCTCTCTTCTCTTTCTCTTCTCTTCTCTTCCTCTTCTCTTTCTTTTCTCTTCTTTTCTCTACCTTTCTCTTCTTTTCTCCTCTCTTCTCTTCTCTTCCCTTCTCTTCTTTCTCTTCTCTTCTCTTCTCTTCTCTTCTCCTCTCTTCTCCTCTCTTCTCTTCTCTTCTCCTCCCTTCTCTTCCCTTCTCTTCTCTTCCCTTTTTTTCTCTTCTCTTTAATTCTTTTCTCTGTCCTTCTCTTCTCTTCTGTTCTTTTCTCTTCTTTTCTCGTTTCTTCTCTTTTCTTCTCTTTTCTTCCCTTCTCTTCTCTTCTCTTCTCTTTTCTTCATTTCCCTTCTCTTCTCTTCTCTTCTCTTCTCTTCTATTTTCTTCTCTTTTCCTCTCTTCTCTTCTCTTCTCTTCTCTTCTCTTCTTTTCTTTTCTTTTCTCTTCTCTTCTTTTCTCTTCTCTTCCCTTTTTTTCTCCTCTCTTCTCTTCTCTTCTCTTTTTTTCTCTTCTTTTCTCTTTTCTTCTCTTCTCTTCCTTTTCTTTTCTTCTCTTTAATTTTCTTCTCTTCTCCTCTTTTCTCTTCTCTTCTATTCTTTTCTCTTCTTCTTCCTTCTTTTCTCTTCTCTTCTTTTTTCTTTTCTTTTCTTCTCTTTTCTTCTCTTCCCTTTTCTTCCTTTCTCTTCCTTTCCTCTCTTTTCTTTTCCCTTATCTTCCATTCTTGCCTATTCTCCCCCATTCCCCCCTTTTCTCCTTTTCTCTTATCTTCCCTTCTTTTTCTTTCCCTTCTCTTCCTTCTTCTTTTGACATTTCTTTCAGCTTCTTACCCTCATCCTCTTGCTCTTCCTCTTTCTCTACCTCTTTCGGTTTCTTTTTCTATTTCTCTTCTTCTTCCTCTTCCTCTTCTTCTTCCTCTCTCTCTTCTTTTTCCTCTTCTACTTCCTTAATTTATTTCTCTGTCTCTTTCCCTTCCTCTTTATCTTGTTCTACCACTTCCCCTTCATATTTCTCTACCTTTCTGTATTCCTCTTCATCTTTTTCTTCCTTTTTCTTTTTCTGTTCCTCTTCACATTCTTTTTTCCTTTTTTTTTCACTTCCTTTTTTTTCTTTCTCTTCCTCTTCTCCTTCACTTTTTTTTCCTCTTCATCCCTTTCTACCTCTCCCTCTTCTTCATCTTTATCTTTCTCTTTCTCCACTTATATCGTTCTCTATTCCTCTTTCTTTTCTTCTTTTTCTCCTTCTTCCTTCTGTTTCTCTTCCTCTTCCCCTTTCTCGTCCTCTTTCTCTTACCCTTCTCATTTTTCTTTCTTTTTCTTTTTATTTTCATCGCCATCCTTCTCTTCCTCTTCATCATCATCCTTCTCACCCTCTTTTTCTTTCTCTTCTTCCTTCTCTTTCTATTTCTATTTCTCATCATCGTCATCCTCTTCTTTACCCTTTTTCTCTTCCTTTTCCTCTTTCTGTTCTGCTCCCCCTTTCTCTTTATCTTTTTCTACCTCTCTCTTTTCTTTTTATCACTTTTTCTTCTTCTTCTTCATGGGTATCTTTCGCTCTATATTCCATTTTCTCTTTCCATTTCATTTTCTCTTTCTTTTTATTTCTCATCTTCCTCCTTCTCTTCAACTTTCTCTAACTCTACCTGTTCTTCTTCTTCTTCTTTCTTCCCTGTCTTTTCCTATTTCTCTTTCTCTTCTTTTTTCTCTTTATCTTTATCGTCGTCTTCCTGTTCCCCTTTTTCTTCATCGTCATCTTTCTGTTCCCTTTTCTCTTTCTCTTCCTGTTCCTCTTCTTCTTCCTCTGCATCTTCCTCTTTCTCTTCCTCTTCCTCTTCCTTTTCCTCTTCCTCTTCCTCGTCCTCTTTCTCTTCATCTTCATCTTCATCTTCATCTTCATCTTCATCTTCATCTTCATCTTCATCTTCATCTTCATCTTCATCTTCATCTTCATCTTCATCTTCATCTTCATCTTCATCTTCATCTTCATCTTCATCTTCATCTTCATCTTCATCTTCATCTTCCGCTTCCTCTTCCTCTTCCTCTTCCTCTTCCTCTTCCTCTTCCTCTTCCTCTTCCTCTTCCTCTTCCTCTTCTTCTTCCTTCTCCTTTTCCACTTCCTTTTCCTCTTGCTCTTCGTCTTTCTCTTTCACTTCTTCTTTTTATTTCTCTTCCTCTTCCCTTTCTTCCTCCTCTTCCTTCTCCTCTTCCCCTTCCTCTTCCCTTTTCCCTTCCTCTTGTTCTTCGTCTTCTTCTTCGTCTTCCTCTGTCTCTTCCTCTTTGTACGATGTAACTAAACTCATAAAGGACACTACAACTGAGGCAGCTGTCTTGCCTCTGCACCGATAAATATTTTTTCGAAAGCTAATCCCTTACGCTTTTTTTTGATCCTTAAACAAATTAAACTGGTCACAAATCCATTTATTTTTTAGAGCCCAGTTAATCATTTAATTTGAAATAAACACAGATCGTGACTTTACGAATTTGGAAGTTTACAGGGGAATTTTCCTTTTGACAAATTGGTTATTTTACCGGAGTAGTTGGGCCGAAATAGTCATCCTCGTTTGATTTGATCGATTGGCGCTAGCTGCTGTCGTCGAACTGCCTGGAGAAGTCGCTAAAGAGCGTACTTATTTTCCCAATAACTTCCCCCGTCGGGTTATTCAATTTTTATTTGATGAAATTCATCTCGGCTTTTATCGAGCATGGTTCCCGTTTCGTCCCGCAAGTTTCCCTTTGCAAGAAAACATTTGCCTTTTTGCTCAGTTGATCTCTAATCGTTTTTTTATAAATAAAATACGTCTGACGTCAAGATGTATCCTTTACGTTTGTGTTTTGGCTGATAAACCAGCCAAGAGTAGTGTGAGAAGGAATAGATGAAGGTGGTGGGTGTAAATGGGGAAACATCGTCGTAAAGGGCATAGGAAGGTGTGAATTTCCGAGACCATTCGTTGATGAGTGTCATCAATTTAACCTGAAGGTTTATTAAGTGTCTTAGGAGTGGTTAACCGAAGTACTTTTCGCCTATAAAACTGTAGTATTATCTCATTTAATTAACCTAAAATCAATAACTGAACCTCAGAAGCAAACTATGTTAAGTCATAAAACTCATTCTTGTGATAAACAAAGTTCAAGTCACTTAATGTAGTTCAGATCTGGGGTAAACCTGGACTTAGCATTTTTCAAGAAACCCCCAATGTGGCCTTTATTTAGATATCTTGATGTTGAAGATATGAAGTTAAAGATGGTGTTGTTCTGATAGACGACACAACATGTTTAACTCATTTAGGGAAAAATTGGACTTGCCATAGATTGCCTCTAATTCCTTATGCAATCCACTTATTAACTAGACTGCATAAGGAATTAAATTTTGAAATGTTAGCTGTTTTGCGAAAAATAAGGAAAAAACTTGTTCAAATAATAATCCTTACAAATGTATTAATGTGAAAGTGTGTTTGTCTGCCTGTTTGTTCGCTCTCCATGGTTCAATTACCGAAGCGATTTTGATGCAAATTGCTACAGATGTATCTTGCAAGGTAAAATCCTGTAGAAGATATCTTATTTTTTTTTGCAAATTGTTCCATATAAGCATATGCAAACTAAGCAGCTAACTATATGTAATTGCATTAACGAATTTGAACAAAACATCATTCTGCAATCTGCAGGAACTCTAAGCTGTGCGCAGCTTATTAAGTTAAGTTTATTCAAACTAATTTTATGAACGAGGAAGAATGTTTGCTGTACTAAATATTGTCTAGAATAATAAAGCTTAAGATGGGTAATTTAAAAAAAAAACAAGTCTAAGAAAAATGAAAAATTTAAAATATTAGACACCATAGCTTCTTAAGAAGCTTTTAATCTAAAGGCTCTTGGAACTTCGAACTTCATCATCATGAAATCTCGTCTACTTTCGTCTTCTGTGCAAAAAGACCCTGTAAAGCAATCGAAACACTTAGCTTGCGCCCTCGGCGGGCTCGATGGCTCCGTGGCGGCCTGCTGGGCCCCGGTCCTCTATTACGTTACGGTTCGCGGCTAGTTGGGACGTTTTTGCAGGACGGTGGCTCCTCGAGCGATTCGAAATGCTGGCTTTTCCGGAGTCGGTCCTCCAAAAAAACACGAAACTCGGGTTTAATTTGCGGACCTCGGATAATTCAGCTGTTTATGTGTCGAAACGATAACTCGGGCATTTTAGGACGCGCTCGCAAAAACGTTATCCCGTTCCTGAGTAATAAACGAGAGAGAGAGTTCGCAAAAAAAGTCGAGTTTCGTTAAGATATTGATATAAATTGATTAAGTGGCAACGTTTCTTTTGATGGGTGGATTTTAGTTTGGTGGGAATACACTACACATGAATGTTTATTTACCAAAATGATACGTCCTATATATTTCGGGTATACATTTTTCAGAATCCCGACGGCAAGAGAGTGCTTTGGTTCCATCTGTGTTTTTCCAAATCAATCCAAAATCTGTTTAATGTCAAAATTGATCTTTACTTCAGATTTATATCCCCTGTTGCGTTCTATTTTAAAGTTGAATACGATTTCGAGATCCTTGTTTCCTAATTGTCGCGATTTTAAGATTTTTGTGTCTTCTTAGGTTCATTTAAATGTCAGAAATTGCTCGTTGCCTTTTTAGGAACGAATAAGGATTATTCTTCATGGTGAACTGTTATTTATTTTTTCATATCTAATTTTGGTCTTCTATTTTTTATTTTTCCTATTCTATGTAAAATAAACTAACTTCTTATTTTGTCAACTGTCATGAGGTGACGGTTTAAATAAATTTAAAAATCAGGTAGTCATATTTCAAAAACTGTTTTAGAATATTGTCAACAAATAATCAAAATTTAAATATTTCTAAACTGGGCCGAAGAAATGTTAAATAAAATTAATAAACAAAACGAATAAGGAGTTGATAAATGTAAGAGTTCCACATAAGGCTGAAGGCTTTTGTGATTTAAATAAGGTTATGACTCCCGAAGCACTTGAATGCAAACTGTTTGGTATCTTAAGGTATTTTCTTTATCTTTTTTTCTTCTGCTTCTTATTTTCATGTTTCATCTTTTCTTTATTACTCTCTGTTTCATCCTTTTCCTTTTTATTTTTCTGCTTCTTCTTTTTATAATTTTCCGTTTCTTTCGTTTCTTTTTTTATTCTTGTTTTTCATGTTTCTCGTTCTCCTCCTCTTTCTTCTCTTCTTCCTCTTCCTTTTTTCTGTTTTCCTCTTTGTTCCGTTTTCTCTTTCCTTCTTCTCCTTCTTCTTCCTCTTTTCTTCGTTACCTTTCACTTCTTATTTTTTTCTTTTTACTCTTCCTTTTTCTTATCCTTTCCTTCTCTCATTCCTTCTTTTCCTCTTTCTCTTCCTCCATTTCTTTCTCTTCTTCTTTTTATCTTCTTTTCCCTTCTCTTCCCTCCTGTTCCCTTCCCTTCTTTTCTCTCCTCTTTTCTTCCCTTCTTCCCTTCTCTTCTTTTCTTTTTTTCTCTTTCCTTGTCTTCGTTTCTAGCACCTTCTCCCCCCTTCCTTTTCCTTTTCTTCCTTTCTCTTATCTTTCCTTCTCTTTCTTTTTCTTCTCTTCCTTTTCCTTTTTCTATTCATTTTCCCTTCTCCCCCTCATCCTCTTGCTCTTCCTCTTTCTCTTTCGTTTTATATTTCTATTTCTCTTCTTCCTCTTCCTCTTCTTTTTTCTCTTCTTCTTCCTCTTTCTCTTCTTGTTCCTCTTCTTTTTCCTCTTCTTCTTCCTTCTTTTCTTTCTCTGCCTCTTCCCCTTCCTCTTCCTCTTCTTTTTTTCCCACTTATTTCCCTTATATTTCTCTACCTTTCTCTATTCCTCTTCATCTTCCTCTACCTTTTTCTTTTTCTGTTCCTGTTTATATTCCTCTATCTTTTTCTTTTTCTCCTCCTTTTTTTTCTCTTCCTCTTCCCCTTCACTCTCCTTTTCCTCTTCATCGTTTTCTACTTTTCCTCTTCATCTTTTTCTACCCTTTCTTCTTCTTTTTCATCTTTATCTTTCTCTTTATTTACCTGTTCCTACTCTATTCCTCTTCGTCTTCTTCTCTTTCTTCTTTTGCCTTTTCTTTTTGTTCCTCTTTCTATTCCCTTTCTTTGTCTTCTTCCTTCTTCTTTTTTCTCTTCCTCTTCCTCTTTCTCTTCCTTTTCCTCTTTCTTTTTCTATTTCTCTTCCTTTTTTTATTCCTCTTCCTCTTATTTTCCCCCTTCTTCTTCTTCTCTTTCTTTGTCTCTTCTCTTCCTTCTCCATTTCCCATTTCTTTTTTCTTCTCCCCCTCATCCTCTTGCTCTTCCTCTTTCTCTTTCGTCTTTCTTTTTCTCTTCCTCTTCTCTTTTCTTCTTCTTTCTTTTTTTCTCTTCTTCTTTCTTTTTTTTTCTCTGCCTCTTTTCCTTTCTCTTCATCTTTCTCTACCTTTTTCTATTTTTGTTCCTCTTTATATTCCTTTTTCTTTTTCCTTTCCTCTTCCTTTTTGTCTTTCTCTTTCTCTTCTACTTCACCTTCCTTTTTCTCTTTATCCTTTCCCACCTCTTCTTCTTCATCTTTAGCTTTCTCTTTCTACACCTATTTTTACTCTATTCCTTTTCGCCTTCTTCTCCTTCTTCTTCTTCTATCTATTTCTCTTTCTATTTCTTTTTCTATTTCTCTTCCTCCTTCTCTTCCTCTTTCTCTTCCTCTTTCTCTTTCTCTTTCTCTTTCTCTTTCTCTTTATCTTTATCTTTATCTTTATCTTTATCTTTATCTTTATCTTTATCTTTATCTTTATCTTTATCTTTATCTTTATCTTTATCTTTATCTTTATCTTTATCTTTATCTTTCTCCTTCTCCTTCTCCTTCTCCTTCTCCTTCTCCTTCTCCTTCTCCTTCTCCTTCTCCTTCTCCTTCTCCTTCTCCTTCTCTTTCTCTTTCTCTTTCTCTTTCTCTTTCTCTTTCTCTTTCTCTTTCTCTTTCTCTTTCTCTTTCTCTTTCTCTTTCTCTTTCTCTTTCTCTTTCTCTTTCTCTTTCTCTTTCTCTTTCTCTTTCTCTTTCTCTTTCTCTTTCTCTTTCTCTTTCTCTTCTCTTTCTCTTTCTCTTTCTCTTTCTCTTTCTCTTTCTCTTTCTCTTCTTTTCTCTTTCTTCCTCTTCATCTTCCTCTTCCTCTTCCTCTTCCTCTTCCTCTTCCTCTTCCTCTTCCTCTTCCTCTTCCTCTTCCTCTTCTTCTTCCTCGTCCTCTTCCTCTTCCTCTTCCTCGTCCTCGTCCTCTTCCTCTTCCTCTTCCTCTTCCTCTTCCTCTTCCTCTTCCTCTTCCTCTTTCTCTTTCTCTTTCTCTTTCTCTTTCTCTTTCTCTTTTTTCTTTCTCTTTCTCTTTCTCTTCCCCTTTTTCTTTTGCCTTTCCTTTTGGTTCCTCTTTCTATTCCCTTTTTTTGTCTTCTTTCTTCTTTTTTTTCTCTTCCTCTTCCTCTTTCCCTTCCTTTTCCTCTTTCTTTTTCTATTTCTCTTCCTTTTTTTATTCCTCTTCCTCTTATTTTCCCCCTTCTTCTTTCTTCTTCTCTTTCTTTGTCTCTGCTCTTCCTTCTTTATTTTCCATTTCTTTTTTCTTCTCCCCTTCATCCTCTTGCTCTTCCTCTTTCTCTTTCGTCTTTCTTTTTCTCTTCCTCTTCTCTTTTCTTCTTCTTTCTTTTTTCTCTTCTTCTTTCTTTTTTTTCTGCCTCTTTTCCTTTCTCTTCGTCTTTCTCTACCTTTTTCTTTTTTTGTTCCTCTTTATATTCCTTTTTCTTTTTCCTTTCCTCTTTTTTTTTGTCTTTCTCTTTCTCTTCTCCTTCACCTTCCTTTTTCTCTTTATCCTTTTCCACCTCTTCTTCTTTATCTTTATCTTTCTCTTTCTACACCTATTTTTACTCTATTCCTTTTCGTCTTCTTCTCCTTCTTCTTCTTCTATCTTTTTCTCTTTCTATTTCTCTTTCTATTCCTTTTCCTTCTTCTCTTCCTCTTTCTCTTCCTCTTCTTCTTTCTCTTTCTCTTCCTCTTCCTCTTCCTCTTCCTCTTCCTCTTCTCCTTTCTCTTCCTCTTCCTCTTTCTCTTTCTCTTCCTCTTCCTCTTCTTCTTTTTCTTTCTCTTTTCCTTCCCCTTCCCCTTTTGCCTTTTCTTTTTCTTTCTCTTTCTTTTCTTTGTCTTCTTCTTTCTTTTATTCTTCTTTTTCTCTTCCTCTTCCTCTCTCTCTTCCTTTTTTTCTTTCTCTTTCTTTTTCTATTTCTCTTCTTTTTTTTCTTCCTCTTCCTCTTATTTTCTTCCTTCTTCCTTCTTCTCTTTCTCTGTCTCTGAGCTTCCTTCTCCATTTCCCATTTCCCTCCTCCCCCTCATCCTCTTGCTCTTTGTCTTTCTCTTTCGTCTTCTTTTTTCCTCTTCCTCTTCTTTTTTCTCTTCTTCTTTTTGTTCTCTTCTTCTGTCTTCTTTTCTTTCTTTGCCTCTTCCCCTGCCTCTTCCTCTTCTTTTTTTCTACTTATTTCCCTTCATATTTCTCTACCTTTCTCTATTCCTCTTCATCTTCCTCTACTTTTTTCTTTTTCTGTTCCTCTTCATATTCCTCTTTCTTTTTCTTTTCTTTTTCCTTTTTTCTTTCTCTTCATATTTCTCTACCTTTTCCTTTTTCTGTTTCTCTTCATATTACTCTTTCTTTTTCTTTTTCTATTCCTATTTTTCTTTCTCTTCCTCTTCTCCTTCACCTTCCCTTTTCTTTTTATTCTTTTCTACCTCTTCTTCTTCTTTATCTTTATCTTTCTCTTTCTACCCTATTCCTACTCTATTCTTCTTCGTCTTCTTCTCCTTTTTCTTCTATCTATTCCTCTTTCTATTTGTCTTCCTTTCTCTTTCTGTTTCTCTTTCTCTTTTCCTTCCCCTTCCCCTTTTGCCTCCTCTTTTTCTTCTTCTTTCTTTTTCTTATTTTCTTCTTCCTTCTTTACTTCTTTTTTCTCTTTCTCTTCTTATTTCTTCTTCTCTTTTTCTGTCTCTTTTTCTTCCACTTCCTCTTCCCCTCCATTTTATTTTTACCTCTTTTCCTTCATATTTCTCTACCTTTCCCTATTTCCCTTCGTCTTTCTCTTCCTTTTTCTGTTTCTCTTCCTCTTAATATTCCCATTTCTTTTTCTTTTCCTCTTTCTTTTTTCTCTTTCTTTTTTTCTTCCCCTTCACATTTCTTTTCCTTTTCAATCTTTTCTACTTCTTTCGCCTTTTCATCTTTTTCTTTCTCATTCTCTACCTATTTATATTTTTATTTCTCTTTCTCTTTTTCTTCTTCTTTTACCTATTCCTCTTTTTATTCCGTTTCCTCATCCTCTACCATTTCTTCTTTTTCCTTTATTTCTTCTTCTGTCCTTTCCTCTATTTATATTCCTCTTTCCATTTCTCTTTCTCTTCCTGTTTATCTTTCTCTTTCTATTTCTTTTCCTCTTCTCCTTTCTCTTTCTTTTCTTTTTCTTCCTTCTCTTTCTCTGTCTCTTTCCTTTCCCCTTTTTTTTCCCTTCATCTTTTTCTTCCTCTTCATATTTCTCTATCTTTCCCTATTCCTGTTTATCTTTCTCATCCTTTTTTTTTTGTATTTCTCTTTCTCTTTTTCTTCCTCTTCCTTTTAATTTTCCCCTTTTTTTCCTTCTTTTCTTTCTCTGTCTCTTTTTCTTCCCTTTCTTCTTTCTCTTTATTTTATTTTTACCTCTATTTCTTCTTATTTCTCTCCTTTTTCCTATTCCTCTTTATCTTTCTCTTCCTTTTCTTCTTTTTCTCTTCATATTTCTATTTCCTTTTTTTTCCTTTTTCTATTTCTTTTTCTCTTCCCCTTTACCTTTCTTTTCCTCTTCAACCTTTTCTATCTTTTCCGCTTTTTCATTTTTATCTTTCTCATTCTCTACATTCATATTTCTTTTTCTCTTTCTCTTCGTCTTTTTTTACCTATTCCTCTTTTTATTCCGTTTCCTCATCCGCTTCGTTTTCTTCTTCTTTTTCCTTTATTTCTTCATGTGTCTTTTTCTCTTCTTTCCTCTTTCTCTTCCTGTTTATCTTTTTCTTTCTATTTCTCTTTCTCTTCCTATTTACTTTTCTCTTTCTATTTCTCTTCCTCTTCTCCTTTCTCTTCCTTTTCTTTTTTCTTTCTCTGTCTCTTTCCCTTCCTCTTCCTTTTTCTCTTCTTTTTTTTCTTCCTCTTCCTCTTCATATTTCTCTATCTTTTCCTATTCCTCTTCATCTTTCTTATCCTTTTTCTTTTTCTGTTTATCTTCATATTCCTTTGTTTTTCTTATGCTCTTCCTATTTTACTTTCTCTACTTCTTTCCATTTACCTCCGTTTTCCTCTTCAGCCTTTTGTACCTCTTTCTCTTCTTTATCTTTCTCTTTCTCTACCTATTCTTCTTTCTTTTCCTCATTCTCTTCCTCTTCCCCTTCCTCTTTCTCTTCCCCTTGCTCTTCCTCTTCCTTTTCCTCTTCCTGTTTTTCTGCCTCTTCCACTTCTTCTTCCTATTCCTCTTCCTCTTCTTCCTCTTCTTTTTCTTTCTATTTGTTTACGTATTTTTCTTTCCATTTTTCTTTTTCTTCCTTTTCCTCCTCCTCTTCTTCCTTCTCTTCGTCCTCCTTCTCCCCTTCTTTCTTTTCTTTCTCCTCCTTCACTTCTTTCTCTTCTTCTTTTCATTCTTCTTTCACTTCTCTTTCTCTTTCCCCTCCTTTCTCTCTTTTCCATTCTCCTCCTCTTTTTCGTCCTCTTTCTCTCCCCCTCCCTCCTGCTTGTCCTCGTTCTCTCTCTCTTCAACTCGTTCTTCTTCTTAGGTATTATTCCTTATTTATGGCCGAACAGCCTTAAGGTTCTTTTTCTTTGTTTGTAGCATTCTTGAATATTTGAATTGGTTAGAATAACTTTAAAGTAACTACAAAATGAGTATTTAAATTAGCAAAGCGTTTGCAATAGTGAGAATATCACCAGATTCATTTTATTTGGAAGAATATTTCGAACATAGTAAAAGCTGCTATTTATTTTTGCGGAGTAGCTACTTCAGAATCTGAGTTATATATTCAACACGATCCTCTCTCAATAAATAATTGCTTTGTACCAGAGCTGTTTCATCAAATTAGTGTTTTATTAGACAAAACACTGGTTTCCCAAATTAAAAAAATGAAGTCGCCATCACGAGTAAACGACAAGAATTCCGTTCCATCGTTTCATATGCACTGAGGTTCGTAAAAGCTTCAAAGTTGTAAATGTTTCCTTTAAAGGTTTGAACATAAGGATCAGTCGCGTGAAACCTGACACTAAAACAACACAGAAGATAAATGCAAAATGCCACGAATTCATTACAGGTGCGTTACAATGAAACAACAATTTAAATCAATATTAACCGTCAAGAGGTTAAATATATTGCCAAGAGTTTTCCAACAGGTTCTATAAAACGTAATATGCGCCATTATCGGGTTCGACCCGTTCGAGATTTATGATTGGAGCATTAAACATTATGCCCACTTTGTAAATATGCATAATGATCGCTTTCAGGTGATTTGTTATGGTGGTTGCGAATGGTGACATTCACGAATGCTTTGGGCCATTTAGAATTGCGTGGATTGTTCGAATTTGGAACCACCTGAAACCCAAATTAAAACTACGTACGAGAAGTGAAAAAAGACGGAAATATTTTCAAGAAAACGAGAAATATCTCCTCAGAAATAATCTTAGTTTTTGGAGTCTTGAGCTTTAGAAGCGCCAGAGTTTAATTTTTTCTTCTTTAGTCGTTTTGTCTTCTAACTGCTGCTTCTCTAAAATGTTGACACTTCGGCCAATTAAATGTTGTAATGAAGTAGTGGAATTCGGCAACCCACGAGAGTACCTCAGTACTGGTGACCTTTTTAATATTAGTTACATCGTACATCTTGGTTGATTCAAATACGATTCGCTTTATTTTCTTGTGCGGTCCAGCTTGACATAATGGAGACTTGTGCTTATGGAGGCTCTTCCTTCTATGGAACTTCCAAGCTATGGAACTCGTTACCGAATGGAATTTTCCCCGAAAATTACCATTTATCATTGTTTAGGAACGCGGTTCATCGCCATCATTCCACATCCTACTCGCGGTGCTTTGAAGGTATAATAGGGTTATCCTTTGCGAGTGGATTGAACATAAAAAAAGGCGCTTGATTTCTAATGATTTTAGTTTAAGTGAACATTCTTAAATAGGCTCCACTATTTGCCTAACGTCGTCCGTATGCGAAAATCGTCCCCCCATAAAATGTAATAATCGTTTCGAGTTGAGAGTGTCATGTGCTGTTGACGGCGTCTCATCAATTTCATTAACTCCTCGCGCTCGCAAATAGACGCTGATTCAAGTAATTAGGAATACGAAAAGCAAGTAAACGGCGTTAGGGAACTATTAATCAAAACATCTTCTTATTTCTTTTCGGTGCCCCGTCAATAATAAAGAGAACTTTACCAGCAGACGACGCATTTCATTACACGGCCATTGTTTGGATGGCACATCAATCCAAACAGAGAATGTGTAATGACGGGCTCGAAATATTGATTATAATCATGATATTCATAAAATACGTGATTAATTGAGGGGCTTTGTGAGAGTTCAAAAGCTACGAGTAGTTAGTTTTGTTGGTGGCGACGGACAAATCAGATATGTAACGCATTTTATTCTTCATGTAACGCATTTTGTTCTTAATGTAACGCATTTCATTTTTCATCTAACGCATTGTATTTTTCATAAGGATTGGATTTTCAAAGAGTAGCAGCTTTAAGGATAATAAGAATCTTCGAAAATTGAAGAAACAAATTGTGATTAGAAATTCAATTTTTCGATTGCAAAATTCGACTTCTATTTAACACCTTTTTTTTGACTTTTCTTTGGACGTTTCCACTTATATTATCAAAAATCGTCTTCTTTTGGGTTTGAAAAATCCATCTTTTCTGTTTTTGAATGTCTGATTGTTAACGTAGCATTTTTATTCTAATGCACAAATCTGTGCTTTAGAATCCTTGTCTTCTGGGGACTTTCCTAGAGAGCAACCGCTTTGCTAAGTGGCAGTGTTTCAACTGTTTCAGCTACCTATGATTCACTAGACACGTCCGGAGGGTTGCATGAATTTGCAATCTAGGTTGTATTCTACTTGTAAAAGCATTTTTTTTAAAATGATTTTTCATCTATAACACAGTTGGTGTAATTTATTATGCAAGCAAGCAAAGCGGAAATTGTATTAACGATAACAACTCCTGGCGATGTAAAAGGAATAAGAAATTTCATGTATATTAAGCCTGCTTTAATCTTTAAAGTATTCCAAGCTGAATTCCTAATTACTTTAAAGAATTCAATAACGTAGTTAGCTTTTTTGTCTTTTTCTCTCATTTATTATTAATTATTACTGCAGTTGCAGATGGTGTGTCGAAATGTTACATTTTTAACTATTGCCTTCCTACGAAACAACTAAAATAAAATGCGTTAAAGTGTTGCTTTTTTGACAAGTAAAAAATTAAGTCAACCCCAAAGGACAGAAGCTTTTTATTTGGAAAGTCTGTCGACTTCATTCATTTAAAAATCGGTTTATGTGAACCCATCCTTTCGAAACAAGTTATAAAATCGTAAAAACCAATAAAAGGAGATATTTGCATAGGAAATTTCGCCCCGTTAATGGTCAAGTGATAGGAATAATGTCGTTTCTTATCGGGATTATAGCCGCACCTGCCCCATCCAATTATAACCCGTTTAATTGGAAGCTCGGACTCTTGCGGACAAAGAATTAAATGGAAGAGTATCTCTACGTGTCATCGGGATGTAACTCTGTGATTTTTAAAGAGTTATCAGCCGGTAATATCTCCTTTTAATTTGTTCAAGTCGCAGCTAGGCTTTTTACGATATCTAACAAAAGGGGACACGTCAAGTTTTTAGAAATAACACAGAAGTAACTCTTTTGAGTTGATTCTGTTTTTCTTTTTTAGACAAATGTTTAATGTTTAAAAATCAATAAAGGACTTCAAATTTTAACAACAAAAATTTTGTAGACAGGTCAAAATTTCCAGAATTGTTTTGAGGTAACGTTAGAAATATTTATAAAAAAACTTTTACAGGTAAATTGAAATTCCGAGGAAGGAATAGAAATTTCGATGATAAAAACAAAGTTATTATGAACAACACTGATTAAGGAAAAGTTTTCTCTTTGCATAATGTTTCAGCTATTCCGCAGTTTCTTTCACAAACCGATAGGTGGCGCTATACTTAGAAAGCCCTCCCATTAATTTTTAAGTGTATAATTTCCTTTCTATTTGTTGCAATCGAGTTGAGTTTGCCAAACGATTTTTTTTTAATCAAAATTGCGACTTGCAAACTAAAAATTTGTTCCCTAACAACCTTACTTAAAAAAGAAAATAAATATTTTAAAAATAAATCCGTAACTATAAAATTTGAAATTTTAAAACATTATCGTAGTAAAATTTTCTTTTTTTTCCAAAATTTTGACTTCTAATTCGATGATAATACAACTGATCGCCAAAGAATTGAACTCATGTAAGAAAATAAAATATTTTCCAGATTGGAAGTAAAAAAAAGTCAATTGCTATATATTTTTTTTATGCATTTCAAATGAAGCGACAAAACTTTATAACAAGCGTCGAAAGTGGAGATCGAAACGAGCGAAAAAAAGTCGAAATGGGTAAAAATAAAGTTTTGATGAAAACGTAAGCAAGGAGAAGATCTTCGGTTATGAAAACAACACTTTTCCGCGCCGGAAGCGTTCGTAAACTATCAAGTGCGCGGCGCGGTCTTCTCTTCGGAAAATTAGATTTAAAAACAATTCCAGCTAATCCCGCCTCGTATTTATTTAAATATTCCGACATATTGGGGGCCCGGCTCGGTTTGTTTTAAAAAGTCCGAGGGCGCGCTAAGACGAAAGCGATGACATTTTTGCAAGTGAAATAAAGGAATGAATGGGGTTTCTCTGTTATCTGCTCGGGGCACACTTTCCTTCCAGTTATTTGTCCGCATTCAAATGGGGAAATGGCATACGCTTCATTGGGGACGATCTTTCGGGAAGTTTCCTGGAAAAACTCCAATTTCCATCGGCCCTTTATTAAGGGGCAACTAAGGTTTAAGCTTATTACAACTATGTTTAATTCAATATTAAATCCGAATCTAAGTTAAATTAAATTCGCGGATCGGGGCACCCCTCAACCTTTTTATAATATCTAGAAAGTTCGTACAATCACCGGAAGAGAATATTCCAGACAGGGGTCGACAAAATTACGTTTGGACTTTCCGCTTGTGTCCAAATTTTTCGGTTGTTGCGTTAGACGACGTTTTAACAAAGATGTAAAGGTGAAAGAGAAAAGCTTTCTTGGTTAGGAGCAAGTCTTTTTTGTGCCCATTGTATTCTCCTTCTCTCTTTCTCTCTCTCTCTCTCTCTATCTATCTATCTCTCTATCTATCTATCTATCTCTCTATCTATATATATCTCTCTCTGTCTATCTCTCTCTCTGTCTCTCTCTCTCTATCTCTCTTTCTCTCTATCTATCTCTCTCTCTCTATCTCTCTCTCTCTCTATCTATCTCTCTATCTATCTCTCTATCTATCTCTCTATCTCTCTCTATCTCTCTCTATCTCTCTCTCTCCCTCTCTCTCTCTCTCTCTCTCTCTCTCTCTCTCTCTGGATAAAATATACGTTAGACGTTAAACAGGGTAAAATGAGCTTTTAGTTTTGACCTGCCGTCGTCGTTGACTTTCCACCGATCGGTGATCGGAGGAGATAGTTCTCTCTCTTTCTCTCTCTCTTTCTCTCTCTCTTTCTCTAAAAAAGATTAAGATTTCAGATATTTTCAAAAGGAAGTCAAATCTTTTTAATGAAAATCGTAATTTAAAAAAAAAATAAAATTTCGAAAATAAGTCATAGTTTTTCAAAAATTATCAAAATTTTCAAAAAATTCGAAATTTTAACAAGTTCAAAAATTGAAAAATGACCAAAAACTCAAAAAAGAAAAATTTCGAAAAAGTGATAGTTAAAAAAAATATTCCATGAATGCGACAATTTTCAAAAAATTCAAGGTTTAAAGAAACACGAAAATAGCAAAATAAGTAGGTTGAAAATATTTAAAATGGTCAAAATTTTGAAGTGACTAAATTTTCGTACAAAATTTCAAATAAAAAATTGCAAATTTTCTAAAAAAATTTGAGTTATAAAAAAAGTCGTAATTTACCTTTTAAAAAAGTCTAAATATTGAACAGTAATTGAAGTAATTGACATTTCCAATCCTAATTGAAGATTAAAAAAAAAGATAAAATATTGAACACAAAATAAAAATTGTACTAAAAATTTAAAAACCCAAAAAACGAAGCAATTTTTTAAAAAATTAGAAATTAAAAAACAACATTTTTAAAATAATTCGAAAATTGTGACAAATATAGATTTTGAAAAAAAATTCCAGATTTTTAAAAGAGCGAAATTTTCAAAGAAAAGTTGAAATTTTCATGAAAACTTAAACTTTTCAAAAAGAATTCAAAATTTTTAAAAAAGACGAATTCGTATAATTTTAAAAAGTCGAAATATTGAGAAATGGCCAAAGAACCCAAAAGAGCAAGATTTTGAAAGAAGGTCAAAATGTTCACAAAAAAATATAATAAATGGGGAAGGGGGGTCAATTATCACAATAATTCGAATTTAAAAAAAAGAAAAGTTTCAAAATACCTAATTTAGGAATTTTGAAAACAATTTAAAAATTGCGAAATTTTCAAATTAATTTCAAACGGATAAATTTTAACAAAATGATCAAAATTTTTAAAACCCAAAACTTCACAAAAAAGAGGAGGCCAAAACGAAAGTTTGTACAATCACCGGAAGAAAATATTTCAGACAGGGGTCGACAAAATTACGTTTGGACTTTCCGCTTGTATCCAAATTTTCCTGTTGTTGCGTTAGACGAATTTTCAACAAAGTTGTAAAGGTGAAATAAAAAAGCTTGTCTGGTTAGGAGCATGTCGGTTTTCTGTCCACTGTATTCTTTCTCTCTCTCTCTCTCTCTCTCTCTCTCTCTCTCTCTCTCTCTCTCTCTCTCTCTCTCTCTCTCTCTCTCTCTCTCTCTCTCTCTCTCTCTCTCTTTCTCTCTCTGGATATAATACACGTTGCACGTTAAAACAGAACAGGGTAAAATGAATTTTTTTTTTGACCTGTTGTCGTCGTTGACTGTCCACCGATCGTTGATAGCTCTCTCTCTCTCTGTCTCTCTCTCTCTCTCTCTCTCTCTTTCTAGATATAACACCCGTTACATGTTTGTTTTCTGTCCACTGTATGTATTCTTTCTTTCTCTCTCTCTCTGTCTCTCTCTCTCTCTCTCTCTCTCTGGATATAATACACGTTGCACGTTAAAACAGAATAGGGTAAAATGAATTTTTTTTGACCTGTTGTCGTCGTTGACTGTCCACCGATCGTTGATAGCTCTCTCTCTCTCTGTCTCTCTCTCTCTCTCTCTCTCTCTCTCTCTCTCTTTCTAGATATAACACCCGTTACATGTTTGTTTTCTGTCCACTGTATGTATTCTTTCTTTCTCTCTCTCTCTCTCTCTCTCTCTCTCTCTCTCTCTCTCTCTCTCTCTCTCTCTCTCTGGATATAATACACGTTGCACGTTAAAACAGAACAGGGTAAAATGAATTTTTTTTGACCTGTCGTCGTCGTTGACTGTCCACCGATCGTTGATAGCTCTCTCTCTCTCTCTGTCTCTCTCTCTCTCTCTCCCTCTTTCCTTCTAGATTAAACACCCGTTACATGTTTGTTTTCTGTCCACTGTATGTATTCTTTCTTTCTCTCTCTCTCTCTCTCTCTCTCTCTGGATATAATACACGTTGCACGTTAAAACAGAACAGGGTAAAATGAATTTTTTTTGACCTGTCGTCGTCGTTGACTGTCCACCGATCGTTGATAGCTCTCTCTCTCTCTCTGTCTCTCTCTCTCTCTCGCTCTCTTTCTCTCTTTCTTTCTAGATATAACACCCGTTACATGTTTGTTTTCTGTCCACTATATGTATTCTTTCTTTCTCCCTCCCTCTCTCTCTCTCTCTCTCTCTCTCTCTCTGGATAGAATACACGTTACACGTTAAACAGGGTAAAATGAATTTTTTTTTGACCTGTCGTCGTCGTTGACTGTCCACCGAGCGTTGATAGCTCTCTCTCTCTCTCTCTCTCTCTCTCTCTCTCTCTCTCTCTCTCTCTCTCTGTCTCTCTCTCTCTCTCTATCTCTTTCTCTCTCTCTCTCTCTCTCTCTCTCTCTCTCTTTCTTTCTGGATAGAATACACGTTACATGTTTGTTTTCTGTCCACTGTATGTATTCTTTCTCTCTCTCTCTCTCTCTCTCTCTGGATAGAAAACACGTTACACGTTAAACAGGGTAAAATGAACCTTTTGTTTTGACCTGCCGTTGTCGTTGACTGTCCACCGATCGTGATCGGAGGAGATAGCTCTCTCTCTCTCTCTCTTTCCCTCTTTCTCTTTCTTTCTCTCTCTAAAAAAGATTCAGATTTTCAAAAAAAACCCAAATTTTCTAAAGCAAGTCAAATCTTTTAAATGAAAATCGTAATTTAAAGAAAAATCTAAAATTTCGAAAATAAGTCGTAATTTTTTAAAAAATATCAGCATTTTAAAAATATTCATATATTTTTAAACAATCGAAATATTAAAAAATGGTCAAAGAAAGAGCTCAAAAAAAGAATTTAAAAAAGAGTCAAAAAATGTCGGAATTTTCAAGAAAAATTGAAACTTTCAAAAATAAATCATACTTTTCAAAAAAGGTAAACTTTTGAGAAAAATATTACAATTTTAGAGATCCGAAATAGTAAAAAATGTTCAAAGAACTCAAAAAAGGAGAATTTAAAAAAAGAGTCAAAAAAAATGTCGGAATTTTCAAAAAAAAATTTAAACTTTTAAAAAGAAATAAGACTTTTCAAAAAAGGCGATATTGTGAGAAAAATATTACAATTTTAAAGATTCGAAATATTGAAAAATAATCAAAGAACTCAAGAAAAGGATAATTTAAAAAAAAACCAAAAAAATGTCGGAATTTTCAAGAAAAATTAAAACTTTCAAAAATAAATCATACTTTTCAAAAAAGGTAAACTTTTGAGAAAAATATTACAATTTTAAAGATTCAAAATAGAAAAAAATGATCAAAGAACTCAAAAAAAGGATAATTTAAAAAAGAGCCAAATAAAAATGTCGGAATTTTCAAGAAAATTTGAAACTTTCAAAGATAAATCATACTTTTCAAAAAAGGTAAACTTTTGAGAAAAATATTACAATTTTAAAGATTCGAAATATTGAAAAATAATCAAAGAACTCAAGAAAAGGATAATTTAAAAAAAACCAAAAAAATGTCGGAATTTTCAAGAAAAATTGAAACTTTCAAAAAGAAATCAGACTATTCAAAAAAGGCAAAATTTTGAGAAAAATATAACAATTTTAAAGATTCGAAATAGTGAAAAATAATTAAAGAACTCAAAAAAAGGAGAATTTAAAAAAGGAGTCAAAAAAATGTCGAAATATTCAAGAAAAATTGAAACTTTCAAAAAGAAATCAAACTTTTCAAAAAAGGCGAAATTTTAAGAAAAAAATTACAATTTTAAAAACTCGAAATAGTGAAAAACTATCAACGAACTCAAAAAAAGGAGAATTTAGGAAAGAGTCAAAAAATTTTCGGAATTTTCAAGAAAAATTAACACTTTCAAAAAAAAATCAGACTCTTTAAAAAAGGCGAAATTTTGAGAAAAGTATAACAATTTTAAAGATTCGAAATAGTGAAAAATAATTAAAGAACTCAAAAAAGGAGAATTTAAAAAAGGAGTCAAAAAAATGTCGGAATATTCAAGAAAAATTGAAACTTTCAAAAAGAAATCAAACTTTTCAAAAAAGGCGAAATTTTAAGAAAAATATTACAATTTTAAAAACTCGAAATAGTGAAAAACGATCAAAGAACTCAAAAAAAAAGGAGAATTTAAAAAAAAGAGTTAAACAAAATGTCGGAATTTTCAAGAAAAATTGAAACTTTCAAAAAGAAATCACACTTTTCAAAAAAGGAGAAATTTTGAGAAAAATATTACAAATTTAAAAAGTCGAAATAGTGAAAAATCATCAAAGAATTCAAAAAAAAACTTTAGGAAAATTAAAAATTTAATAAATAAGGCAACTTTCAAAAAAATTCAAAACTAAAAAAACAACAATTACAAAGTAAATAATTAGAAAACTTTGAAAAAAGTTGAAATTCAATCAATTTTTTTCAAATTTTCCTATTTTGTTGAAAACTTTGTTTTTTAGATTTTGACATTTTTTGGATTCATCCATTTTTAAAATTTTGGATTTTTAAAATTGTCAATTTATTTTGAAAGTTTTCTTTTTTCAATATTAAATTTTTCGTAAATCGTGTCGTTTTTTAAACTTTTTGAATTTTTAGAAAAATTGTTCTTTTTAAAATTTTATCTTTTTTTTTAAATTTTTGACAATATTTCAACTTCTTTTTAAGCAGATTAAAATTCTTTCAAAACCTCAATTTTTTTTAATTTTGTTTTTTTAAAAATTTTACTTTTTATAACATTTTTGACATTTTTCAAGTTTTTGACCGTTTTCAAAATTTTCCAATTCATTCAAACTATTAGCTGTCAAAATTTTGATATTTTTTTTAATCAAGATTTTCAAAGATATTGAGAAATAGTTACGTATTTCAAAGAAAGGTGAAATATTTAAAACAAAATCAAAATTTTTCTAAAAAGTTAAAAACTCAAGAAATGCCGTAATTTTCAAAAAAAGAATTCGAAAATTTCAACAACTTTTAAAACTTCGAAAACAGTGAAATTTTCAAAAAATTTCGAGATTTATAAAAGAGCGACATTTAAAAAAAAATGTTGCAGTTTTTAAAAAAAATTAAAATTTTCAAAAAAAATCAGAATTTTTGAAAAAAAGACGAAATTTTGAGAAAAATTTGTATTATGTTAAAAAGTCAAAGCCTCAATTTTTTTTAATTTTGTTTTTTTTTGAAAATTTTAACTTTTATAACATTTTTGACATTTTTCAAGTTTTTGACAGTTTTCAAAATTTTCCAATTTATCCAAACTATTAGCTGTCAAAATTTTGATATTTTTTTTTAATCTAGATTTTCAAAGATATTGGGAAATAGTTACGTATTTTAAAAAAAGATGAAATATTCAAAACAAAATCAAAATTTTTCTAAAACTTTAAAAACTTACGAAATGCCGCAATTTTCGAAAAAAGAATTCGAAAATTTCAAAAACCTTTAAAACCTTGTAAAACAGTAGAATTTTCAAAAAATTTCGAGATTTTTAAGAGCGACATTAAAAAAAATGTTGAAGTTTTCAAGAAAAATTGAAATTTTCAAAAAAAATCAGAATTTTTGAAAAAAAGACGAAATTTTGAGAAAAATTTGTGTTATTTTAAAAATTCGAAATAATAAAAATTTTTGAAAAAAACTCATGAAAAGAAACATTTTAAAAAAAGTCAAAAATAAAAAAAAATTTAATCCACTTTTTAAAAAAGTCGAAATACTGAAAAATAATTACTTAAAGATTTTAAAAAAAGGTCCAATATTGAAAACAAAATCAAAATTTTTCTACAAATTCAAGCACCTGAAAAACGGAACAATTTTTGAAAAAATCATAAATTAAAAAAAAAAGAAAATTTGTAAAATAATTCCGAAAATTTCAAACAATTTTCAAAATTTCGACAAATTTTCATAAATTTTTGAAAATTTTAACTTTATGAAACTTTCGATTTTGTTTTGAAAATTCCCTTTCACCTTCGATTTTTTTAAAAATTCGTTCTTCAAAACTTTATAAAAAAGTCGAAATATTGAAGAATGATCAAATATTTCAGCGAAATTTTTGAAAAAATCAGAGATTAAAAAAGAAATATGTCTAAAATAATTCCGAAAATGCCAAACAATTTTCAAAATGTCGACAAATTTTCAAAATTTCCAAAAATTTTCAAAATTTCAAAAAATTTTCAAAATTTTGAAAATATTTGAAAATTTCGAAAAATCATCAAAATTTCGAAAAATTTTTAAAATTTCGAAAAATTTTGAAAATTTTGACAAAACGAATTTTCAAAAAAAAAAAAATGTCGATGTTTTCATGAAAAATTAAAATTTTCATAAAATAATCAGAATTTTTAAAAAAGATGAAATTTTTGAAAAATTCGTATAATTTGAAATACTAAAAAATGAACTCAAAAAAGGATAGTCAAAATTTTTAAAAAAAATTTTGAGCCACTATCAAAATTTTTAAAAATTTTTGAAATTTTGAAAATTTTTAAAAATTTTTGAAATTTTGAAAAATGTTTGAAATTTCCAAGTTTGGAACATTTTTCGAAAAATTTTGAAAATTTCGAAAAATTTTCAAAATTTCGATAAACGAATTTTCAAAAAAATTGAGACTTAAAAAAGCGAAATTTTCAAAAAAAACTTAAAATTTTGAAAAAAGAAATGTCCCAAGTTTTCAAGAAAAATTGAAACTTTCAAAAAAAATCAGAATTTTCAAAAAAGACGAAATTTTTAGAAAATTTTGAAACAATAAAAAATGATCAAAAAACTCAAAGAAGTGATAATTTTGAGAAAAAGTGAAAACGTTAAAAAAAAATTGTAAATTTAATTAATGGGGCAATTTTAAAAAAAAATAGAATGGTAAAAAAACGAAAATTCAAACTAAGTAAGTCTAAAATTTTGAAAAAAGTTGAAATTTTAAACTGTCGAAATTTTTCTAAGAACTTTTAAAAAATTCAAGATTTTCAAAAAAACTTTAGTTTTAAAAAAAGACGTAGTCTTTTTAAAAAAGTCGAAATATTGAAGAATGATAAAAAATTTCAAAAAAAGGTTGGAATATTGAAAACAAATTCAGTTTTTCTACAAATTCAAAAACCTGAAAAATTGAGCAATTTTTGAAAAAATCGGAGATTAAAAAAGAAAATTTCTAAAATAATTCCAAAAATTTTAAACAATTTTTAAAATGTGGACAAATTTTCAAAAATTTTTAAAATTTCGAAAATATTTGAAAATTTTGAAAAATCTTTAAAATTTCCAAACATTTTCAAAATTTCGTAAGTTTTCAAAATTTCGAAACTCAAAAATTCGAAAAATTTTCAAAATTTCAAGAAACAAATTTTTAAAAAATCAAGACTTTAAAAAGCAAAAATTTAAAAAAAAAACTAAATATAATAGTTAAAATTTTCAAAAAAAAACGTCGAAGTTTCATGAAAAATTGAAATTTTCAAAAAGTAATTAGAATTTTCAAAAAGGACGAAATTTTTAGAAGTAGTAAAAAATGATCAAAGAACTCAAAAAAGGATAGTCGAAAAGTCTTAAAAAAATTTAAAATTTAATAAATGGGGCAATTTTCAAAAAAATTCAAAGTTAAAAATAACGAAAATTTCAAAATAAATTAAGTTGAAAAGTTAAAAGAATGTTAGAAAAATTTTCAAAATTTTGAAAAATAGATAAATTTTCAAAAAAAATCCAGATTTAAAAAGCGAAATTTTCAAAAAAAAGCTGAGATTTTCATAAAAAGTTATAATTTTCAAAATGAAATCAGAATTTTCAAAAACAGATAATAAAATTTTGCGAAAAATTCGTATACTTTTAGAGAGTCGAAAAATTGAAAAATGACCAAAGAACTCAAAAAAGAAAAATTTCAGGAAAAAGTCATAATTTCAAAAAATTAATTATTCAATAAATGGGGCAGTTCTCAATAAAATTCGAAGTTTAAAAAAAGAAAAGCTTCAAAATACGGAATTCGAGAATTTTGAAAACAATTTAAAATTTTTGAAAAAGTCAATATTTGGAAAAATAGATAAATTTTGATAAAAAGTCTAAATTATTAAAACCCAAAATTTTTAAGAAAAAGGAGACAAAAATTTGAGAAAACGTTGGAAGTTTCGAATTTAAAATTTTGAAAAATGTCGAAGGTGTTTAAAATTCTCAAAAAAGTGAATACGGAATTCGAGAATATTGAAAAAAATTTAAAAATATCGAAATAGTCAAATTTCAAATGGATAAATTTAAAAAAAATGATCAAAATTTTTAAAACCCAAAACTTCTCAAAAAAAAAGGAGGAGAAAACTTGAGAAAACAGTGGAAATTTTAAATCCAAAATTTTGAAATATGTCCATGGTATTTAAAAATTCAAAAAGTTAAGATTTCCAAAAAGAAGTAGAAATGTTAAAAAAAAATAGTTAAACATTTCAAAAAGGGTCGTATTCGAAAGAAATGTCGAGCTTTCAAAAAGTGATATTTGCAAAAAAGGGCGACATATCTTTAAAAATCACTTTTTGAAATTTCCATTTTGCATAAAACTCTTTCAAAAAGGGTCATATTTTGAAAAAGCGTCGAGCTTTGAAAAAAATCGATATTTGCAAAAAAAGGTAACCCCCTTCTTCAAGGTATGACCGTTTTTGAAATAGTCTTATTATATTGAACTTAAAAAAATTGAAATTTCGCTAAGCCAAGATTTTCAAAGATTCGAAATTTTGGTGTAACGGACTGCTCCTTGGTTATCTTCAAATATGTTTCTGAAGATGATAGCTTGGCTATCGAAACCTCTGTTGTGTTTTTTAATCTTCCTTGGCTTCAGGGGACAAAATTGGTATTTTAATTTTTATTCGAAATGTTAAAGAAATGTCGAAACTTAAAAAAAGTCGAAATTTTAAACCCAAAACTGTAAAATGGTTTAAATTCTGAAAAGTCCAGAATTCAAAAAAATAGTTGAAATTTTGATAAAATTTCGAAATTTGTTGAATGTTGAAGAAATGTCGAAACTTAGAAAAGGTCGAGATTTTAAAGACAAAAGTGTAAAAAGGTTTAAATTCTGAAAAGTCCAGAATTCAAAAAACAGTTGAAATTTTGAAAAAATTTCGAAATTTGTTGAATGTTGAAGAAATGTCGAAACTTAAAAAAGTCGACATTTTAAAGCCAAAACTGTAAAATAGTTTAAATCCTGAAAAGTCCAGAATTTAAAAAAAACAGACGAAATTTTCACAAAATGTCGAAATTATTAATAGAGTTGAAATTTAGAAAAATCGAAATTCTAGAAAAAATTCGATTTTCTCGAATTTAAAATTTCTCAAAAAAGGTAGAAATTTTCCAAAAGTTTAAATGTTTTGAGATAAGGTGTAGAATTTTGAAAAAGTCAAAATTTTGGAGAAAAAAGTATTAATTTTTTGAAATAATATCGTGAAAACATTTCGGTTTTTCACAAAACATTTTCAATAAAACTGAAAGCGTAACAACTAATTTTTTTTTTAAAAGGTGCACTTTTCCAAGTCAAATTAACAAGGAAACCGAAGTTTCGAACAGAAGCAGAGATTCTTTAATAATTCGGAGATTTTCAAAGAAATTAAAATTTTAAAAAAGTCAAAATTTTGAAAAAAGCCTAAATAGACATTGGGCCTACCAAGGGAGACGCCCACACTAGTTGGAAAGACCTGAAAGTTGTTTCTGGAAGTTTCTAAGTTGTCGTTTTTTTTTTTGTTAATTTTCTTTATCTTTTAGGAAAGATTAGAAATTTAAAATTTGAACTTGTGTAGGACACAACTAAGATGCAGCTAAAATAGCAAACTAAATATTTCTTCAATAGAGTATAGTACGCAGACACGAAATTTAGTACAATGCGTATAGTATTGTTGCGCGTTATCGGTTCGAAAATTAAAACTTCGTGAATTGTAACCACTTTATTTTATAACTGACTTCGGAACACTACGATTATAATTCACTTAACTGATCAACCGACTAATTACCTGAGTAACCATTTAGCTAACTCATTGTTTAATTAACTAACTGAAGGAAAGACGACCGCGTATGTATAGGTACCGTTCCGGTTTCTAGAACGAACGTACAGATAAGACAGAAACGTCTAGACCGCTTATCTGCCATATGATTTATTATCGCGGCCGCTTTCCTTTACCAATTTTTTCTAAAGAATTCCCTACTACTACAAATTCTATAACTACATTGTTACAGTATTGTACTATATATATATATATATATATATATATATATATATATATATATATATATATATATATATATATATATATATAATATAATAGTATATAAAATATAATTAAAGTACAATTGGTAACCCTACATCGAGGATCGCGTTGGAGGGCACGAATTAGTTTTACATTAAAACCGTTCTTTAAAGTATAAGCTCCAGAGTCCAATAATGTCAGTTCCAATGCAATGAAAAATCGCATCGACAAAAACCCGTCGCGCGCGCCAGAATTGAAAAATGCCAAAACGCAGCCTTATCTTGAAAGAGCACAGTCGAAACTTAATGTGTTTCCCCGGCAAAAAATCAGTCAAAGATGAAATATTACGTAAAGTTCCATTATTGGAAACTACTCTGATGTTTTATAAACGTGATAGCAATAACTGAAAGATTGTTTATTTCATGGTGGGACATCGTAACAAATCGATTGTGCAAGTCGACGTATAAGGGGGGGCTACGAGGAGGACGACGACGCCACGTTTGACAGCCGACACATCTTTCGAACGGCGTCAGTCCAGTTTTTCCGTTGGCCGTCCGTCGAAACTGACTCGTTCATTTGCCTGATTATCGTGTCTCGAGTTTTGGGGATATAACGCCTCGACTATACATCACGTTTTTTACTAAAACCGTTTTTTGTTTGCCACGAAACTTCGCCTCTTATATTTACGAGTTTGTCTCCAATTAAATGGGTAAAATAGCAGGTCAATGTAGCAGGATAATAAACAAAATAGGTTTTGCGCAGCGAAATGAGTAATTGGCACCGGGGTTTGAACCCACGACCTATCGGGGAAATACGTTTGGTGGAGGCGCCGGTAATTATTGGCAAATTTACGTGGCCTAATCGTCTTTATTTCAACTTGTCGCTTGAGCGCTTGTTAGAACAAGGTCCCAATTAAATAAATAATGAATTACTCGAAAATAAATAAGAATTTACACCGTGGGGCGTAAGACAGATGTCATATAAACTCTTTAGTGTATTACAACATCAATTACAACTTAATTATCTCGTAGTTGAATATGTAAATAGCTCAAATACCTTTTTTAATTGACCTCATTAGATTTAATGACGAGAAGGCCATATTCGGAATATTAACAAAGAGTAACATTTTTAATGGAAAACTCTCGCCCTAATAGACGATCGATTTGGTCGAGAAAGCGTTTAATGAAAATTTCATCGTGTTGATTGTAACTTAAATGGACGACGACGTCATAAATAAAGACATTAAGGTAAATCTTTCCCCAAACGCCGAGATGTGCGTGTAAATAACAAAGCTTCATTAATTTCCTAGTTGGCTTTTAATAACTTAGAAGGTTTTTGTTCTTTTCCTCTGGAAATGGATTTAAGCAAGCCAAGGGAATACTCTCTCCTGAGCCGCGTGCGTGCGGTCCAAATGAAATAAAATCGCCGGGAAAGTGTTAACTTTTACACGGGATCATTCTTTACGGCGACTCCGGAGTAAACCCCCACGAACCTAACCCACTTACAACGATATATCGTCGTCCAGGAACGCAACACGCTGGCGGCGACAATTTTTTTACTGAGGAGTGGAAATGGATGATGAGGTAGTAGTCTAATTGTCAAATAAATTTTAATTCACTCGCTTCATCAGTTAAAAATTGTTTGATTGAGTGTCTAAATCCAAGTTAATCGTTTCAGGTTGTTTTTTAATAAAATATTCAACTTTGTTTTATTCTACGATGTATTAAGTCTTCCATCAAGGGCGACGAAATGTCGACGTTTGGAGTTCTGCTTGCTTATTTGAAACGGTTATATACATTAGCCAGCGCCAACATTTGTCAAAGGCTTCAGACGATAAATCAAAGTGACTAATATCACGGCGCTGCAACTACCGACATCTGCACTATTTTCGTATAAATCAATATGCAGCCTACTTGATCTACTTATCATCTATCACTTCTCCAGAATCCCCCGTCAATACTCCCGGAGATATTTCAATGCATTTCGATTAATTTTTTCCGCTTTTATTTCACGAGATCCGAATGCATAAGTGAATGCAGACGTCGGAGTTATGTTTACATTGCTATAATATTCGATAATCTGCAGTGTTGATCTAATATCAATCGATGTCGAACGCAGCTCGATTCCATTGCGAACGTCTAGTTATTTTATACCGAACTGTAAACGCGTCATGATCGATTTTATTAAGATTGAACGTTTTGATACGAGGCGTGAACCTTTTAGTCGAGATTCTTAGGTCAAGTATTGGAACCTAACACGGAAAGCTGTTTTGTTATAATTTTTGGCTGGAAAATATTCAAATGAATAATCATCAGCTTTTGGGAGGCTAATTTACATTCTTGTGTCCATTAATACACGTTTTATTGAGCCCTAGGATCACTAATCGAGAGAGTTCGTGGACCTTTCAAGTTCGTTGACCCAGAGTTGATTAGCCGCGCGTTCATTGAACGTTTGAGTTCATTGGCCCAGAGTTGATTAGATGTGGGTTCATTGAACGCTTGAGTTCATTGAACGCTTGAGTTCATGGACCCAGATTTAATTAGCCGCCGGTTCATTGACCCAGGTTTCTCTGATCATTTAAAGTTTATTAATATTTTCAGTTCGTCAATTTTTCAAGTTTTTTAAGTCAGAATTCATTGAATAATCTTTAGTTTTTAAGAGGCTAATTTACATTCTTTTGTCCATTAATACACGTTTTATTGGTCACGTAGAGACTTAGGATCATTTATCGAGAGAGTTCGTTGACCTTTCAAGTTCGTTGACCCAGTGTTGATTAGCCGCGCGTTCATTGAACGTTTGAGTTCATTGACCCATAGTTGATTAGATGTGAGTTCATTGAACGCTTGAGTTCATTGAACGCTTGAGTTCATTGACCCAGAGTTAATTAGCCGCCGGTTCATTGACCCAGTTTTCTCTGATCATTTAAAGTTCATTAATATTTTCAGTTCGTCAATTTTTCAAGTTTCTTGACTCAGAATTCATTGAATAATCTTTAGCTTTTAAGAGGCTAATTAAGATTTTTTTGTCCATTAATACACGTTTTATTGGTCACGTAGAGATTTAGGATCATTTATCGAGAGAGTTCGTTGACCTTTCAAGTTCGTTGACCCAGAGTTGATCAGCCGCTCGTTCATTGAACGTTAAAGTTTATTGACCCAGAGTTGATTAGCTGTGAGTTCATTGAACGCTTGAGTTCATTGACCCAGGGTTAATTAGACGCCAGTTCATTGACCCAGGTTTCTCTGATCATTTAAAGTTAATTAATATTTTCAGTTCGTCAATTTTTCAAGTTTCTTAACTCAGAATTCATTGAATAATCTTCAGCTTTAAAGAGGCTAATTTACATTCTTTTGTCCATTAATACACGTTTTATTGGTCACGTAGAGATTTAGGATCATTTATCGAGAGAGTTCTTTTACCGTTCAAGTTCGTTGATCCAGAGCTGCTTAGCCGCGCATTTATTGAACGTTTAAGTTCATTAACCCAGAGTTAATTAGCTATGGGGTCATTGAACGCTTGAGTTCATTGACCCAGAGTTAATTAGCCGCGACTTCATTGATTCATGTTTCTCTGATCATTTAAAGTTCATTAATATTTTCAGTTCGTCAATTTTTCAAGTTTCTTAACTCAGAATTCATTGAATAATCTTCAGCTTTTAAGAGACTAATTTACATTCTTTTGTCCATTAATACACGTTTTATTGGTCACGTAGAGATTTAGGATCATTTATCGAGGAAGTTCGTTGACCTTTCAAGTTCGTTGACCCAGAGTTGATTAGCCGTGCGTTCATTGAACGTTAAAGTTTATTGACCCAGAGTTGATTAGCTGTGAGTTCATTGAACGCTTAAGTTTATTGACCCAGAGTTAATTAGCCGCCAGTTCATTGACCCAGGTTTCTCTGATCATTTAAAGTTCATTAATATTTTCAGTTCGTCAATTTTTCAAGCTTCTTAACTCAGAATTCATTAAATAATCTTCAGCTTTTTAGAGGCTAATTTACATTCTTTTGTCCATTAATACACGTTTTATTGGTCACGTAGAGATTTAGGATCATTTATCGAGAGACTTCGTTGACCTTTCAAGTTCGTTGACCCAGAGTTGATTAGCCGCGCGTTCATTGAACGTTTGAGTTCATTAGCCCAGAGTTGATTAGCTGTGAGTTCATTGAACGGTTGAGTTCATTGAACGCTTAAGTTCATTGACCCAGAGTTAATTAGCCGCGAGTTCATTGACCCAGGTTTCTCTGACCATTTAAAGTTCATTAATATGTTCAGTTCGTCAATTTTTCAAGTTTCTTAACTCAGAATTCATTGGTTTATCAAATTCATTACCCTTTAGGTTTCGTTGATCTTGAGTTTATTGGTGCCAACTCCGTTAATTTTTCAAGTTTAGTGACCCATGAACCTAGTCATTGATCGTTCACATTTAACTCTTTTGGTTTTGTTGATCTATAGTTCATCGACGTTAACCTCATTGACGTTTTAAGTTCATTAACTTCCGCTTCATTAATTCATTGATTCATGGCTCATTATTCTTTGAAAATCATTGATCCGTGATTCATCACCTTTTAAGGTTCATTGATCGTTCACATTCGTTAACCTTGAACGTTATTATCACAAAATTCAATGCAATTCCAAGATAATTAATCTTTTAAGTTCAGTGATACAGACAGGGTATACTTCTGCCGGGATGGGACCGTGTCAAAAAACTACTAAAAGTGTTCGAAGTTTCGCCCACCATCGTGGGGAGCTTCGTCAGGAACAATCCCTAAAGAAGTATATCCTGTACTGAATCTGGCCGTGGAAGCCTTCTTTATCAGATACAGAGTTTACTGATCAAAAGTTGTGATCTCTTGAAATCATTGCGCAGAGTTCATTGATTTTTAAGGTTCATTGATTTGCCAAATTCGTCACCTTTTCAAGTTAATTAAGCCAGTTTTCATTAGTCTATCAAGTTCATTATCCTTTTTGTTTCGTTAATCTAGGGTTTATTGACGCCAACTCCATTTATCCTTTAAGTTTATTGATCTGTGGTTTATTTTAAGTTCATTGATACTTCACGTTCATCAACCTTAAGCTTTATTGTTGTAGAGTTCAATATGTTTCCAAGTTAATTATTCTTAAAGTTCAGTAATGCAGAATTAATTGATCCCGAGTTACAACTAGGGATCAATTAACAACAACAACAGAGGACACAACCTCTCAAAATCACTGCGCCAAAGTTCATTGGTCTTTTAGGGTTCATTGATTTTCCATTTTCGTGTATGTTTCAAGTTTGTTAACCCAATTTCATTGGTCTATCAAGTTCTTTACCCTCTCGTTTCGTTGATCTAAAGTTTATTGACGCCAACTCCATTGACCTTTCAATTTTATTGACTCGTGGTTCATAACGTGGTTCATTGATTGTTCACGTTTATTTTTTTTAAATTTGTTGATCATTACTTTATTGACACCAACTTCATTAACGTTTTAAATTCATTGATTCATGGCTCATTTTTCTTTCACATTCATTGATTCTTGATTCATCAACTGTTTAGGTTCATTGATCGTTCACATTTATTAACCCTGAACTTTATTATCACGGATTTTACTGCAATTCCTAGTTCGTTAATCTTTCAAGTTCAGTGATACAAAGTTTATGAATCAAAAGTTGTGACCTTTCAAAATCATTGTGCCAAGGTTAATTGATTTTTCAAGATTCATTGATTTGCCAAATGTGTTACCTTTTTAAGTTTGTTAAGCCAGTATTCATTAGTCTATTAAGTTCATTATCCTTTTTGATTCGTTGATCTAGGGTTTATTGCCGCCAACTCCATTTATCCTTAAAGATCATTAAGCTGTAGTTGATTTTTAGTTCATTGATCGTTCACCTTCATCAACCTTTAGCTTTATTGTTGTAGAATTCAATATGTTTCCAAGTTAATTAATTCTTAAAGTTCAGTAATGCAGAATTAATTGATCCCTAGTTTTGACCTTTCAAAATCATTGCGCCAGGGTTCATTGATTTTTCAAGATTCATTGATTTGCCAAATTTGTTACCTTTTCAAGTTTATTAGGACGCTATTCATTAGTTTATCAAGTTCATTTTCTTTTCTTTTCATTGATCTAGGGTTTATTGCCACCAGCTCCATTTATCCTTTAAGTTTATTGAGTCGTGGTTGATTTTAAGTTCATTGATTGTTCACCTTCATCAATCTTTAACTTGATTGTCGTAGAATCCAATATGTTTCCAAGTTAATTAATTCTTAAAGTTCAGTAATGCAGAATTAATTGATCCCTAGTTGTGACCTTTCAAAATCACTGCGCCAAAGTTCATTGATCTTTTAGAATTCATTGATTTTTCAAGTTCGTGTATGTTTCAAGTTTGTTAACCCAGTTTCATTGGTCTATTAAGTTCTTTATCCTTTTCGTTTCGTTGATCTAAAGTTTATTGACGCCAACTCCATTCACCTTTCAATTTTATTGACCCGTCGTTCATAAACGTGGTTCATTGATTGTTCACGTTCATTTTTTTTTGGTTTTGTTGATCATTACTTCATTGATATCAACTTCATTGAGACCAACTTCATTAACGTTTTAAATTCATTGATTCATGGCTCATTATTCTTTAAAATTCATTAATTCTTGATTCATCAACTTTTTAGATTCATTGATTGTTCACGTTCATTAACCTTGAATTTTATTATTACAGAATTTACTGCAATTTCAAGTTTGTTAATCTTTCAAGTTCAGTGATACAAAGTTTATTGATCAAAAGTTTTGACCTTTCAGAATCACTGCGCCAAAGTTCATTGATCTTTTAGGATTCATTGATTTTTCAAGTTCGTGTATGTTTCAAGTTTGTTAACCCAGTTTCATTGGTTTATTAAGTTCTTTTCCCTTTTTGTTTCGTTGATCTAAAGTTTATTGATGCCAACTCCATTTATCCTTTAAGTTCATTGAGCCATGGTTCATTTTAAGTTCATTGATCGTTCACGTTAATCAACCTTTAGCTTTATTGTCATACAATTCAATATATTTCCAAGTTCATTAATCCTTAAAGTTCAGTAATGCAGAATTAATTGATCCCGAGTTGTGACCTCTTAAAATACCCGCGCCAAAGTTCATTGATCTTTTAGGATTAATTCATTTTATAAGTTTGTCTATGTTTCAAGTTTGGTTGGGTTAGATCGTTGATCTAAAGTTTATTAACGCCAACTCCATTGACCTTTCAATTTTATTGACCGGTGGTTCATAAACGTGGTTCATTGATTGCTCACGTTCATTTTTTTGGTTTTGTTGATCATTACTGTATTGACACTAACTTCATTAAGACCAAATTCACTAACGTTTTAATTCATTGATTCATGGCTCATTATTCTTTCAAATTCATTGATCCTTGATTTATCACTTTTTTAAGTTCATTGATTGTTCACATTCATTAATCTTGAACTTTGTTAACACAGAATTCAATGCAATGTCACGTTCATTAAGCTTTTAAGTTCAGTGGTATATACTTAATTGATCAAGAGTTGTGATTTTTCAAAATCATTGCGCCAGAGTTCACTGACTTTTTAAGGTTCATTGACTTTCCAAGTTTAATCTTTCAAGTTTATTAATCTAGAATTCATTGATCTATCAACTTTATTATGCTTTTAGTTTCGTTGATCTAGGGTTTATTGACGCTAACTCCATTTATCCTTCGAGTTTATTGATCCGTGGTTCATTAACGTGATTCATTGACTGTTCACGTTGATCAACCTTTAATTTTATTATTACACAATTTAATGGATTTCCAAATCTATTATTATTTTAAATCTAGTGATACAGAGTTGATTGATCTTGAATTGTAACCTCCCAAAACCATTGCGACAAAGTTCATTGATCTTTTAGGGTTAATTGACTTTTCAAAACTTTTGAAGTTTGTTTACCTAGAATCCATTGGTCTGTCCAGTTAATTAAACTTTTCGTTTCGTTGATCTAGAGTTTATTGACACTAAGTCCGTTGACATTTCAAGTTCATTGACCCGTAGTTTAGTAGCGTGACCCATTGATCATTCACGTTCATGTCTTTTGATTGTGTTGATTTATAATTCATTGATGCTTAAATCAATTCACTTTTCGAATTCATTAACTCCGTAGTTCATTATTATTTTAAGTTCATTGACCCGTGGTTCCTTTACCTTTTAAGTTCATTGATCATTCACTTTGATCAATCTTTAACTTTATTATCACATAATTCAACAGATTTTCAAGCTCATTAATCTTTCAAATCAAGTGATACAGAATCATTGCTCCAAAGTTTATTGATCTTTGGAGGTTCATTGACTTTCCAGAATTGTTAACCTTTTAAGTTTGTTTATCTAGAATTCATTGGTCTGTCCAGTTTATTACGCTTTTCGTTCCGTTGATGAAGACTTTATTGACGCTGACGCCGTTGACATTTCAAGTTAATTGACTCGTGTTTCATTAGCGTGGTTCATTGATCGTTCACGTTCATGTCTTTTGATTGTGTTGATTTATAGTTCATTGATGCTTTAATCTATCATTTTAGGTCCATTAACCTGTGGTTCCTTAACATTTTAACTTCATTGATCATTCACGTTGATCAATCTTTAACTTTAATATCACATAATTCAATGGATTTCCAAGTTCATTAATCATCTTATGTTCATCAACCTTTTATTTTTTATTGCAGAATTTAAAGGATTTTCAAGTTCATTCATCTTTCAAGTTCAGTGACACAGAGTTGATTGGTCTTGAATTGTGACTCCCAAAACCATTGCTCCAAAATTTATTGATCTTTTAAGGTTCGTTGTCAACTTTTCAAGTTTGTTTATCTAGAAATTATTGATCTGTCCATTTCACTAGGCTTTTCGTTTCGTTGCTCCAGACGTTATTGACGCTAACGCCGTTTACATTTCAAGTTTATTGACTCGTGGTTTATTAGAGTGGTTCCTTGATCGTTTACGTTCATGTCTTTTGATTGTATTAATTTATAGTTCACTGATGCCTAAATTTATTCACTTTTCAGATTCATTCACACCTTGGTTCATTATCATTTTAAGTCCATTAACTTATAGTTACTTAACTTTTTATCCTCACTGATCATTCACGTTGATCAATCTTTAACTTTAAGATCACAGAATTCAATGGATTTTCAAGTTTATTAATCATTTTAAATCAAAAGATACAGAGTTGATTGGCTTCGAGTTGTGACTTCCTAAAACCATTGCTACAAAGTTTTTTGATCTTTTAAGGTTCATGACTTTCCAGAATTGTCAACCTTTCAAGTTTGTTTATTTAGAATTCATTGGTCTGTCCAGTTCATTACGCTTTTCGTTCCGTTGATCTAGATTTTATTGACGCCAACTCCGTTGACATTTCAAGTTCATTGATCCACGTTTCATTAGCGTGGTTTATTGATAGTTCACGTTTATGTCTTTTGATTGGGTTGATTTATAGTTCATTGATGCCTTATTCTACTTACTTTTAAAATTCATTAATCCCATGGTTTACTATCATTTTAGGTTCATTGACTCGTGGTTACTTAACCTTTTAAGATAATTGATCGTTCACATTGATCAATTTTTAACTTTCATATTACAGAATTCAATGGATTTTCAAATTTATTAATCATTTCAAATCAAGTGATACAGAGTTGTTTGGCCTTGAATTGTTACCTCCCAAAACCGTTGCTCCAAAGTTTATTGATCTTTTAAGGTTCATTGACTCTCCAGAATCGTCAACCTTTCAAATTTGTTTATCTAGAATTCATTGGTCTGTCTAGTTCATTAGGCTTTTCCTTTCGTTTATCTAGATTTTATTGACGCTAACGCCGTTGACATTTCAAGTTCATTGACTCGTGGTTCATTAGCGTGGGTCATTGATCGTTCATGTTCATGTCTTGATTGTGTTTACTTATAGTTCATTGATGCCTTAATCTATTTACTTCTCAAATTTATTATTCCCGTGGTTCATTACCATTTGAAGTTCATTGATCCGTTGTTCCTTAACCTTTTAAGCTCATTGATCGTTCACGTTGATTAATCTTTAACCTTAATATCACAGAATTTAATGATTTTCAAGTTCTTTAATTTTTTAAGTTAAGCGATACAGAGTTAATTGATTCAGAGTTGTGATTATTGCGCCAGTGTTCACCGATCTTTAAAGATTCACTGACTTTCCAAATTAGTCAACCTTTCAATTAACACATAGTTAATTGGTCCATCAAGTTCATTATCCTTTCCGTTTCGTTGATCTAGAGTTTATTGACGGCAACTTCATTGACTTTTAAAGTTCATTGATCCGTGGTTTATGAATGTGTTTCATTGATTGTTGATGTTTATCAACCTTTTATTTTTTATTGCACAATTCAATGGATTTTCAAGTTCATTCATCTTTCAAGTTCAGTGATACAGAATTAATTGATCAAGAGTTGTGATCTTTCAAAATCATTGCGCCAGAGTTCATTGACTTTTTAAGGTTCATTGACTTTCCAAAATGGTCAACCTTTTAAGTTTATTAATCCAGAATTAATCTATCTATTAATTTCATTATGCTTTTAGTTTCGCTGATCTAGGATTTATTAACGCCAACTCTATTTATCCTTTAAGTTCATTGATCCGTATTTCATTAACGTGATTCATTGATCGTTCACATTCATCAACCTTTAATTTTATTATTATAAAATTAAATGGATTTTCAAGTTAATTAATCTTTCAAATTCAGTGATACAGAGTTGATTGACATCGAATTGTGACCTCCCAAATTGATAGCACCAGTGTTCATTGATTTTTTTAGGTTCATTAACTTTCCCAATTGCTTAGTCTTTCAGGTTTATTAACCCTGAGTTCACTGGTCTATTTAGTTTATTACCCTTTCGTTTCGTTAATTTTGTTAATTGACGCCAACTCTACTGGTCTTTTAAATTTATGGTTCATTAAGGTGGTTCATTGATCTTTCAAGTTTAGCAACCTTTAATTTTATTATTACGAAATTCAATGGATTTCCAAGTTCATTAATCTTTCAAGTTCAGTGATACAGAGTTGATTGATCTAGTGTTGTGATCACCTAAAATCATTGCGCCAAAATTCATTGATCTTTTAAGGTTCATTGACTTTCCAAATGCGTCAAGCTGTAATTTTGTTAACCCAGAATTTATTACTCTTGAAACTTCATTGATCTTTCAAAGTTCATTGATTTTTAAAAGTTCATTGAAGTTCCCCAATTAGTTTCATTGAATCATGGTTCAATGATCTTTGAATTAGATTGACCTTTGAAGTGGATCAGTCTTTCAAATTTGGTTTCCCCAAAATTGGTCTTAAAAGTTTATTGATCTTTCAGTTTCATTGATCTCTAGTCATCTGTAAGTCAATTAATCTTTCAAGTTCAGTAACTCGGGCACTAAATCAAAATGTCTGAAAAATAACTCACTCGTAAAAACTTGGAAAATTTCAAGAACAGTTTTCTTTTACATTCATACTTCGTCTCCACGGCTATCTCCCCCCCCCCCAGCCTATAAAGTAAACAAGGTATTCTATTAAATTTTCATCGTTTTCAATCGTTCGATTGCAGAAGCAGTTTGGGAAATTTTGAAATAGTTACAATTCGAGACAATTGTTTTAGACAAGGCTGCGCCATATCCAAATATAAGTTAAAGCTTGTGTAAGTAGCCATCAAAAACTCATGTATATTACGAGCAACTTTACGATGTTAAACTCTTTTACCTTTCCGCTGCAGTCTGGATACGAAAAGGCGATTTGAAGGTATCATCCATCCCAAAAATATTCAGTCCCAATTGCAGATTTTTCTACTAGAGTCGTTTCCAACTTTTAGAGGCGGTTAGAATGTAAAGAGCTTATTATCTAAATCAAATGTTTTATGTCGCATAAAAATTGTTTCTTTTAGTTATCTCGAGATTCTAAAGTTGCTTTATTTCAGTGTTTCCCAAACTTTCGACCTCTGTGCACCCTTTCCATAATTTTTCGTGACGTTGATTACCCCCTTGTTAAAAAATTGCATTTTAACTACTACATAAATGAAGCAGTGTGTTTGTGTGTTGAACGTATCAAAGGAATTGAATAAAACATCATTCTGCAATTTGCACGAACTCTTTAAAACCGTGCAAACTGATTAATTTTAGCTATTTGTCTGCTAAAAGTATCAATGAATTTGAACAAACTATCATTCTGCAGTCTGCACGAACTCTTTAAAACTGTGTAAGCTGATTAAATTTGTTTGCCTGTTTGTCTGCTGAGTGTATCAACGAATTTGAACAGAACATCATTCTGCAATCTGCACCAACTCCTTAAAACTGTGCAAGCTAATTCATTTTGTCTTTGTTGAATGTATCAACGAATTTGAACAAATTATCATTCTGCAATCTGCACGAACTCTTTACAACTAGGCAAGCTGATTAAATTTGTCTGCCGGTTTGTCTGTTGAGTGTATCAGCGAATTTGAACAAAACATCATTCTGCACTCTGCACAAACTCTTTAAAACTGTGCAAGCTGATTAATTTTGTCTGTTTGCTGAACGTTTCGATGAATTTGAACACATTATCATTCGGCAATCTGCACGAACTCTTTAAAACTGTGCAAGCTGATTAAATTTGTCTGTTTGTTTGTCTGCTGAGTGTACCAACGAATTTGAACCTAACATCATTCAGCAATCTGCACAAACTCTTTAAAACTGTGCAAGCTGATTAATTTTGTCTGTTTGCTGAACGTATCAATGAATTTGAACAAATTATCATTCTGCAATTTCACGAACTCTTTAAAATTGTGCAAGCTGATTAAATTTGTTCGTCTGTTTGTCTGCTGAGTGTATCAACGAATTTGAACAGAACATCATTCTGCAATCTGCACCAACTTTTTAAAACTGTGCAAGCTAATTCATTTTGTCTCTGTTGAATGTATCAACGAATTTGAACAAATTATCATTCTGCAATCTGCACGAACTCTTTAAAACTAGGCAAGCTGATTAAATTTGTCTGCCTGTTTGTGTCTGCTGAGTTTATAAACGAATTTGAACAAAACATCATTCTGCAATCTGCACGAACTCTTTAAAACTGTGCAAGTTGATTAATTTCGTCTGTTTGCTGAACGCATCAACTAATTTGAACAAATTATCATTCTGCCATTTGCACGAACTCTTTAAAACTGTGCAAGCTGATTAAATTTGTTTGCCTGTTTGTCTGTTGAGTGTATCAACGAATTTGAACAAAACATCATTCTGCAATCTGCACGAACTCTTTAAAACTGTGCAAGCTAATTCATTTTGTCTCTTGAATGTATCAACAAATTTGAATAAATTATCATTCTGCAATCTGCACGAACTCTTTAAAACTATACAAGCTGATTAAATTTGTCTGCCGCTTTGTCTGTTGAGTGTATCAACGAATTTGAACAAAACATCATTCTGCAATCTGCAAGAACTCTTTAAAACTGTGCAAGTTGATTAATTTCGTCTGTTTGCTGAACGCATCAACTACTTTGAACAAATTATCATTCTGCCATTTGCACGAACTCTTTAAAACTGTGCAAGCTGATTAAATTTGTTTGCCTTTTTGTCTGCTGAGTGTATCAACGAATTTGAACAAAACATCATTCTGCAATCTGCACGAACTCTTTAAAACTGTGCAAGCTGATTCATTTTGTCTCTTTGTTGAATGTATCAATGAATTTGAACAAATTATCATTCTGCAATCTGCACAAACTCTTTAAAACTATACAAGCTGATTAAATTTGTCTACCGGTTTGTCTGTTGAGTGTATTAATGAATTTGAACAAAACATCATTCTGCACTCTGCACAAACTCTTTAAAACTGTGCAAGCTGATTAATTTTGTCTATATGCTGAACGTATCAACGAATTTGAACAAATTATCATTCTGCAATCTGCACGAACTCTTTAAAACTGGGCAAGCTGATTAATTTTGTCTCTTTACTGAACGTATCGACAAATTTGAACACATTATCATTCGGCAATCTGCACGAACTCTTTAAAACTCTGCAAGCTGATTAAATTTGTCTGCCTGTTTGTCTGCTAAGTGTTCCAATGAATTTGAATGTAACATCATTCTGCAATCTGCACGAACTCTGTAAAACTGTGTAAACTGATTAAGTTTGTTGTTTGTCTGATGAACGTATCAACGAATTTGAATAAAACATTCTTTGGCAATCTGCACGAACTCCTTAAATCTGTCTCTGTGTGTACCTATTTAGCTGCTGAACGTATCAATGAATTGTTTAACCAAACAATTATTTTTAAATTTTTGAGTCATGTGCAGCCGCCCGCTGCAGCATGTACCCCCACCAAAGTCTTTCCATGCCCCTGGGGATACGCGTACCAAATTTTGGGAAACACTGCTGTACTTTTTTTTTCATTTATGTTTTATTGCCTTTTTTTTTTCGCCAGTTACTCGATATAGATTCAGGGGATGAGAATGAATTTGTGTTTGAACTGCGACATAAATATTCCGCCAGTTAGAGCCCCGATGTATTTCATAAACGGAACCGATGGGTACAAATTACCAGTTTAGCTTTATTATTTATGTTACCGACAGTTTGGTAGTGTGCCAGCGGGATATTAAGACATTTGTTATTTAAAAGACTACAACCACAAACAGAAAGATATAATAAATGACGCGTCTTTGTATAATTAAGGAATTCATTTAGTTGCGCCGGGGGCGGCGTAGACCGAGTGATAATTTGTCGAATTCCTAACGAACTCAAGCGGTTTGTTTTTAAGTGGTTTCAGGTATATTTGCCGTTAAATGTCGGGGAGCATAAATTAGTCTATAGCCCGAATTAACCCCGACTTTAACGATATAATTGCCGAATTACCCTTCGGGATATTGTTTCGGTTGCGTTTAAAACGGTTTTACTGAAATTGGACGATTTATCCGGCCTCATCTCTTGAAAATTCTTTGCCGCAATAAATTTCTATTTTTCTTTCGAAATTGTCCCTTGGAAATAAAAATTAAAATGTTTACTTATTAAGTATAAACTTATTTCTAATGATACTGGTTCTTCTTCTAGCGATTTTTAAAACTGAAGAATCTGTATCTATTTGATCAAAAAAATTGTAAATTTATTTCGATTTTAGGTTTTAATGATATTTCTATTAAAAATTGTCCATTTTTTTGTCAGTTTGTCTGAAATTAAAGACTCATTTTAAAATATCTTGGAGACTCGTATTTCGAAAGCTCTCTAACACGTTAGAAGCTTAAACATAACGAGAAATCGACGTCAACTTAATGAATGAAGGCACGAAATTTGGTGGTGTGCGGCTCCATCTAATTTGGATGCTTTAAAAGCCTAAAAATAATGATAACTCGATCGTCAACTTCGTGGATGAACACGCTTACTTTAGTGGTATGCGGCTCCATCCGTTCTTGGAGCATCACTCTTAACGCGTTAGAAGCCTAAAAATTACGATAATTTGATCGTCATATTCATGGATGAAGACATTCCCTTTGGTGATGTGTGGCTCCATCTAATTTTGATGCGTTAAAAGCCTAAAAATAATGATAACTCGATCGTCAACTTCGTGGATGAACACGCTTACTTTGGTGGTATGCGGCTCCATCCGTTCTTGGAGCATTGCTCTTAACGCGTTAGAAGACTAAAAATAACGATAATTTGATCGTCAACTTCATGGATGAAGACACTCCCTTTGGTGGTGTGCGGCTCGATCTGTTCTTGGAGCATGACTCTTAAGTATTCCCAACTATATGGACCAACCATCATCGGGCACAGCATCGAGTAACAATATTGCTTAAAAAATTGAACAGTGTGGAATATTTTGAAAAGAAATGGTGGCAAGTGGATAAGGCGAGTATGACTTGGGCGTTAGTGGAGACAGCGAAGAATTTTAACACGGCTCCTTAACGAAGTGTCGCTTTTTTTGCCCCCGAAAGGTCGTCGAGATAAAATGGTCAGTTGGTTTCGTAATTAAGTTCCAACTTGCTGGAGTTTCTTGTTCAAGTTGCGAAGGGTCGAGCCGGAGGGCCCCCCCTAAGCCGCAACTACTTCACGGACAGGTGATTCGCTTGTACACTATTGACAGTTGACAGTAAACAGAAATAGGCATCGTTCATTAGCATGGGCTTTGTTTGTTTAATTATTCGGCGTTGGCAAGAAGACTTTGGCCTAATTAACAGGATACACCTCCGAGGTTGGCCGAGGCAGCGTTAATTACGACCAATCAAGTTTATGTGCGGGGAGAAGGTAGTTTGCTGTGTCCGATATAAATTATACGAAACATGGACCTTGGGATCGCACTTATGGGTCGTTAAAACTTTAACAAGAACGTCGTTGTTGCCCTTAGTTTATGCATTCCGGTTCGGTGTTTCGGTATGCGCAACTTATAACAATGATATTTACTGGAATTCGCTATCTCTGGAAGATAGGAGGAAGCTGAATTCAGTACAAAGTTATCGCCGCTTCGGTATATATTAACGGGATCGGTTTACAGCAAAGTCCAGTTGATGATCCTCTAATACGCCATTCGTTACCACTGACGTCGTAAAAGGAAGCAAAACGTCTTCATACATCGCTAATTATTTGATTAAACTACAAAATTATACAAAATGGGGAATAACGGCTAGAAAATACCAAGTTGTTCATTCTAACGATGTTCTTGAGTGATGCATTTTAATCAACATATAAATTCAGTGATCTGGATGTAAAAATGTAATCTTAATGAATGGAAACAAGGCTAAAGTTCGTCTTCTTCTTCTTTTTCTTCGTCGTCGTCGTCTCAGTCTTCGTCTTGGTCGTCGTCGTCGTCGTCGTCGTCATTGTCGTCGTTTCGTTGTGGTCGTAGTCGTCCTCTTCTTCGTCGTAGTCCTCTTTTTCTTCTTCGTCGTAGTCCTCTTCTTCTTCTTCTTTTTCTTCTTCTTCTTCTTCTTCTGTTTTTTCTTTTTCTTCATCGTTGTCTTAGTCTTCGTCTTCTTGTTCTTTGTTGTAGCCATCGTCCTAGATTTCTTTCTCTTCTTCGTCGTAGTCATCTCCTTCTTTTTCTTCTGGTTCTTCTACTTCTACTTTGTCGTCCTCGTCCTAGTCTTCGTTTTTCTCTTGGCCTTCGTCGTCGTAGTCTTCTTTGTCGTAGTCACCTTCTTTCTCTTCTGGTTCTTCTTTTTACTTCTTCTTTTTCTTCGTCGTCATGGCCTTAGTCTTCTTCTTTTTCTTCGTTGTTGTCGCTGTCGTCGTCGTGGTCCTCTACCTCTTATTCGTCGTAGTAATCTTCATCTATTTCTTTTGCTTCGCCTGTTTCTTCTTTTTTTGCCGTTGTCTTAGCCTTCTTCCTCTTCTTCATCATCTTCATCGTCATAGTCTTCTTCCTTTTTGTTGTAGTCGTCTTCTTCTTTTTCTTCTGGCATTTCTACTTCTTCTTTGTCATCATCGACTTGATCTTCATCTTGTTCTTTTTCTTCGCTATTGTAGTATTCTTCCTCTTCTTCATCGCAGCCGCCTTCTTTCTCTTCAGGTTCTTCTTCTACTTCTATTTTTTTTCTTCTTCTTCTTCTCCTTCTTTGTCGTCTACGTCTTCTTCTTCTTCTTGTCCTTCTTCGTCGTCATCGTCTTAGTCTTCATCTTATTCTTCTTCGTCGTCGTCGTCGCTGTCTTCGTCATAGTCTACTTCCATCTTTGTCTTAGTCTTTTTCTTCTGTTTCTTCTTTTTCTTAGTCGTCGTCTTGGTCTTCTTCTTCTTCTTTTTTATTGTCGTCGTCATAGTCTTCTTTTTTTCGTCGTAGCTATCTTCTTTTTCTTCTTCTGGTTTTTCTACTTCTTCTTTGTTGTCATCGTCTTAGTCTTCATCTTCTTTTTTTTCGCCATCGTAGTCTTCTTCCTCTTCTTCATTGTAACCGTCTCCTTCTTTCTTTTCTGGTTCTTTTTCTATTCTTCTTAGTCTTTATCTTCTTCTTCTTCGTCGTCGTCGCTGTCGTCGTTGTAGTCTTCTTCTTCTTCGTCGTTAGTCATCTTCGTCCTTTTCTTCTGCTTCTCCTGTTTCTTCTTTTTATTTGTCGTCATCTCAGTCGTCTTCTTTTTCTTCATTGTCGTCGTCATAGTTGCCTTTTTTTGTTTCTTCTGGTTCTTCTACTTCTTTGTTGTCATCGTCTTAGTTTCATCATCTTTTTTTCTTCGCCATCGTAGTCTTCTTCCTTTTCTTTATCATAGCCGTCTTCTTTCTCTTCTGGTTCTTCTGCTACTTCTATTTCGTCTTCTTCTTCCCCCTCTTTGTCGTCATCGTCTGAATCTTTATCTTCTCCTCCTTCTTCGTCGTTCGTCGCTTCCTTCTTCCTCTTCTTCGTCGTCGTCTTCGTAGTCTTCTTTCTCTTCTTTGTCGTAGTCGTTTTGGTCTTTTTCTTCTGCTTCTTCTGTATCTAGTTTTTCTTTGTCCTCGTCTCGGTCGTCTTCTTTTTCTTTATCGTCGTCGTCGTCTTCCTTTTCGCTGTAGCCGTCTTCTTCTTTTTCTTCTACTTCTTCTTTGTCGTCATCATCTTAGTCTTCATCTTCTTCTTTTTCTTCTTTTTCGTCCTCATCGTCTTAGTCTTCGTCTTCTGCTTCTTCTTTTTCTTCGTCGTCGTCTTAGTCTCCTTCTTCTTTTTCTTTATTGTCGTCGTCATAGTCTTCTTTTTTTCGACGTAGCTGTCTTCTATTTCTTCTTCTGATTCTTCTACTTCTTCTTTGTTGTCATTGCCTTAGTCTTTATCTTCTTTTTTTTGCCATCGTAATCTTCTTCCTCTTCTTCATCGTAACCGTATCCTTCTTTCTTTTCTGGTTCTTTTTCTGCTTCTATTTCTTCTTTTTCTTCTTCTTCTGCGTTATAATCTTTTTAGATTTTATCTTCTTCTTCTTCTTCGTCGTCGTCGTCGCTGTGGTCGTTGTAGTACTCTTCTTCGTCGTTAGTCATTTTCGTCTTTTGCTTCTGTTTCTTCTTTTTATTTGTCGTCGTCGTAGTTGCGTTCTTCTTTTTCTTCTGGTTCTTCTACTTTTTCTTTGTTGTCATCGTCTTAGTCTTCATCATCTTCTTTTTCTTCGCCATTCGCCATCGTAGTCTTCTTCATCTACTTCATGGTAGCCGTCTTCTTCTTTCTCTTCTGGTTCCTCTGCTACTTCTATTTCGTCTTCTTCTTCCAGCTCTTCATCGTCATCGTCTAAGTCTCTATCTTCTCCTTCTTCTTCGTCGTCGTAGCCTTCTTCCTCTTCTTCGTCGTCGTCTTCTTTCTCTTCTTTGTCATTATCGTCTTGGTCTTTTTCTTCTGGTTCTTCTGTTTCTTCTTTTTCTTTGTTCTCGTCTCGGTCGTCTTTTTTTCTTCTTCATCGTCGTCTTCCTCCTTTTCGCCGTAGCCGTCATCTTCTTTTTCTTTTACTTCTTCTTTGTCGTCATCGTCCTAGTCTTCATCTTCTTCTTTTTCTTCTTCTTCGTCCTCATTGTCTTAGTCTTCGTCTTCTGCTTCTTCTGTTTCTTCTTTTTCTTCGTCGTCGTCTTGGTCATCTTCTTCTTCTTTACTGTCGTCGTCATAGCCTTTTTTTTCGTCGTAGCTGTCTTCTTTTTCTTCTTCTGGTTCTTCTACTTCTTCTTTGTTGTCATCGTCTTAGTCTTCATCTTCTTTTTTTTCTTCGCCATCGTAGTTTTCTTCCTCTTCTTCATCGTAACTGTTTCCTTTTATCTTTTCTGGTTTTTTTTCTACTTCTATTTCTTCTTCTTTTTCTTCTTCTTCGTTATCATCTTAGTCTTTATCTTCTTCTTCTTCGTCGTTCGTCGTAGCCTTCTTCCTCTTTTTCGCCGTCGTCTTCGTAGTCTTCTTTCTCTTCTTTGTCGTAGTCGTTTTTGTCTTTTTCTTCTGCTTCTTCTGTTTCTACTTTTTCTTCTTCTTCGTCCTCATCGTCTTAGTCTTCGTCTTCTGCTTCTTCTGTTTCTTCTTCTTCTTCGCCGTCGTCTTGGTCTTCTCCTTCTTCTTCTTCTTCTTCTTTATTGTCGTCGTCATAGTTTTTTTTTCGTCGCAGCTGTCTTCTTTTTGTTCTTCTGGTTCTTCTACTTCTTCTTTGTTGTCATTGTCTTAGTCTTCATCTTCTTTTTTTTCTTTGCCATCGTAGTCTTCTTTCTCTTCTTCATCGTAACCGTTTCCTTTTCTGGTTCTTTTTCCACTTCTATTTCTTCTTCTTCTTCCTTATCATCTTCTTAGTCTTCTTCTTTTTCTTCTACTTCTTTTTTGTCGTCATCGTTTTAGTCTTCATCTTCTTTTTTTCTTCTTTTTCGTCCTCATCGTCTTAGTCTTCGTTTTCTGCTTTTTCTGTTTCTTCTTTTTCTTCGTCGTCGTCTTGGTCTTCTTCTTCTTTATTGTCGTCGTCTTAGTCTTCTTCTTCTTTATTGTCGTCGTTGTAGTTGCGTCCTTCTGTTTCTTCTAGTTCTTCTACTTTTTCTTTGTTGTCATCGTCTTAGTCTTCATCATTTTCTTTTTCTTCGCCATCGTAGTCCTTTTCCTCTTCTTCATCGTAGCTGTCTTCTTCTCTCTCTTCTGCTTCTTCTGCTACTTCTATTTCTTCTTCTTCTCCCTCTTCGTCGTCATCCTTTTAGTCTTCATCTTCTCCTTCTTCTTCGTCGTCGTCATAGTCTTCTTCCTCTTTTTCGTCGTAGCTGTGTTCGTCTTTTTCTTTTGCTTCTTCTGTTTTTTTTTTCTTTGCCGTCGACTTAATTTTTTTCTTCTTCTGCATCGTCGTCGTCGTAGCCTTCTTCCTTTTCGGCGTAGCCGTCTTCTTTTTTTTTCTTCTGGTTCTTTTTTTTTTATTGTCGTCGTCATAGCCTTCTTTCTTTTCGTCGTAGCCAATTTGTTTTTCTTTTTCTGATTCTTCTACTTCTTCTTTGTCGTCATCGTCTTAGTCTCCATCTTCTTCTTTATTTTCGCCATCGTAGTCTTCTTCCTCTTTTTCGTCGTAGCCGTCTTCTTTTTTCTCTTCTGGTTCTCCTTCAACTTCTATTTCTTCTTCTTCTTCGTCGTCATCGTCTTAGTCTTCGTCTTCTTCTTTGTCGTCGTAGTCTTCTTTCCCTTCTCCGTCTTCGTCATTATTTTCTTCTGCTTCTGCTTCTTCTGATTCTTGTGCGTCTTCTACTTTCTATTCATTTTCTTCTACAAGTTAACTTTAAGATTTTATTTTACGTCACTTTTGTTTGCAATTGCGATGATTTACATTCTATCCTCTCGCTTAATAATGCTGCTTTAGCAGTGGATTCGGTGTCTGTAAATGGGACTTTATCAATTAAAAGCTATCGTCAATTTCGTAGCTCTAAGGACACGCCGATCATTGAAACTGTAAAGGAAAATCTGGTTTCGTTCGATTGCAGATAACGCAGGTAACGTATCATTCATGTTAAGAATTCGCTTTGTACATCGATCCCGTCAATTATTCCCTGTCGGGTCGAACATCCTCCCGTAGACAGATAAATGGAAGGCATCCGTAGAAATTGAAAACTTTTTAAATTGGTTCCCTACGTATACGTCAAGCGTCTACATCTAAGGATACTCATGACGCGATGGTCTTTGCTTTGACATACGTCAGCTTTATTATAAACTACTTTTTGATAGAATGTGTTGCAGTCTTTATAACATTATTTTCGTGGAACGGACTGGTTATTTTAAAGGATTAGTAAAAATAAGATCTAAAAAAATGGTATTCGAAAGGATTAGTATTCGAAAGGATTAGTAAAAATAAAAGATCTAAAAAAATGGTCTTTTAAAAGAGGTATCCATAAACTCCCCCTTAATAGACGCTCCTGGCTTATAACAAACTCTTCTAAAACTCTCTGTCTACAACTTTATAAGTCAACTGACAATATTACGTTATCGTGTCACGAGATGTAGTTGATGAGGCAAACTGAGAAGACCGGATATTAAATAATGGGCAACAAATTTTTACGTATTACTTCGCCCCATAATTATTCGTATTTTCATGCACTTGAAACTAATATGAGAATAATTGCATTTAGTTCGCATTTTTGTTTTCAATAAGAACTTGGAAAAAGTGTTATTTCAAAAATGTTGGCAAGTCGTAATTTTCAAAGTGCCAACATTTTTTAAAGTCGAAATTTAGAAAAATATATTCAAAATTTTCAAAAATTAGTCGAATTTTTTAGATTTTAAGAGAGATCACTTCTTTTCCCAATATTTCAAATTTTCTGTTTTATAGTAATAGAAATTTCATCAAACTAATTTTACAATGATTAGATAAATCAACTTTTCTTAACTATCCTTTTTTTTCATCAGTTTTTGCTTAAAATTTCGAATATTTATTTGAAATTCAATTATTTTATTTCAAATTTTTGACCAAATTCAAACTAATAATAAAAAAGTTTAAAACCTGACTTAGTTTCTGGATTGAAAAAGCTTTTAAGTTTCCATAACTAAATTGTTGCAAACATCGCATGTAACTCGTGTAGCAAAGTGACATAGAAAGCTGCTGCAGTGAAAGCGTAAATTTTGCACTTCCCTTCATTCGCCCCCTTAATACTCCGGTTTACAGTCTTAATCTCGCTCGGGCTTTGGGCGATAAATGGAAATAGTTTACTACGACCTTTACATCAACCGTTAATATTACCGAAACCCACCTGAGTTTGTCCTAACTTTAACTTGTGTTCACATTCCGCCCTTCGGTCACTTAAAACAATTACCTGAGTTAATCCCGTTACATCTTGTAACTTTAGACCGTAACTAAGTAGCGATCTGATGCTGAAAAAGTAGCTTGTTGAAGGCTGGAGTAATTCCGTTTATCTTCATACGTTTCATTAACAATTTCGATACCGGGAATTTTTTTTTCTGAAATCGGTCGAGAATGCCTACTTTTTTTGGCGCAGTTTCAGGCCCCAAAATACGTTATTCCAGTATTTTAGTCAGTTGCTAAGGTATCATCACAAAACAGCCCGAGAAATTGTTTCTTTTCTAGGCCGAGTCCCATGGCGGATAACGAAACAGTGATAGTCAAGGTAACGATTTCAAGGAAAATTAAACTTTGAAATATGGAATATGAAATAACACTCACAGTCAAAGTTGACATAATCGCTTTGAAGTGAATGATCGCTGACAGTCGAAGTGCGCAATTGCGTCGAGTTGTGCGAATGATTTCTAACTTCTCGGACACTTTGAAATATGGAATATGGAATATTACTCAGTCGAAGTTGAAATAATCGCTTTAAAATGAATGATCGCTTTCAGTAGAAGTGCGCAATTGGGTCAAATTGTTAAATGATTTGTATCTTCTTGGACACTTTGTAATATGAAATATGGAATATCACTTAGTCGAAGTTGAAATAATCGCTTCAAAATCAATAATCGCTTTTAGTAGAAGTGCACAATTGCGTCGAATAGTTGAATGATTTCTAATTTCTCGAACACTTTGTAATATGGAATATGGAATATCACTCAGTCGAAGTTGAAATAATGGCTTTAAAACAAATGACCGCTTTCAATAAAAGTGCGCAATTGCGTCGAGTTGTTGAGTGATTTTCAACTTCTCGGTCACTTTGTAATATGGAATATGGAATATCACTCAGTCGAAGTTGAAATAATCGCTTTAAAATGAATGATCGCTTTCAGTAGATGTGCGCAATTGCGTCGAGTTGTTAAATAATTTTTCACTTCTTAGATGATTTGAAATATGAAATATGGAATATCACTCAGTCGAGGTTGAAATAATCGCTTCAAAATCAATGATCGCTTTCAGTAGAAGTGCACAATTGCGTTGAGCAGTTGAATGATTTCTAATTTCTCGAACACTTTGTAATATGAAGTATGGAATATCACTCAGTCGAAGTTAAAATAATCACTTTAAAACGAATGATCGCTTTTAGTAGAAGTGCGCAATTGTGTCGAGTTGTTGAGTGATTTTGAGCTTCTGGGACACTTTGTAATATGGAATATCACTCAGTCGAAGTTAAAATAATTGCTTTCAAATGAATGATCGCTTTCAGTAGATGTGCGCAATTGCGTCGAGTTGTTAAATGATTTTTCACTTCTTAGATACTTTGAAATATGAAATATGGAATATCACTCAGTCGAAGTTGAAATAATCGCTTCAAAATCAATGATCGCTTTCAGTAGAAGTACACAATTGCGTCGAGTAGTTGAATGATTTCTAATTTCTCGAAAACTTTGTAATATGGAGTATGGAATATCACTCAGTCGAAATTGAAATAATCGCTTTAAAATGAATGATCGCTTTTAGTAGAAGTGCGCAATTGCTTCGAGTTGTTGAATAATTTTTAATTTCTCGGACACTTTGAAATATGGAATATGGAATATCACTCACAATCAGTCGAAGTTGAAATAATCGCTTTAAAATGAATGATCCCTTTCAATAGATGTGCGCAATTGCGCCAAGTTGTTAATTAATTTTTTACTTTATGGATACTTTGAAATATGAAATATGGAATATCACTCAGTCAGAGTCGAAATAATCGCATTGAAATAAATGCTTTCTCAGTCGTTTGGTGGAAAGTGCACAGTGGCGTCGCGCTATTGAATGGAATATTTGGAATATAAAACATCATTCATTTCTCATTTGCAATTATCGATTGGTCGATTATACGACCAAAATCGAAATATGTTGGTTATACCTCTCATAATCGTTCAAAATAAAAAAATCCCCAATTTAAGTAATATTGATTGCGTAATTCTGACATGAGCGATTTTTTTTTCTCAGTCGTCGTTCTAGGACGTTGTTGTAGTATAGAATCTATCAAATGTCTATTTACGTTTTGCTCCAGTATTAAATGTCTATTTACGTTTTGCTCCAGTATAAAATGGGAGTGAATCTTAGGCGACACATTAGGGCGTAATAGTGCGAAGTCATGTCAGATGGCGCAAACGAATCTCACCGTCCATCGCCTTCTTCGTTTGGATCTATAAATACGTCGACGCCAATCCACATCCTGGCAAGTTTAACGACTTTCCAAGCCCTAAACCAATTTTCGAAGTTGATGGTTTGTTTCCTGTTTGTTTTCCACCAACTATAGTGACCACTACCGCCATTAGTTTACCCCCGCTTTGCACTTAATAATATTAACATCGACGCAACTTTCGGCCGCTTTGTCTATCACCCGATTCATTCTCTCCTTTTTCGCAAATTAATTGACGATGCGAGACATCCGATGAATCGGGCGAAGTGGTCGAGATGCTGTTGTCTAGATAATGCAATCGATAACGCGTTTAAAAGACCTTAAATATGACAAGAACCTCTTAAATATCAGGAAAATCTGAGTGACAGGTGACTGACGAGAAAATTGTGGCGAAGTTACGATGATAGAATTTCTCAAGGAGCTGAAGCACATTAAGAACTTTGAAATGTTCGAAGTACTTAGAAAATTTGGAGCATTAGAGTAGGCCATCTTTTTGGGAAAATACTGATCAGAAAAACTCAAAGGATACTCAAGAGACTTGCTAGATGCAAAGGTTTTTGGGAAATTCGGATCATTTGAGTGTTTCCTAAGAAAATGAAAATCAGGAGGTTTGAAGAGATTTGAAGGGGAGATTCGAAGAGAGGAGATTAGAAGAGAACAGAAGGAAAAAGAAGAGAACAGAAAGGAAGAGATAGGAAGAGAAAAGATGGGAAGAAAAGAGAAGAGTAGAGAAGAGAAGGGAAAAGAACAGAAAGAAAGAGATGAAAAAGGAACAGAAGAGATGGGAAGAGAAAAGTAAGAAAGAGAAGAGATGGGAAGAGAAGAGATGGGAAGGGAAGAAATTCAAAGAGAAACGATTAGAAGAGAAGAGAAGAGAAGAGAGAGAAGAGAAGAGAAGAGAAGAGAAGAGAAGAGAAGAGAAGAGAAGAGAAGAGAAGAAAAGAGAAGAGAAGAGAAGAGAAGAGAAGAGAGGAGAAGAGAAGAGAAGAGAAGAGAAGAGAAGAGAAGAGAAGAGAAGAGAAGAGAAGAGAAGAGAAGAGAAGAGAAGAGAAAAGTAGAGAACAGAAAGGAAGAGATGGGAAGAGAAAAGAAGGGAAGAGAAAAGAAGGGAAGAGAAGAGAAGAGAAGAGAAGAGAAAAGAAGGGAAGAGAAGAGAAGAGAAGAGAAGAGAAGAGAAGAGAAGAGAAGAGAAGAGAAGAGAAGAGAAGAGAAGAGAAGAGAAGAGAAGAGAAGAGAAGAGAAGAGAAGAGAAGAGAAGAGAAGAGAAGAGAAGAGAAGAGAAGAGAAGAGAAGAGAAGAGAAGAGAAGAGAAGAGAAGAGAAGAGAAGAGAAGAGAAGAGAAGAGAAGAGAAGAGAAGAGAAGAGAAGAGAAGAGAAGAGAAGAGAAGAGAAGAGAAGAGAAGAGAAGAGAAGAGAAGAGAAGAGAGAGAAGAGAAGAGAAGAGAAGAGAAGAGAAGAGAAGAGAAGAGAAGAGAAGAGAAGAGAAGAGAAGAGAAGAGAAGAGAAGAGAAGAGAAGAGAAGAGAAGAGAAGAGAAGAGAAGAGAAGAGAAGAGAAGAGAAGAGAAGAGAAGAGAAGAGAAGAGAAGAGAGAGAAGAGAAGAGAAGAGAAAGAGAAGAGAAGAGAAGAGAAGAGAAGAGAAGAGAAGAGAAGAGAAGAGAAGAGAAGAGAAGAGAAGAGAAGAGAAGAGAAGAGAAGAGAAGAGAAGAGAAGAGAAGAGAAGAGAAGAGAAAAGTAGAGAAGATAAAGGAAGAGAATGAGAAGAGAAAGAAGAGAAGAGAAGAGAAGAGAAGAGAAGAGAAGAGAAGAGAAGAGAAGAGAAGAGAAGAGAAGAGAGAGAAGAGAAGAGAAGAGAAGAGAAGAGAAGAGAAGAGAAGAGAAGAGAAGAGAAGAGAAGAGAAGAGAAGAGAAGAGAAGAGAAGAGAAGAGAAGAGAAGAGAAGAGAAGAGAAGAGAAGAGAAGAGAAGAGAAGAGAAGAGAGAAGAGAAGAGAAGAGAAGAGAAGAGAAGAGAAGAGAAGAGAAGAGAAGAGAAGAGAAGAGAAGAGAAGAGAAGAGAAGAGAAGAGAAGAGAAGAGAAGAGAAGAGAAGAGAAGAGAAGAGAAGAGAAGAGAAGAGAAGAGAAGAGAAAGAAGAGAAGAGAAGAGAAGAGAAGAGAAGAGAAGAAGAAGAGAAGAGAAGAGAAGAGAAGAGAAGAGAAGAGAAGAGAAGAGAAGAGAAGAGAAGAGAAGAGAAGAGAAGAGAAGAGAAGAGAAGAGAAGAGAAGAGAAGAGAAGAGAAGAGAAGAGAAGAGAAGAGAAGAGAAGAGAAGAGAAGAGAAGAGAAGAGAAGAGAAGAGAAGAGAAGAGAAGAAGAGAAGAGAAGAGAAGAGAAGAGAAGAGAAGAGAAGAGAAGAGAAGAGAAGAGAAGAGAAGAGAAGAGAAGAGAAGAGAAGAGGAAGAGAAAGAAGGAAGAGAAGAGAAGAGAAGAGAAGAGAAGAGAAGAGAAGAGAAGAGAAAGAGAAGAGAAGAGAAGAGAAGAGAAGAGAAGAGAAAGAGGAAGAGAAGAGAAGAGAAGAGAAGAGAAGAGAAGAGAAGAGAAGAGAAGAGAAGAGAAGAGAAGAGAAGAGAAGAGAAGAGAAGAGAAGAGAAGAGAAGAGAAGAGAAGAGAAGAGAAAGAGAAGAGAAGAGAAGAGAAGAGAAGAGAAGAGAAGAGAAGAGAAGAGAAGAGAAGAGAAGAGAAGAGAAGAGAAGAGAAGAGAAGAGAAGAGAAGAGAAGAGAAGAGAAGAGAAGAGAAGAGAAGAGAAGAGAAGAGAAGAGAAGAGAAGAGAAGAGAAGAGAAGAGAAGAGAAGAGAAGAGAAGAGAAGAGAAGAGAAGAGAAGAGAAGAGAAGAGAAGAGAAGAGAAGAGAAGAGAAGAGAAGAGAAGAGAAGAGAAGAGAAGAGAAGAGAAGAGAAGAGAAGAGAAGAGAAGAGAAGAGAAGAGAAGAGAAGAGAAGAGAAGAGAGAAGAGAAGAGAAGAGAAAAGTAGAGAACAGAAAGGAAGAGATGGGAAGAGAAAAGAAGGGAAGAGAAGAAAAAAATTGGGAAGAGAAGAAATGGAGGAAAAAGAGATGGGAAGAGAAGAGATGGGAAGAGAAGAGATTAAAAGAGAAGATATGGAAAGAACAGAGATAAAAAGAGAAGAAGAAGAAGAAAGGGAAAGATATGGGAAGAGAAGAAATGGGAAGATAAGGGAAAATATGGAAAGAGAAGAGTTAGGAAGAGAAGAGATTGGAAGAGAAGGGATGGATAGAGAAGAGAAGGATTTGAAGGATACACAGGAGACTTGCTAGATGTAAAAAAAGAAATTCGAATCATTTCAGTGTTTCCCAAGAAGCTGAAATTTAGAAGATTGTTAATGAATTTGGAAAATTCGAAATATCTAGGCAGCTTTTCGCGAAATTTCTGATATTCATCTTCTGATGAATTGAAAAAAACTTGCATTCCTATGCGATCTTTTTCAATTTTTTTGGCCTCGACTCATCCAAAATTCCTTTGAGCCGTGGCCCCCGCTCATGTACATTAGCGCTGTCTTAAGTTTTACATCGAAAGGAGTTTAGCGTGTAATAGGATTCCGATCCTGATGTGCTTATGAGATCGTTCAAGTCGACACGAAAATGCAATCTCTTCGTTTCCAGGACCTTTGAAAGCCAATATCAAAAAACTTTCGTTTTAGTCAGCGCTCTGCTGTTTCGCCTTTCTATATTCTAAACGCACGCTCGATTTGCAAGAAACGGCATGAAACATAAATAAAGTCGACAGCTGTGTTATTAATCCGGAGAGGTGCAAGGTTTTTAAAAGGGAACACTGTTATTAAAACGGCGTCGTCGTACTGATAGTTTTTTTTAACAAGGATGGTGTAATTTCCTTAAAATGCGAGCCTGTTGCAAATAATATGTTAATAAGTGTTATTTAAAGCGTGTTATTAGTGATTGTACGATGGACAACTTAACAGATAAAATGATTGAAATCTTCTAAAGCGACCAAGATGAACTGAACTTGGAATAGCGAAATGCTAATGATGCCAAAAAACATCTATAAAAATTGTCTGCATTGCAAACTGTAAATTAGAAACGCATTTGAATAAATCCCAAGAAAATTCTGCAATCAGGAGATTGATACGAATACGATTGATACAAATACGAAAACGAATCGAATGCATGACTGACTATTGACTGTTGGACCAACCCTGGGATCAAACTCCTGAATCCAGAGCTTTCAAATTTTCGACGTTCCTTACGTAACGCATAAAAATACGAGTTTTTGGAAATTCAGTCCAGAAGAAGCTGAAAAGCGGTGTCAAAGTTACTACTACAAAAATACTGACATTAAAATATACTACAAATCAAATTTTGTTTGGTTTTTGTCCTCAAATTCACAACAATTTTTGTCATATTTAATAAAACATGAAAACATCGTATTAACAAACCTCAAACTGGCTTATTTAAACTAGTGGGGGAACATAACCTCTTGCAGGCAAGTAAAACTGCTGATAAATAAACCCTGACAATCAAGGGCTGAAGTACCTGCTAAAAATAGATTAAGCAAAGCACTACTAATCACGGGAACTTTCAAGGAGAGAGACAGAGGGGTCTTAGGGTGGAAAAAGGCGCCTTTTAAAGCGACGGATATATTCTCCGAATGGGCGAATATTTTCGTCTCATTTAAACTCTAGGACCACATCTGCGAAGTTGATGTTATGCATCAGTGTTGGTTTAACAAACAATGCATAAAATTTAAACATCAGATATTAGGAAAGTTTACGGAGACTTTTGTCATAACTTTGATAGTTTTGAAGGCGTCGGAAAATTTGCTTGCCGGGGTTTTACGTCCGCCCGAATACACATCGATCTATCGCACATTTTATAAGCGAGCAATAAATAAAAATGTAATGTTCTGGCGGAACGCAACTTTAGGGCTTTTACGCCGCTTTTATTTATTTAATGCGGCATCTCAAACAACTTTTAAACGCACGCTGGAAACGCCAGGTTCATTTGGAATCTGCCGTTGGGGCCAAGTCGGGGCTTTTGGTGAAGAGACTTACGAGAAATTAGTAGCTGGTAGTCTGTACTACACTGTACCTAGTCTACTATAGTCTACTATACTATAGTCTAGATTGCATTCCATTTACCTATTTAGTCTGATGACTTCCTGATATCTTTAACTAATGATACTCAGCTTACATTACCTCTAACGCGTTTTGACTGCCAAGCTGTCATCTTCAGAGAGAAACTGGCTGTCGAAATGCGTTAGAGCAACCTTCGTTGTGTTTTTCAATCTTTCTTGGTTTCAGGGGACAAGTTCTGTATTTCAATTTTTGAAGATAACCAAGAATCAGTCCGTTCCACCAAACTTCTAGGACACTTTGAAATATGGAATGTGGAATATCACTCATAGTTAACATAATCCCTTTGAAATAAATGATCGGTCTCAGTAGAAGTGCACAGTTGCGTCGAGTTGTTAAATGATTTCTTATTCTCGGACACTTTGTAATATGGAATATGGAATCACTCAGTCGAAGTTGAAATAATCGCATTAAAATGAATGATCGCTGTCAGTAGAAGTACGCAATTGCGTCAAATTGTTAAATCGCTTCCTGACATCTTTAGCTAGTGATACTCAGCTCACATTACCTTCAAGTTATTGAAGGTTACCTTCAAGTTATTAAAGGTTACCTTCAAGTTATTGAAGGTTACCTTCAAGTTATTCAAGGTTACCTTCAAGTTATTGAAGGTAATGTGGGCTGAGCTAGTTAAAGACATCAGTAAGTGATCAGACCAAATATGCAAGTAGAATGCAATCTAGACTACAATATGCACCCCTCTAAGCATGTATAGTGGATCATAGGTAGCCGAACTACCAATAGTTAAACCACAAACGCTTAGCAAAGCGGTTGCTCTTTGGGAAGGTCCCAGAAGACTAGATTCTAACGCAGAGACCAATAGGTTTGAACATTTATCAGATTTGAAGTTTGGTAACCAAAGGTCGGTTTCGATCTTTTTAGATCTCGTCAGTTTGATATATCCAACTCTACTTGCATGCGACACTTGTTGGAGTTTCTCTAGGGACCAATAGGTGACGGTACTGAAGAGTCACACGAAGAACATTCGTTGATTCTATAGCATTTATTTGCCAGGACATTTGTTAGCATTCGAGTTGAATATACCAAACTGTTGGGATCCAATAAGACCGAAACCGGTGTCCAAAGACCGAATCTGATTAATGTTCAAACCTGTTGGTCTGCGTTCAAACCTGTTGGTTGCGCATTAGACGGAATATGGAAAAATGACAGTTAGGTTCAAAACTGGTGGTTTTAGTGAAGAAGATTTAGAGAAAGCGAATTCTAGCTACTATTACCAGTTATTGAAAATAGATTATCAATTTTTGACATCTTTAGGATGCTTATATTTATTAATTTTATTTAACATTTCTTCGGCCCAGTTTGGAAATATTTAAATTTTTATTGTTTGTTGACAAACACTAAAAATAATAATAAGAGTTCATCATGAAGAATAATCTTTAGGATGCGTTGAAAATTGATTTTATTTGAATTGTGACGACATTTCGGGGCTAGAACCAGCCAATGCTATCTACTGTTTTTTTGCAAGTCTTTTGAATTAGTTATTCTTTGACTATCAATGATACTGGTTCACTGATTTTGCTAATGCTAGAATTTGACTACTTAAAAACGTTGCTGAAACTGAAATTTGCCATATGGCCCTGAAATTTCACTTTTTAATATCACTTGAACTTGAAACCATCAACCATGTTTTGGTAATTTCATTTTCCAAAGCTTAGCGTAGGCAGGATTTTCTTCGAGGGGGAAACATACTGAAAAATTGATGGAAAAACAAGGTAACTGGTATATGTATATTTTCACTTAGCTACATGAACTGGGGGATCAAATTTTCATTTTGAAAATTTGATGGAATAAAAAAGAAAACTGGTATATGTATATTTTCACTTAACTATACGAACTGGGGGATCAAATTCTCATTTAAATTTAAAAAACAGTTGGAAAATTAAATCCAAAATAAAAACTAATCGGAAAACTTCGAAAAAGTATCGAAATATCGAAGAAAAAAATCAAAATCTCCAAAAGTCGAATTTTGTGAAAATTGCCATATTAATTGTAAGTTGAATCTAACGAAAGAAATCAGTCCCCAAGACCATTTCTCTTCATATTTCAATCTTATCATAATCTTTTAAATTCACAAGAAATCTTTTTATTGAAGTTTCCTTACCATTTCCTAAAAAAATAAGAATTCAAATGCCTCTTTTTATCCCTCAAGGTCAAATAGTCTTATAAAGTTCTCGTAGGAGACGTAGGAAATTTTGAATTGCTGTCACCGTCTACCGCCCACCAGTCGTCACTTCGAAAGAGATAGTTATCGAAAAAAAAACGATCTTTTTGTTAAAATTTAAATTTCCCAAGTTTTTTAAAAATTTTATTCTCAGAATATTTTCAGAATTTTAAGACGATGATCCAATTTTAAAAAAATGAAGAATTTTGAAAAAAGTCGAAAATTTAAAACATGTCTCATTGTGAGTAGAAATTTTCAGAAATATCGTATTTTAAAATATAGGGAACATGAAATATTTGACAATTTTAATTAACAAAAAACCAGAAATAGCCGAAAATGTGGATTTCAAAAAAAATAACGATTTTTGAAAAATACTGTCAAAATGTCAAAACCGTCGAAATATTTAAAAGATAATTCAAAATTTCTAAGAGAAATTTTAATTTTGGGGAAGAAAAGAGTTGAATTTTTAAAAATAAATTCGTAATTTCAAAAAAGACGAATTTTGAAAACAACGAATTTCGAAAATGACGAATTTCGAAAACGACGATTTTCGAAAAGGACGAACTTCAAAAACGACGAATTTTGAAAACGACGAATTTCGAAAACGACGAATTTCAAAAACGACGAATTTCGAAAACGACGAATTTCGAAAACGACGAATTTATATTCTCAAAATATTTAGATTTTTACTAAGATGATAATCCAATTTTGAAACAATAAAGAATTTTGTAAAAAGTCAAAAATTTAAGAAAATGTCTCATTGTAAGTAGAAATTTCCAGAAATATCGCATTTTAAAATATAAGAAACATGAAATATTCGGAAATTTTAATTAACAAAAAACCAGAAAAAGCCAAAAATGTCGATTTCAAAAAAATAACGATTTATGAAAAATACTGTGAAAATGTCAAAAAAAGACTAAATGTCCAAAAGATACTTCAAAATATCTAAGAGAACGTTCAATTTTGAGGGAGGAAAAGAGTTGCATTTTTAAAAATAAAGTAGAAATTTCGAAAACGACGAATTTTGAAAAGGACGAATTTCGAAAACGACGAATTTCGAAAACGACGAATTTCGAAAACTACGAACTTCAAAAACGACAAATTTTGAAAACAACAAATTTCAAAAACGACGAATTTCGAAAACAACGAGTTTTGAAAACGACGAATTTATATTCTCAGAATATTTAAATTTTTACTAAGATGATAATCCAATTTTGAAAAAATGAATAATTTTGAAAAAATTTAAGAAAGTGTTTCATTGTGAGTAAAAATTTCCACAAATATCGCATTTTAAAGTATAAGAAACATGAAATACTCAAAAATTTTAACTAACAAAAAACCAGAAAAAGCCAAAAATGTGGATTTCAAAAAAATAACGATTTTTGAAAAATGGTGTGAAAATGTCAAAAAAAGGCAAACTGTCCAAAAGATAATTCAAAATTTTTAAGAGAAAGTTCAATTTTGAGGGAAGAAAATAGTTGAGTTTCTAAAAATACAGTCGCAATTTCAAAAAGGACGAATTTTGAAAACGACGAATTTCGAAAACGATGAATTTCGAAAACGACGAATTTCGAAAACGACCAATTTCGAAAACGACGAATTTATATTCTCACAATATTTAGATTTTTATTAAGATGATAATCCAATATTGAAAAAATGAAGAATTTTGAAAAAAACCTGAAAATTTAAGAAAATTGTCTCATTGCGAGTAGGAATTTCCAGAAATAGAGCATTTTAAAGTGTAAGAAACATGAAATATTCAAAAGTTTTAATTAACAAAAAACCAGAAAAAGCGGAAAATGTGGATTTCAAAAAACATAACGATTTTTGAAAAATAATGTGAAAATGTCAAAAAAAAGACGAAATGTCCAAAAGATAATTCAAAATTTCTAAGAGAAAGTTCAATTTTAAGGAAGGAAAAGAGTTGAATTTTAAAAACAAAGTAGTAATTTCAAAAAGGACGAATTTTGAAAACGACTAATTTCGAAAACGACGAATTTCGAAAACGACGAATTTCGAAAACGACGAATTTTGAAAACGACGAATTTCGAAAACGACAAATTTATATTCTCAGAATATTTAGATTTTTACTAAGATGATAATCCAATTTTGAAAAAATGAAGAATTTTGAGAAAAAAGTCGAAAATTTAAGAAAATGTTTCGTTGTGAGTGGAAATTTCCAGAAATATCGCATTTTAAACTATAAGAAACATGAAATATTCGGAAATTTTAATTAACAAAAAACCAGAAAAAGCCGAAAATGTGGATTTCCAAAAAAACGTTTTTTAAAAAATACTACGAAAATGTCAAAAAAAAACGAAATGTCCAAAAGATAATTCAAAATTTCTAAGAGAAAATTCAATTTTGAGGGAGGAAAAGAGTTGCATTTTTAAAAAAAAAGACCTAATTTCGAAAACGACTACTTTTGACAACGACGGGTTTCTAAAACGACGAATTTTGTCAGCGACGGATTTCGAAAAGGACGAATTTCGAAAACGACGAATTTCGAAAACGACGAATTGTGAAAACGACGAATTTCGAAAACGACGAATTTCGAAAACGACGAATTTCGAAAACGACGAATCTCGAAAACGACGAATTTTGATAACGATGAATTTCGAAAACATCGAATTTCGAAAACGACGAATTTTGAAAACGACGAATTTTGATAACGACGGATTTCGAAAATGACGAATTTCGAAGACGATAAATTTCGAAAACATCGAATTTCGAAGACGACGAATTTCGAAAACGACGAATTTTGAAAAGATATATTTTAAAAACATCGAATTTCGAAAACGTCGAATTTTGAAAACGACGAATTTTCGAAAACGATAAATTTCGAAAACATCGAATTTGAAAAAGGACGAATTTCGAAAACGACGGATTTCGAAAACGACGAATTTCGAAAATGATGAATTTTGACAACGACGTATTTCGAAAACGACGAATTTCGAAAACGACTAATTTCGAAAACGACCAATTTCGAAAACGACCAATTTCGAAAACGACGAATTTCGAAAACGACGAATTTCGAAAACAATGAATTTTGACAACGACGGATTTCGAAAATGACGAATTTTGACAACGAAGAATTTCAAAAACGACGAATTTCGAAAACGACTAATTTCGAAAATGACGAATTTCGAAAACGACGAATTTCGAAAATGACGAATTTCGAAAACGACGAATTTTGACAATGACGGATTTCGAAAATGACGAATTTTGACAACGACGAATTTCGAAAACGACGAATTTCGAAAACGACGAATTTCGAAAACGACGAATTTCGAAAACGACGAATTTTGACAACGACGGATTTCGAAAATGACGAATTTTGACAACGACGAATTTCGAAAACGACGAATTTTGATAACGACGAATGTCGAAAACATCGAATTTCGAAAACGACGGATTTCGAAAACGACGAATTTCGAAAATGATGAATTTTGACAACGACGTATTTCGAAAACGACGAATTTCGAAAACGACTAATTTCGAAAACGACCAATTTCGAAAACGACCAATTTCGAAAACGACCAATTTCGAAAACGACGGATTTCGAAAATGACGAATTTTGACAACGAAGAATTTCAAAAACGACGAATTTCGAAAACGACTAATTTCGAAAATGACGAATTTCGAAAACGACGAATTTCGAAAATGACGAATTTCGAAAACGACGAATTTTGACAATGACGGATTTCGAAAATGACGAATTTTGACAACGACGAATTTCGAAAACGACGAATTTCGAAAACGACGAATTTCGAAAACGACGAATTTCGAAAACGACGAATTTTGACAACGACGGATTTCGAAAATGACGAATTTTGACAACGACGAATTTCGAAAACGACGAATTTTGATAACGACGAATGTCGAAAACATCGAATTTCGAAAACGACGGATTTTGAAAACGACGAATTTTGATAACGACGGATTTCGAAAATGACGAATTTCGAAGACGATAAATTTCGAAAACATCGAATTTCGAAGACGACAAATTTCGAAAACGACGAATTTTGAAAACGATAAATTTTGAAAACATCGAATTTCGAAAACGTCGAATTTTGAAAACGACGAATTTTCGAAAACGATAAATTTCGAAAACATCGAATTTGAAAAAGGACGAATTTCGAAAACGACGGATTTCGAAAACGACGAATTTCGAAAATGATGAATTTTGACAACGACGTATTTCGAAAACGACGAATTTCGAAAACGACTAATTTCGAAAACGACCAATTTCGAAAACGACCAATTTCGAAAACGACGAATTTCGAAAACGACGAATTTCGAAAACAATGAATTTTGACAACGACGGATTTCGAAAATGACGAATTTTGACAACGAAGAATTTCAAAAACGACGAATTTCGAAAACGACTAATTTCGAAAATGACGAATTTCGAAAACGACGAATTTCGAAAACGACGAATTTCGAAAACGACGAATTTTGACAATGACGGATTTCGAAAATGACGAATTTTGACAACGACGAATTTCAAAAACGACAAATTTCGAAAACGACGAATTTCGAAAACGACAAATTCGAAAACGACGAATTTTGACAACGACGGATTTCGAAAATGACGAATTTTGACAACGACGAATTTCGAAAACGACGAATTTTGATAACGACGAATTTCGAAAACATCGAATTTCAAAAACGACGAATTTTGAAAACGACGAATTTTGATAACGACGGATTTCGAAAATGACGAATTTCGAAGACGATAAATTTCGAAAACATCGAATTTCGAAGACGACGAATTTCGAAAACGACGAATTTTGAAAACGATAAATTTTGAAAACATTGAATTTCGAAAACGTCCAATTTTGAAAACGACGAATTTTCGAAAACGATAAATTTCGAAAACATCGAATTTGAAAAAGGACGAATTTCGAAAACGATGGATTTCGAAAACGACGAATTTCGAAAATGATGAATTTTGACAACGGCGTATTTCGAAAACGACGAATTTCGAAAACGACTAATTTCGAAAACGACTAATTTCGAAAACGACCAATTTCGAAAACGACGAATTTCGAAAACAATGAATTTTGACAACAACGGATTTCGAAAATGACGAATTTTGACAACGAAAAATTTCAAAAACGACGAATTTCGAAAATGACTAATTTCGAAAATAACGAATTTCGAAAACGACGAATTTCGAAAACGACGAATTTCGAAAACGACGAATTTTGACAACGACGGATTTCGAAAATGACGAATTTTGACAACGACGAATTTCGAAAACGACGAATTTCGAAGAAAAATTCAATTTTGGGAAAGTCGAATTTTTTCAAAAAGACGAATTTAAAATACAAACCGAACCTTTCGAAAAGAATCGACATATAACATGCCAAGAAAACAGACGAATTTCGAGAAAACTGAATTTCGAAAAAACCGAATTTCAAGGAAAAACCAATTTCGAGGAAAAAATCGACATATTTAGAAACTAAAATGTCGCATTTTGAAAGAAATGTCGAAATTTCGAGAATAAGGCGAATTTTAAGATAGAAGTTGAAATTATTGGAGTTAATTTGGTTATCTTTAAAAATTGAAATACAAATCTTGTCCCCTGAAACCAAGAAAGATTCAAAAACACAACAAAAGTTGCTCCAACGCGTTTCGATAACTAAGCTATCATCTATCATCTAACGCAACTTTCAGTATCTCTCTGAATAGCTTGGCTATCGAAACGCGTTAGAGCAAATTTTGTCGTGTTTTTCAATCTCTCTAGGTTTCAGGGGACAAGATTTGTATTTCGATTTCCAAAAATGAATTTAAAAAATGGAAATTCGAAATTTAAAGAGAAAGATCGAAATTTCGAAAAAAAAAGGAAATTTAGTAAACACTCAAAATTGCCCAAAAAGTCTATTTTTATCGAACCTTTGAAAAAGGAGCGAATTTTGAAATGAAATATCTTCTTTGTTTCAACTGCTTAAATCAAAGGTAGACACGCGCCCCAATTTGCCTCATCCTAAGGTTTCCAAAGAATCATCAAAATTTCCAAATGTTTTCAATTTTTTATCAAAAGATCTACCAAATTTCGAAAAAAAAGGTAAATCTTGATAAACGAGTCGAAATCTGCAGAAAATGAAGGAAAAATTCAGATTTTCGAAAAAAAACAAATTTTGTGAAACGATAAATTTCGAAAAAAAAACGCTGAATTTTGAGATGAAAATTCGAAATTTTGATGGAGTCGAAATTTTGAAAAAGTCGAAAGTTTCGAAAAAAAAAACAGATTTTGTGAAATGGTAAAATTTCGAAAAAAAACGCTGAATTTTGACATGAAGATACGAAATTTTGAGAAAGTCGCAATTTTGACAAAGTCGAAATTTTGAGAAAGTCGAAATTTTGAGAAAGTCGAAATTCTGGGAAAGTCGAAATTTTGAAAAAGTCGAATGTTTCGAAAAAAAAAACAGATTTTATGAAATGGTAAAATTTCGAAAAAAAAAAACGCTGAATTTTGACATGAAGATACGAAATTTTGAGAAAGTCGCAATTTAGACAAAGTCGAAATTTTGAGAAAGTCGAAATTTTGAGAAAGTCGAAATTCTGGGAAAGGCGAAATTTTGAGAAAGTCGAAAGTTTTGAAAAAAAAAACAGATTTTGTGAAATGGTAAAATTTCAAAAAAAATGCTGAATTTTGTGATGAAAATTCGAAATTTTGACAAAGTCGAAATTTTGAGAAAGTCGAAATTTTGAGAAAGTCGAAATTCTGGGAAAGTCGAAATTTTGAGAAAGTCGAAAGTTTAGAAAAAAAGCAGATTTTGTGAAATGGTAACATTTCAAAAAAAACGCTGAATTTTGAGAAGAAAATTCGAAATTTTGACAAAGTCGAAATTTTAAGACAGTCGAAATTTTCGAAAAAAAAAACAGATTTTGTGGAATGGTATAATTTCCAAAAAAAAAACGCTGAATTTTGACATGAAAATTCGAAATTTCGACAAAGTCGAGATTTTGAGTAAGTCGAAATTTTGAGAAAATCGAAATTTTGAGAAAGTCGAAATTTTGAGAAAGTCGAAATTCTGGGAAAGTCGAGATTTTGAGAAAGTCGAAATTTTGAGAAAGTCGAAATTTTGAGAAAGTCGAAATTCTGGGAAAGTCGAAATTTTGAGAAAGTCGAAATTCTGGGAAAGTCGAAATTTTGAGAAAGTCGAAATTCTGGGAGAGTCGAAATTTTGAGAAAGTCGAAAGTTTCGAAAAAAAAAAACCAGCAAACGCCCTACTCTGCCATATTGTGGAAGCTTGTTTTAATCAAGTTGAGTTTTTCCATATAGTAACTAAGCCGTTGGTACCGTTGGCTCGTCTATCTTTCCCCTGGTATCTGGTTTGTGTAAAATTGACGTTCGAGTGTCCATGATTCACCTTCAGTGCCGCCAACAGTAATTATTATTATGAAAGGAAACAAGCTCGTGAAGTTTCAGTTCTCACGTAGAACACATAAAGCTTTGTGCCAGATCGACACTTCTCTAAGCGGCATCATTAATCGGTTTTCACATGTACAAGTACGTCTATTGCAGGCTTAGCTTTGATCTTTTTTTTTAAAGAGATGCCGGGACGGCCCTTGAAACGAAGCAACGATTCAAATTTAAATCCATAACAACGCGTTTTGTTTGAATTGGTTCGAAGTGGGCAACACGAATTAGATTTGGAGATTTAGATACGTGTGAGGCAGAGACTAGTGCGAGGCTTTTAAAAAAATTGACATGTTATTGTTTTATTAAATTTATCCTGCTGATGCAAGCGGAATGCAACCTAAATGAAGTATGCAGCCCTCTAAGCGCGTATAGTGGATCAAGGGGAGCCTAACTACCAACAGTTGAACCACAAACGCTTAGCAAAGCGGTTGCTCTCGAGAAAAGTCCCAAAAGACCAGATTTTAATGCACACACAAATATACTAGATTTTAATGCACACACGAATTGATTGGTGTGTGCATTAGTGTTATCCTGCTGATAATAAAGATTTTTTTTTCTACTGTTTATGGAGGTCTTTGCAGCTGAAATTTGTGTTTCCTGTGAAATTTGTTAGCACCAAAGATTTATTATTATTATTTATTGATTTTTGTATTTCGTTCGTTGTGTTACGCAAATAGAATAGCATCAACACGTGAGTAGTGGACCATAGCTAGCTCAACTACGAGAATTGACCATGGACGTTTAGCAGCAGTTGCAATCTCTTGAATATTGGAACACATTAATATTTTACTTTTAAATTGGCTAAATATTTTCAGTCGACCGTCACCACCACGGACGAATATAAGGTAGTCCCTACTTGTGGTGGTGTGCGGCTCTAACAGGTTGCCCAATTCATATTCCCATGGCAGCAGTCTTTTGTTTGTAGAAATTTTTTATGCGATGTATTTTAGGCCACATTTATGACTCTTGAGGATAAAAAAGCCAAGCAAAAAAAATAGTTTTCTAGTATGAATTTAATTACATCTTATGAAATTCATAAGATGTAATTAAATTCATACTAGAAAACTAATTTTTTAATGCCATCTGCAGCGACAGCCCATAATGTTTGTTAGAGAATCAATAAGATGCGATTTGGGCTTTCTACGTTCAGTATTTTGTTAAAAGTAATAAAAAATAAGCAAGAAGTCTTTAAGCTTAAGCAATGTGTATTTCTGGAGTTAGAACGCACCTCACCCGGAATTGAAACGGTTTTCTTTACAATGCTGTCTCCGAGAATCGAACCGGAATCTCATATTTATGGAGCAAACAGCTTAACATTACAAAAGTCGTTACGGTATGTCAGATAAAGTATTCCTTCAGTCACCCTCAAATGCACCTTTCCATTTCCATCCCTTCGAGTTCGCCTGTCAAATAGATCGCTCCCCTTTGTGTTGTCACTGACACTCGAGCCGGAATCCGATACCTGTAGTGCCCTTTCATTCCTTTACTCTTGTGATCTGTCAGAGGAGAATTAAACTCGAATTGATTTTATAACCTCCATTAAATACAACACTCTCGGATTGCATTTAATTATTTTTTATGTCCGGAGGAATGGAAGGCGTCAATTAATTTATAAGGCGGGCGGTTGTGTGCGTGAGCCGGGTATTTTATTTTAACGTTTTCCCACAAAGGAAACGTTTAGTAGATTAAGAAGGAAATTTATTGTCAGGATGGTACGAGGCTTGAAATCAATCTCTGTTTAGCGCACTTTTATTCAATGGGGGGGGGGGGGGGGGGCGCTATACCCGAGATTCGCTTTTTTCTCAGGAAAAAATAATATTTCCTTTAAGTTATCACCATTTATATTTTGTTAGGTTGGGATATCATAAAAGAGCAATATAAGGATACATATATGCTTCTCTTCGATGTTAGGAGCTTCCTTGGTGATATATCAAGATTGCAAAGTCACCAGTTCTGCTGCAAAATTGTCGATTTTTTCTTAATATTTCAACACTTTCCCACTGGGATTTTTCCCACAAGTTCAAATTTTTCCCACTAGTTTGAATTTTTTCCACTAGTTCGAATCTTTCCCACTATTTCGAATTTTTCTCACTAGTTCGAATTTTTCCCACTAGTTCGAATTTTTCCTACCAGTTCGAATTTTGTTGACAGGTTTGATTTTTTTTCTAATTTCGAATTTCCTTCGAAAATGTCGAATTTTTACCAGAAGATCGCACTTTTCTAAAAATTTGGTAAATTTTGAATTTTTTCCAAAATATCGAATTTTTTTCCAAAATTAGGATAATTTTTTCAAAGTTACAAAGTTTTTCTAAAATTACGAGTTCTCTTCATAATTCTAAATTTTTTCCTGAGTTTGAATTTCTCTCAACATTTTGAAATTTCCACGAAAAATGTCGAATTTTTTCCGCAAGTTCGTTTTTTTTAATTTAAAATTCACTTGAATTCCAGTTTTCCCAAAAATTTCCAATTTTTGATGAAAGTGAGAAATATTTCTTCAGAAATGAAGCAGTTTTTGAATTTTTGCCATAGTTTTGATTTTTTCCCAAAATTGTCGATTTTTTTCTTAATATTTCAAAATTTTCCCACCAGTTCCAATTTTTCCCACTAGTTCGAATTTTTCCCACAAGTACACATTTATCCCACTGGTTTGAATTTTTTCCACCATTTCGAATTTTTCCCACTAGATCGAATTTTTCCCACCAGTTCGAATTTTTCCCACTAGTTCGAATTTTTCCCACAAGTACAAATTTATCCCACTGGTTTGAATTTTTTCCACCATTTCGAATTTTTCCCACTAGATCGAATTTTTCCCACCATTTCGAATTTTTCCCACTAGATCAAATTTTTCCCACCAGTTCGAATTTTTTCCACCAGTTCGAATTTTTCCCACAGGTTCGAATTCTTCTCTAAAATTTTGAATTTCTTTCCAAAATGTCGAATTTTTACCAGATGATCGCACTTCTCTAAAAATTTAGCAAATATCGAATTTTTTCCCAAAATTAGTATAATTTTCCCAAAGTTACAAAATTTTTCTAAAATTACAAATTCTTTTCAAAATTCTAAATTTTTTCCGCAGTTTGTATTTCTCTCAACATTTTGAATTTTCCACGGAAAATATAGGTTTTTCTCCGCAAGCTCGTTTTTTTTTTAATTAGAAACTTACTTAATTTCTAAGTTTTCAAAAAATTTCAAATCTTATCAAGAACGTAAAATTTTTGGTTGGAAATAATTACATAGTTTTCCAAATTTTGAAATTTTTCTTTTAAAAACAATTTAAAGTTTTAAAACTTAAAAAAATTTTGCCTATTTAAAAAAAATATTTTGAAAAAATTCGAAAATTTTAAAATTAACTAAATTGTTTAAATTTTGAAAAAATTTTGATCTGAAGGAAAAACTTCGACATTTTCGGAAAAATTCGAACTTTTGGGAAAAATTTGAACCTGTGAAAAAAATTCGAACCTGTGGGAAAAATTTAAATCTGTCGAAAAAATTTGAACTTGTAGAAAAATTTAAACTTGAAAAAATTCAAACCTGTGGAAAAAGTTTGAATCTGTGGGAAAAATTTGAACCTGTAGGAACAATTTTTGAATTTTTGCCACAGTTTTAATTTTGAATCCAAAATTGTCGTTTTTTTTAATATTTCAAATTTTTCCCACTAGTTCGAGTTTTTCCTGTTAGTTCAAATTTTTTCTACTAGTTCGAATTTTTCCCACCAGTTCGAATTTTTTAGACAGGTTCAAATTTTTTTCTAAAATTTCGAATGTCCTCTTTACCAAGCTCTAAATTTTTCCCAAAACATCGAATTTTTACCCAAAATTAGGATAATTTTCCCAAAGTTACAATAGTTTTTTCTAAAATTACGAATTCTCTTCAGAATTCTAAATTTTCTCCGCAGTTTAAATTTCTCTTAAAATTTTGAATTTTTCATGAAAAATGTCGAATTTTTTCCGCAAGCTCGTTTTTTTTAATTAGAAATTTACTTGAATTCCAGTTTTATTAAACAATTTGAATTTTTGGTCAAAATGAGGAATATTTCTTCGGAATTGCAGCAATTTTTGAATTTTTGCCATAGTTTGAATTTTTTCCAAATTTGTCAATTTTTTCTTAATATTTTAAATTTTTTCGCGTAGTTCGAATTTTTTCCACTATTTTAAATTTTTCCCACCAGGTCAAATTTTCCCACCACTTCGAATTTTTCCCACAGGTTCGAATGTTTTTTTAAATTTAGAATTTTTTCCAAAATGTCGAATTTTCTCCGCAAGCTCGTTTTTTTAATTATAAATTCACTTGAATTCCAGTTTTCCCAAAAATTTCGAATTTTTAGTCAAAGTGAAGAATATTTTTTCAGAATTGCAGCAATTTTTAAATTTTTGCCATAGTTTGGATTTTTTCCAAAATTGTCGATTGTTTCTTAATATTTCAAATATTTCCGACGGGTTGAAATTCTTCCCACTTGTTCAAATTTTTTCCATCAGTTCAAATTTTCCCACCAGTTCGAATTTTTTCCACAGGTTCAAATTTTTTTCTAAAATTCTAAATTTTCTTCCAAAATGTCTATCTTTTCCCCAAGTTCGTTTTCTGTAGAAATTTACTTAATTTCCAGTTTTCCCAAAAATTTCGAATTATTGGTCAAAGTGATATTTTTTCAGAATTGTAGCAATTTTTGTCATAGTTTGGATTTTTTCCAAAATTGTTGATTTTTTCTTAACATTTCAAATTTTTCCGACTAGTTCAAATTTTTCCCACTGGCTCAAATTTTTCCCACCAGTTCGAATTTTCCCACCAGTTCAAGTTTTTCCCACAGATTCGAATTTTTTTCTAAAATTTTAAATTTTCTTTCAAAATGTCGATTTTTTCCTCAAGCTCGTTTTCTCTAGAAATTTACTCAACTTCCAGTTTTCCCAAAAATTTCCAATTTTTGGTCACTGATATTTTTTCAGAATTGTAGCAATTTTTGTCATAGTTTGGAATTTTTCCAAAATTGTTGATTTTTTCTTAATATTTCAAATTTTTCCGACTATTTCAAATTTTTCCCTCTGGTTCAAATTTTTCCCTCTAGTTCAAATTTTTCCACCGGTTCGAATTTTTCCCACAGGTTCGAATTTTTTTACAAAATTTTAAATTTTCTTCCAAAATGTCGATTTTTTTCCTTAAGCTCGTTTTCTTTAGAAATTTACTTAATTTCCAGTTTTCCCAAAAATTTCGAACTTTTCAAAAAATTTTGAATTTTTGGTCAAAATTAGGAATATTTCTTCAGAATTGCAGCAATTTTTGAATTTTTGCCAGTTTTGATTTTTTTCCAAAATTGTCGATTTTTTTTCTTAATATTTCAAATTTCAAAATTTTCCCGCTAGTTCGAATATTTTCCACTAGTTTGAATTTTTTTCAACTAGTTCGAATTTTTCCCACCAGTTCGAATTCTTCCCACCAGTTCGAATTTTTCCCACCAGTTCGAATTTTTCCCACCAGTTCGAATTTTTTCCCTAGTTTGAATTTTTCCCCCAAGTCCGAATTTTTTTTCTAAAATTTCGAATTTCCTCCCAAAATGTCAAATTTTTTCCATAAAATCGCACTTTTCTAAAAATTTATCAAATTTTGAATTTTACCCTTTCCCAAAGTTTCGAATTTTTGCAATAATGTTGAATTTTTCGTTTAAAAATGTAAACGTTTCCGACTTTTTAATTTTATATTTTTAAGTTTGATTTTTTTCCAAAAACACCGAACCGAATTTTTCCTTAACATTTAGAATTTTTTTCACAAGTTCGATTTTTTTGTAAAATTTGGAATTCCTTCCAAAATGTCGAATTTTTATCAGAAGATCGAATTTTTTTTTAAGAATTGTAAAATTAGGAAATTTTCAGGTTTTCCAAAAATCTTGAATATTTTCCCAAAATGGGGAAAATTTTTCCAAAAGTATGAATATAAAGTAAATGGAAAAAATAATATTTCCTTTAAGTTATCAATAATTAAATATTTTCTTAGGTTGGGATATCATAAAAGAACAATATAAGGATACTTATATGCTTCTCTTCGAGGTTAGGAGCTTCCTTGGCGATATATAGAGATTGCAAAGTCACCACTTCTGGTGCCAAACCCTCTTGCTTATCTACTCATCATCTCTTCGAATTTCTGGTACTTTTCTTACCGAAAAATGTAACTGAAAATGTGGATTTGCGTAAGAAGTAACTATCCAAAAATCAACTTCGTAAAAAAAGGTACAGATAACATATGTCATCATATTATAAAATCACAACTTCCTCTCCAGAACCCCCTTACTTATCTATTCATAAGATACTTCAAAGAAAATTCAGAAATGTTAATAACATTTTTCGTGCGACAACTACGCAAAAAAAAAGATACAGATAACATTTACGTCATCGAAATTGTGAAACCATAACTTCCGCTCCAGAACCCCGTTGCTTATCTACTCACAAAATACTTAAACGAAAATTCAGAAATGTTAGTAACATTTTTCGTGCGACAACTTTGCAAAATAAAACATATAACATCTATATCATCGAGATTATGAAATCACAACTTCCGCTCCAGAACCGACTTGCTTTTCTACTCATAAGATACTTCAAAGAAACTTCAGTAATGTTAGTAACATTTCTCGTGCGACGACTTTGCAAAAAACATCTCTGTCATCGAGATTATGAAATTACAACTTCCGCTCCAGAACCCTCTTGCTTATCTACTCATAAGATACTTCAAGGAAAATTCAGAAATGTTTGTAACAATTTACGTGCGACCTAAGTCCTAATTGATCAGGTTACATAAAGTAGAAGTTTTAAATTGACTTTAGATAATGTAAGTTTGAAATCCGAGTCGAATTTAAATGCTGAAAGCGCGAGCTTGAGTCAGACGAATATTAAATTTATGTCAAGTGAAACAGAATCCCAAAGATTTTATTTAAATAAAGCGAGGGAATTATTTTAAATGTGAATAACTCTCCTCTACGCGAAATACACTTCGTAAGTAAATCCATCGATGCGAAAGGGCGTCATTACTTTTCGAAACCTAACGTGTCCATTATTACCGGAATATATCAATATTTGCCGGCGATATTTTCCTGAAAAAAAACCCAGATAAAATAACCCATGAAGTATTTCCATTTTCTGGAGTTTATAGGAATATATGGCGTACGCCTCACATAAAGAAATATACGAGTAGACGGCGCACGCTAATAAATCCTCGAACTCCTTATCAATTGACTTTAACGGCAAGATGCATGGTTGCCGGGGACCCCACAATACTTTAAAATAAACCACAGTTCTCCGGCGAAATCAAATCGAGGACTTTTCAAAGATGACGTGGCGTCCTACGCGAGTTTTGTCCGGAGATACTTCCAGCTAAAATTGGGAGCTTAAAAAAATAAACTTTTTGCGAACAAACTCTATTTTTTTTGTGGTCCTGGCTCTCTAGAGCAACCTTTGTTATGTTTTTTAATCTTTCTTGGTTTCAGGGGACAATGTTTGACGAACTTTATGATACTCTTCGTAATATACAGTCGAAAGTTAAACAAATCACTCATTGGGATTTAAATCTCTTGAGTATTTACATGTCTGATCAATGCAGATAAATCGGAAATGTTTACAGCGTTCGAACCATGTTGATGATGAGATTAGAATTTCTGCTTTTTATCGAAATTTTAACTTTTTAAGTCTGACATCCATGTCACGACACTTTCGTCACTCGAGGATGTTTTCAGTAACCGAAAAAAAAATCCAAGTCTCCGAAGATTCAAGTAATGACTCATCTTGTAAATTAATAGAGAATTGGTTGTATGTGTGGGTAATGCACCGAGCTTATGGCGCTTAAGAAAGTGAACCCCCTGGCGCCCCACTCGAGAAGGGTTGGGGAATCCGGGAGTTTAGGTGATTTACTGCGGCCGTGTATCATCCACGCAGACAGGTTAGTTATATACAAACCGTGAGGTGTATATCTCTATATCGCTTATTGCCGTAATGGTGGGCCCGCCATTGGAAGCCCTCAAGAAGGGCGAATACATTTTTTCGACGTAACAACTCGGGGGAACACGTTCCCGTCACTAAAACGTGATCGTCAATATAAAATAAAATGGGATTTCAGTTTTCATAGAAGGCATTTTAATTAAAATTGCTGCGCGTTATCGGTTCAAATGATTAACACTTGGTGAATTGTAACCACTTTATTTCAAAACTGAACTCGGAACACTACAATTGTAATTCACTAACACTGTTTATTTAACAAACTTATTCATTGACTTCTTACCAACTCTACTAAGGGAAAGTCGATTGCCTTATATAGGTCCCGCTTCGGGTTCTAGAAGAATCCAGTAGATAACGTTTATCGTTTGCCGTAATTTCTGGAGCGTTTATCTGCCGTTTGATTTATTATTGCGGCCGCTTCCCTTTATCAAATTTTCTAGAAAATTCCCAACTAAACTTTATAATTACATTTTGTTACAATATTATCAAATTGTTCAGTGACATCAATTTTTCTTTAATGATATCAATGGACAAAATTTTTTGCTGAAATTTGTTAAAATTATGCACCCATTCGGCGTCCTGATAAAGTTAGAAGTGAAATGTATATCCCGGTTAATTTCGCCTAGATTTAAAGTTTTCAGGCTCGAACGCCGCTGTCATAACTTCGTTAAAACGTTGCAAAAGCGGAATATTTGTTTCTAACACCCTCCTAATCTTTTACATCCTTCCATCATATAAACATTTAAGTAGGGAAAATTGAAGTAAAACAAAGCTTAACGAGGATTTAATACGCTTCTATAAGCCTGCTTTGTGTCGTTAAGACCATGGAAACGTGTTTTAAGGCTTCATATATTCATTCTTCCCCGTGGCAGGTGCTTCTTAAATATCGATCTCTTAGGTTAAGATGAATCACAACACAACTTACAATAAATAACGTCGTGTCTTGGTCCCATTGTAGAAACTGAAAGGCCCAAGTAATAGAATAATTACCTTCGGTGGGGCTTTTAATAATTTCAAGTCGAGGAACGGAAGTTAAAACTTTTATTGAGGCATTATTCTTCATTAAAAGCAATTAAATTTTAATTGCGTTTAAATATTTTCGAACAGCACCAATATATCTCCTTAATATCATTAGAGAAAATTGAGTTCTATCTTAGAAAAGTGGCGCTGTCCCAGATTTCAGCCAAAATATTTATTCTTTCGGCGCATTTGTACGATCCTGTGGACCTGGAGAAGTAGAATCGCACTGATACAATGTAAAGTAAAACTGAGATTTCACTTTTCTAAATTTTGAAGTCAATTTTTTTTTAAATAACTATTCTTGAAATTCGGGGTATAAAACCGACATTTTTCGAAAAATTTGAAAATTTCCGAAAATATGCTACTTCTTGGATAAATTTTGGAATATTTTTTAAATTTTGGGAACAATTCGCACTTTTGGGAAAATTCGAACTTTTGGGAAAATTCGAACTTTTGGGATAAATTCGAACTTATGGGATAAATTCGAACTCTTGGTAAAAATTCGAACTTTTGGGAAAAATTCGAACTTTTGGGAAAAAATCGAACTTTTGGGAAAAATTCGAACTTTTGGGAAAAATTCGAACCCGTGGGAAAACTTTGAACCTGTGGGAAAAATTCGAACCTACGAGAAAAATTAGAATTTGTGGAAAAAATTTGAACCTGTAGAACAAATTCGAACCTGTGGGAAAAATTCGAAGCTGTAGGAGAAATACAAATCTTTGGAAAAAATTTGAAATTTGACGAAAAAACTCGCTATTTTGGGAAAAATCAAAACTGCGCAACAAATTTAGTATTTTAAAAACAATTTATAATTTTTAGACTTGGAAAAATCAATTTTAAGAACAATTCTTTTTGGAAAAATTCGAAAATTAACTAAATTGTTTAAATTCTGAAAAACTTTTGATCTGAAGGAAAAATTCGACATTCTGGGAACAATTCGAACTTGTGGGAAAAATTTGAACCTCTAGAATAAATTCGAACCTGTGGGAAAAAATTGAACTTGTAGGAAAATTTGAACCTATGGGAAAATTTTAACCTGTGGAAAAAATGTGTATCTCTGAGAAAAATTTTAACCTATGGGAAAAATTCGAACTTGTGTGAAAATTTTGAAATATGACAAAAAACCTCGCTATTTCGGGAAAAAATCAAAATTGCGGTAAAATTTAATGTTTTAAAAACAATTTAAAGTTTTGGGACTCGGAAAAATTTCGCCAATTTTAAGAAAAATTGTTTTTGGAAAATTTCAAAAAATTTAACGTTAGCTAAATTGTTTAAATTTTGGGAATATTTTAATCTGAAAGAAAAAAATTGACATATTTGGAAAAATTCGAACTTGTGGGAAAAATTTGGACCTCGGGAAAAAATTCGAACCAGTGGGAAAAATTTGAATTTGGAATTTCTTAGGAAAAATTACGTAAAAAGTTTATTATTTTGACAATAACTCGACATTTTAGGGAAAAAAACAACAAAACTACGTATGCAACATTTTAAATTTTGGAAGATTTTCGAAATTTTGAGAAAATTTCGAACTTTTGGGAAAAATTTAAACTGTGAGAAAACTTTGAACCTGTGGGAAAAATTTGAACCTGTGGGAACCTATGGGAAAAATTTGGATTTGGAACTTGGAATTTAAAAAATTACGTAAAAAATTTAATATTTTGACAATACCTCAACATTTTAGGGAAAAAAACAAAACAAAATTACGTAAAAAATACTAGACAAGTCTATACTTTTAACAATTTAGAGCTTTGTAACTTCTGGTTTAGCATTTTTAGAGAATGACAAAGGGAAGGTGAATTCGAAAAACGAAATATCCTGAAAGGTGAGCCGTCCCGAACCTACGTTAATTCTCCGATTAATTAATCAAACCTCGTAAACGGTACGACGTAATAATTAAAAACGGCCCTAATGGCTCAGCCTTAAAATCACTTTGAAGCAATTATGCCGTCGAGGAAAAGTTGGGAATGACGTCGACTACTATGGGCAACTTTTTAATAAAATCAAAGTTTAATAAAAGGAACCAGCAAAGCATGAATTTCGAAGCGACGCAACCGTATTTCAAATATGATGTCCGCTAATGTGTTTTTATTAAAAGACATTCGACGGACAATTCCAACTTTGTCAATAACTAACAGATTAGCGGCGAATGCAACAAAGAGCGGACAAGTCCGGCGAGACTGAACGAATGGAAGCCGAGAGACTGCATTTAATAAGCGCTTTTTTGTCGTTGCACTTGACAGTAGAACAAAACGCATTAACAGAAGTTACGCCTTTTCATAACAATTCCAACTCTGTCAATAGTAAATAACAGATAGGAGTCTGGAGCCCAATAGTTGCCAGTCTGACGATACAAAACCTATCCGAAGTTAATTAATCCGAGACTACGAGATTAAATTCTATTTTCGAGAAAATACTCAATAGTTGGACGCAATTGCAAAATGTTGGAAAAATTTGAACCTATGGGAAAAATTCGAACCTATGGGAAAAATTCCAACATACGGGGGAAATTTCGAAATGGTGGGAAAAATTCAAACCTATGGGAAAAATTCGAATCTATAAAAAAAATTCGGACCTATGGGAAACATTCGAATCTATAAGAAAAATTCGAACCTATGGGAAAAATTCATACCACAGGAAAAATTTGATCCTATGGGAAAAATTCGAACCTATGGAAAGAATTCGAACCTATGGGAAACATTTAAACATACGAGAAAATTTCGAAATAATTTAAAAAATTCGAACCTATGGGAAAAATTTGAACCTATGAAAAAATTCAAACATACGGGGAAAATTTCGAAATGGTGAGAAAAATTTAAACTTATGGGAAAAATTCGAACCTATAGGAAAAATTCGAGCCTATTGGGAAAATTCGTACCTTTGGGAAAAATTCGAACCTGTGGGAAAAATTCAAACATACGGAAAAATTTCGAAATAATGGGAAAATTTCGAAATAAAGGGAAAAATTCGAATCTATAGGAAAAAATTGAATTTATGGAACAAATAGGAACTTATGGAGAAATTCGAACCTATGGGAAAAATTCGAACTATGGGAAAAATTTACACCTACAAGAAAAATTCAAGCTTATGGAAAAAATTCGAACCCATGGGAAAAATTCGAACCTATGGGAAAAATTTGAACCTATGGGAAAAATTCGAACATACGATGAAAAATTCGAACATACGAGGAAAATTTCGAAATGGTGGGAAAAATGTGAACTTATGGGAAAAATTCGAACCTATAAGAAAAATTCGAACCTAGGGGAAAAATTCATACCTTTGGGAAAAATTCGAACCTATGGGAAAAATTCAAACATACGGGAAAATTTCGAAATAATGGGAAAATTTCGAAATAATGAGAAAAATTCGAACCTAAGGGAAAAATTTAAACTTATGGGAAAAATTTGAACCTATGGGAAAAATTCGAACTATGGGAAAAATTCGAACCTATGGCAAAAATTCGAACCTATGGGAAAAATCCAAACATACCGGAAAATTTCGAAATTGTGGGAGAAATTCGAATCCATGGGGAAAATTCGAACCTATAGGAAAAATTCGAACCTATGGGGTAAATTTGTATCTTTGGAAAAAATTCAAACCTATGGGAAAAATTTAAACATACGGAAAAATGTCGAAATAATGGGAAAATTTCGAAACAATGGGAAAAATTCGAACCTATGGAAAAAATAGGAACCTATGGAAAAATTCGAACTATGGAAAAAATTTAAACCTATAAGAAAAATTCAACTTATGGGAAAAATTCGAACCCATGGGAAAAATTCGAACCTATGGGAAAAATTTGAACCTATGGGAAAAATTCAAACATACGAGGAAAATTTCGAAATGGTAAGAAAAATTTGAACTTATGGGAAAAATTCGAACCTATAAGAAAAATTTGAACCTAGGGGAAAAATTCATACCTTTGGGAAAAATTCAAACATACGGGAAAATTTCGAAATAATGGGAAAATTTCGAAATAATGGGAAAAATTCGAACCTAAGGGAAAAATTTGGACCTATTGAAAAAATTAGAACTTATGGGAAAAATTTGAACTTATGGGAAAAATTCGAACTATGGGAAAAATTCAAAACTATAAGAAAAATTCAAACTTATGGGAAAAATTCGAACCTATGGGAAAAATTCGAACCTATAGGAAAAATTCGAACCTATGGCAAAAATTTGAACCCATGGGAAAAATCCAAACATACTGGAAAATTTGGATATTATGGGAAAAATTCGAACCTGTGGGAAAAATTCGAACCTTTAAGAAAAATTCGAACCTATGGGAAAAATTCGAACCTGTGGGATAAATTTGAACTTGTGGGGAAAATCCGAACCTGTGGGAAAAATTCGAACCTATGGGAAAAATTCGAACCTATGAGAAAATCTCGAAATTATGGGAAACATTAGTGGAAATTCGGCGAGTGCCACCACTGTAACGATTGCTGCACGTTAATGAGTAATAAAAAGACACATTTACGGAATATCTACGTTACAACAAGCGGAGGGAGTGGCATTTTTCATCCATTTATTACTTCACTCCGTTTACAATGTCCACTTGCAAGAAGTTTACAAGAGTAGTTTGGTTCACTGATTAAATGTACACGTAAACACGCATTCCGCGTACCCGCAGATACGCAACCGGGGCGTACAACGTCGCCGGCAATTAGAACGCGAACGTTGTCAGGAATCAATAACACACAAGTACACGACTGAAAAGAGTGTAATCATGTCTTCGGGAACGGTTTCATTTTCTCAGTAATCGGTTTCAGGAAACAGTAGACGGGCAGCTTGAATCACTGAACTGAATGGAACTTCCCTTTTATTAGAATTCTTTCGTTTCCAAAACATTGAACGATTTCGCTCGCGTCAAACTAACCGTTCCGTTGCCGCGAACATAATTTAACCTACGCCAGTGATGGTAATCATTCTTGTTTTAATGGTAATCAGCTCGGTTTGTGCAGGACTTTTCTAAATTTCTCGGCGTATTGTTTTGGGTAAACTTTAATCTGATTTGAGGGATCAAACAGGTTGGGAATTTGTAATTCTCGGGGGTTAGTAATGAGATTCATCTTATTTATCAGTGGAATAAACGCCGGGAAGTTAGTTCTCTCTCGGCTTTTGTTTGTTGGAGCCATAAATCATTAATAACTTATTGACGGCTTCTCAAACTATGAGAGTTATCGCTATCCGCACTATTGCTCCGCTTCTTGCCGGTTAAGCCCTAAACTTGTTAAAGGACGTCGTACATATTTTCCACGGAATATATCTCGTTTTCACCGATGGATTTATTCCGTTGAGCTTACGCCACGGTTCGACGCTTAAATCAGAAGTTTATTTAGCTGAAGTGCAGACAGTTATTAGCAATGAAAAACCACATCCTGAAATACTGAAAAACTACTAAAATTTTTGTAACTGATGGTGCTGCTCTAGATGTGTTTCAAATTTTAAGAAACAAAGTCAAAACTAAGGTAAACATTTTAAATTTATAGAAAAAATTGTGAACATTTCTGGTAATAACTACACTAAAAAGTTATCTCATAATTGAAAATGTCTCTCTCTGACATTCCTAAATGGATATTTAGACGTATCTGTTTTAGATAAAGACTGACGGCGTTAAGGTAGAAACTAATGCGATATTCTATTCAGTGAGGTAATTGCAGTCTAGACGCTCTCGTAAAACCGATTCTGAAACAATATAAAATGACTGAAACGCATAAAAATATTTGAGAAACCTCAACGTAAACTTCAGATAGTTCCCATAAAATATCAATGAACTCTTAAAGCGTTTAATAACAGAATGTTATCTACAATCATAGCGCCTAACTCTCAAGGACCTAATTATAAGTGTCCTTACCTTAAAGCATACGGTCTTATTAAGATACTTAAAGGCTTTATTACCAACAGATGTGAGCTGAAGTTCCTCGCCAGATCGTATCACTTTTTACTGCCATTAAAATAACATTCTCATGTAAATTAACTAAAACTCTTAAATGAGATGCCCTAATTGGGAAGTTTTCTGAAATTTGTTTGCAAAAAGAAGAGACGCCTCCAGTGGCGGCTGGTGACTTTTTGTCAGGGGGTGCACAGATGCAAAAACATTAGTAGTTAAGAGTTTAGGTGACACTGCCATAACAAAGTATTAAATTTAAGAGAAACAAAAGTGATATAAAAGGTGTGATATTTAATAGTATTTTTACGAATTAAATTTAATTATCATCTTATAACCTCCAAAATATTTTTTGGGTTATCATCTCTAAATTATTTTCATCGAGTACAAAAAAAAACATTATCGTCATTTTTGAGCCTCTTCAAAGTACTCTGTTCGGCTGTACGTCGTTATGGCTCTAGGTTACTTAATTAAAATTGTTTGCTTTCATAGGAATAAAATTATATCTCTTTTTCATGAAAACTGCATTTGAAAATAAAATATATTTTATTACAAAGTTCTAATTAAACTCTACAAAAACACACAAAAAAAATATTTTTTTAAAAAAATCCGCTCTACGGTCTTTTAAAGAAATAAGGTGTTCATTACTTTCTCATCAAAATTGTTTAAATTCCAAACTCAGCATTTGGCAATAGCGCATAAGCGCGGAGCGGCGTACCCCGGGCTAGTGTGGTGTTCTGTAGTTTATTTCTCCGTATTCCGTGGAGGCCGTTGATAGACATTGCACGGCAGCCTCGCTAGGTGCATAATTCTGCGCGCACCAACTTATTTAAATTTCCTTATAATATTTAATATAATGGAATCAAACGTATGCGTACTTTATTCCAAGTCACTCACAAGTATTATTACTTAATTAGTATATCATTGTTTTGTGTTTAAAAATGTGATAAATCCAAGTCTTTTACATTAAACAGAAAAGAATAGGTCGCTCATTTCACAATGAGCGCGCGCTCTTGCGCTCTTTAAGACCAGCCGCCACTGGACGCCTCATTCCTTCGATACTTATACTCGTAGCCTGCTCATATGACACACCACTCACTGTTTCGCGTTTTCCATAAATTGCAACGAGCTGTTTTACAAATATTAGCTGTGTACAATATAATTTTTAAATTTCAAGATTCTGAATTTTTATTCCTGCTGATTGGCATTTTCTTCGCCAGTTGCTTCTTATAGACGTCTAAATTTTCAGTTACCTCTTTTTTTTTAAGGAATGACAATCTTTTCTAGATTGCCCCAAACAGCGAAGTTTTATTCTCGAATTCAATCCGAAATTTCGAGTTATTACCCGAATGTGTAATTTTTTCAGTTTTGACTTTTCTCGATATTTCGAATATTTCCCAAAATTTCGAATTTTCCCAAATTTTTATCATAACTTCAATTTTTTTCTAATTTTAGGCTTTTTAAGAAAAATGTTGAGTTTTTTCCAAATTTTCGAACTGTTTCCAAAATTTTAAATTTTTCTAAAAATTTCGAATTTTCCCCATAAGTTCGAATTTTTCCCATAAGTTCGAATTTTTCCCAAAATTTGTCATTTTTCCGAAATTTTGCAGTTGCTTCCAACTTTAGAGTATTTTGTCGAAAAAAATTTAGAATTTCGAAATTTTCCCAAAATTTGAAATTTTGCTAAAATTTTGAACTTTTCTTCAAAATTATGATCTTTTTTAAAAATTTTGAGCTTTTCTTAAAATTTTGAATTTTTCCCAAGAGTTCGAATTTTTCCCATGAGTTCGAATTTTTCTCATGAGATTGAATTTTTTCCATAATTCTTAATTTTCCCCATAATTTAAAATATTTTCACATGCTCAAATTTTTTTATATCAAATTTTTCCCATAGTTTCGAATTTTCCCCATAAGTTCGAATTTTTCCCATAAGTTCGAATTTTTCCCAATTTTTGTCATTTTTCCGAAATTTTGCAGTTGCTTTCAACTTTGAGTATTTTGTCGAAAAAAATTTAGAATTTCGAAATTTTCCCAAAATTTGGAAATTTCCAAAAATTTTGAATTTTTCTTCAAAATTATGATCTTTTTTTAAAAATTTTGAGCTTTTCTTAAAATTTTGAATTTTTCCCAAGAGTTCGAATTTTTCCCATGAGTTCGAATTTTTCTGATAACTTTAAATTTTCCCCATAATTTTGAATTTTTTCCATAATTTCAAATTTTGTTCATATGTCCAAATTTTTCTTATAATTTCAAATTTTTCTCATAAGTTTGAATTTTTCCCATGAGTTCGAATTTTTCTCATGAGTTTGAATTTTTCCCATAATTCTAAATTTTTCCCATAGTTTAAAATATTTTCACATGCTCAATTTTTTTTCATATCAAATTTTTCCCATAGTTTCGAATTTTCCCCATGAGTTCGAATTTTTCCCATAAGTTCGAATTTTTCCCAATATTTGTCATTTTTCCGAAATTTTTCAGTTGCTTCCAACTTTTGAGTATTTTGTCGAAAAAAATTTAGAATTTCGAAATTTAGCCAAAATTTGGAATTTTCCAAGAATTTTGAATTTTTCTTCAAAATTATGATCTTTTTTTAAAAATTTTGAGCTTTTCTTAAAATTTTGGATTTTTCCCAAGAGTTCGAATTTTTCCCATGAGTTCGAATTTTTCAGATAACTTTAAATTTTCCCCATAATTTTGAATTTTTTCCATAATTTCAAATTTTGTTCATATGTCCGAATTTTTCTTATAATTTCAAAGTTTTCTCATAGGTTCGAATTTTCCCATGAGTTCGAATTTTCCCCATAATTGTTAATTTTCCCCATAAAATAACCTTTTTGCATATGCTCAAATTTTTCTCATATCAAATTTTTCCCATAGGTTCGAATTTTTCGCATAAGTTCGAATTTTTCTCACGAAATTTTGCAGTTGTTTCCAACTTCTGAGTATTTTCTCGAAAAAAATTAAAAATGTCGAATTTTTCCCAAAATTTGGAATTTTCCAAACATTTTAAATTTTTTTTCGAAATTATGATTTTTTATCAAAAATTTTGAGCTTTTCCCAAAATTTTGAATTTTTCCCAAAAGTTCGAATTTTTCCCATGAGTTCGAAATTTTTTCATTAGTTTAAATTTTCCCCATAATTTTGAATTTTTCCCATAATTTCAAATTTTGTTCATATGCCCGAATTTTTCTTATAATTACAAATATTTCTCATAGGTTCGAATTTTTCCCTTGAGTTCGAATTTTTCCCATGAGTTCGAATTTTTCCCATTATTTTAAATATTTCCCATAATTTAAAATTTTTTCATATGCTCAAATTTTTTTCATATCAAATTTTCCCCATGGGTTCAAATTTTTCGCATAAGTTCGAATGTATCCCACAAGTTCAAATTTTTCCCAAAATTTGTCATTTTTCCAAAATTTTGCAGTCGCTTCCAACATTTGAGTATTTTCTTGAAAAAAAATTAAAATGTCGAAATTTTCCCAAAATTTTGATTTTTCCTTGAAATTATTTTTTTTCAAAATTTTGTACTTTTCCCAGAATTTTGAATTTTTCCCAAGAGTTTGAATTTTTCCCATGAGTTCGAATTTTTCTCATAAGTTTAAATTTTTCCCGTAATTTTGAATTTTTCTCATAATTTCAAATTTTTTTCATATGCCCGAATTTTTCTTATAATTTCAAATTTTCCTCAATGGTTCGAATTTTTCCCATAAGTTCGAATTTTTCTTATTATTTTAAATTTTCCCCATAATTTAAACTTTTTTCATATGCTCAAATTTTTCTCATATCAAAATTTTTCATAGGTTCAAATTTTTCGCATAAGTTCGAATTGTTCCCACAAGTTCGAATTTTTCTCAAAATTTGTCATGTTTCCAAAATTTTGCAGTTACTTCCAACTTTTGAGTATTTTCTCGAAAAAAAATTTAAAATTTCGAAATTTTCCCAAAATTTGGAATTTTCCCAACATTTTGAATTTTTTTTTGAAATTATTGTTACGTGCGTTATCGGTTCGAATTGATACACGTGATAGATTATACCCACTTTATTACTGAGCTCAACTTGGATCACCACAATTGACAATTAACTCACTTATTATTGACTTCTACTAACTCACTAATTGCACTGACTTCTAACTGACTGACTCAAGGGAAAGCTGACCGCCTTTTATAGTTTTGGCCCTCCGGCTTCTAGAACTTTTCGGCAGATAAGGCTTATCGTTCCCGAACTTTCTGGAACGCTTATCTGCAATTTGTTTCGTTATCGCGGCCGCTTTCTCTTTATCAGATCCTTCTAGAAACTTTTTTTATTTACTAAATTATACAATTCTATTCTAAATTATATTCCACCTATTTACATTGCGTTACATTATGATTTTTTTTTCAAAAACTTTGAGCTTTTCCAAGAATTTTGAATATTTCCCAAGAGTTCGATTTTTTCCCATGAGTTCGAATTATTCTCACAAGTTTAAATTTTCCCCATGATTTTGAAATGTTTCCATAATTTCAAATTTGGTTCATATGCCCGAATTTTTCTTATAATTTCAAATTTTTCTCAGGTTCAAATTATTCCCATGACTTCGAATTTTTCCCATAATTTTAAATTTTCCTTATAATTTAAAATTTTTTCACATGCTCAAATTTTTCTCATAATATCAAATTTTTCCCACAGGTTCGAATGTTTCCCATAAGTTCCAACTTTTAAGTATTTTCTCGAAAAAAATTTAAAATTTCGAAATTTTTCCAACATTTTGAATTTTTCTTCGAAATTATGATTTTTTTTCAAAAATTTTGGGCTTTTTCCGGAGTTTTGAATTTTTCCCAAGAGTTCGAATTTTTCCCATGAATTCGAATTTTTCTCATAAGTTTAAATTTTCTCCATAAATTTGAATTTTTCCCATAATTTCAAATTTTTCTCATATGCTCGAGTTTTTCTTCCAATTTCAAATTTTTCCCATAGGTTCGAATATTTCCCATAAGTTTAAATTTTCTCCATAAATTTGAATTTTTCCCATAATTTCAAATTTTTCTCATATGCTCGAGTTTTTCTTCCAATTTCAAATTTTTCCCATAGGTTCGAATTTTTCCCATAAGTTTACATTTTCTCCATAAATTTGAATTTTTCCCATAATTTCAAATTTTTCTCATATGCTCGAGTTTTTCTTCCAATTTCAAATTTTTCCCATAGGTTCGAATTTTTCCCATGGAGTCAAATTTTTCCCATAAATTCGAATTTTCTGCAAAATTTGGCATTTTGCTAAAATTTTGCAGTTGTTCCGACCTATGAGTATTTCGAAATTTTCCCAAAAATTCTATATTTCCTAAACTTTTGAATTTTCCTAAAATATTAAATTTTTCTTTAAAATTATGATTGTTTTTCAAAAACTTTAATTTTTCTCCAAAATTTTGTCAAAAATTATGATTTCTTTTGAAAATTTTGAGCTTTCCCCGAAATTTTGAATTTTTCCCAAGAGTTTGAATTTTCCCATGTGTTCAAATTTTTTTCATAAGTCTAAATTTTCCCCATAATTTTGAATTTTTACTATAATTTCAAATTTTGTTCATATGCTCGAATATTTCTTATAATTTCAAATTTTTCTCATAGGTTCGAATTTTTCCCATGAGTTCGAATTTTTCCCATTATTTAAAATTTTTCCCATAATTGAAACTTTTTTCATATGCTCAAATTTTTCAGATATAAAATTTTTCCCATAGGTTCAAATTTTTTCCACACTTTCGAATTTTCCCCAAAATTTGTCATTTTTCCAAAATTTTGAGGTTGCTTTCAACTTTTGAGTATTTTCTTGAATACAATTTAAAATTTCGAAGTTTTCCCAGAATTACGAATTTTCCTAAAATTTTGAATATATCTTTAAACCTATTTTTTTTCAAAAATTTTGAGCTTTTCCCAGAATTTTGAATTTTTCCCAAGAATTCGAATTTTTCCCGTGAGTTCGAATGTTTCTCATAGATTTAAATTTTCCTTATAAATTTGAATTTTTCCCACAATTTCAAATTTTTTCATATGCTCGATTTTTTCCTTAATTTCAAACTTTTCCCACAGGTTCGAATTTTTTCCATAACTTCAAATTTTTTCCAAAATTTGGCAGTTTTCCAAAATTTTACAGTTTCCGACTTTTGAGTATTTTCTCGAAAGGAAATTTAAAATTTCGAAATTTTCCCAAAATTTGGAATTATCTTAAAATTTTAATTTTCCTAAAATTTTAAATTTTTCTTTAAAATAATGATTGTTTTCAAAATATTTAATTTTTTCCCAAAATTTTAAACTTGAGGGATTGAATTTTTACCACGAGTTCGAATTTTACTCATAAGTTTAAATTTTTCCCATAAATTTGGATTTTTCCAATAATTTTAATTTTTTTCATATTCTCGAACTTTTTTCATATTCTCGAACTTTTCTCATAATTTCAAAATTTTCCCATAGGTTCGAATTTTTCCCATAAGTTCGAATTCTTCCCATAAGTTCGAATTTTTCCCAACATTTGGCTTTATTCCAAAATTTTGCAGTTCCTTTAAACTTTTGAGTAATTTCTCGAAAAAAATTAAAATTTCGAATTTTTCCCAAAATTTCGAATTTTTTCCAAAATTTCGAATTTTTCTAAAATTTTGAATTTTCATGAAACCCTTATTTTTTTTTCAAAATAATGATTTTTTTCTAAAATTTTGAGATTTCCTAAAATTTTAAACTGTTCCCAAAATTTCGAATTTTTGCCAAAATTTTTGAATTTGCTTCTAAAATTTAAAAGTAATAAAAATTGCAGTAATTTTTAAAATTGTAAACATTTCGAGACTTTGAACTTATTCGAAATTTCCAATTCTCGTCGTTTCGAATTTCATCAGAAATTTCGACTTATTCCACTTTTTTAATTTTTCAAGCAATTTTGAATAGTTTTCGAGATTTCGTATATTTCCCAAGATCTTGAATTTTCCTAAATATTTATTAAAACTTAATTTTTTTTCCAAAATTAGAATTAAAAAAATATGTTTTTCCAAAATTTCCATTTTTTTTCCAACATTTCGAATTTTCTTAAAATTTTGGATGTTTGCCAAAACTGAAATTTTTTTTCAAAAAATATAATTTTTTCTCGAATATTATGCGGTTTTCCCAAAAGTTTGAATTTTTTCCAAGAGTTTGAATTTTTCCCACGAGTTCGAATTTTTCCCCTAAGTTTAAATTTTCCTCATAATTTTCAATGTTTCCCATAATTTCAAATTTTTTTCATATGCTCCAATTTTTTTCATAACTTCCAATTTTTCCCATAGGTTCGAATTGTTCCCATAGGTTCGAATTTTTCCCATTAGTTCTAATTTATTTTTCATAATTTTGAGTTGTTTTCCAAAATTTTGCAGTTGTTTCCGACTTTTGAGTATTATTACGGGCTTATCGGTTCAAATTAAACACTTAATGGATTAAACCCACTTTATTTTCAAACTAAACTCGTAACAATACAACTGCAATTCACTAACACTGTTTATATTGACTTCTAGCTACTAACTCACTGATTGAATACACTGACTTCTGACTTTAACTAACTGACTCGAGGGAAAGGCGACCTGCTTATATAGTTTTGGCTTCCGGGTTCTAGAAAAATCCCTTAGATAAGGCTTATCGTTTGCCGAAATTTCTGGAACGCTTATCTGCCGTTTGCTTTGTTATCGCGGCCGCTTTCTCCTTATCAGATCTTTCTACAAAATTTTCTTATGAACTAAATTCTATAATATACATTTCGTTACAGCATTTTCTCGAAAAAAAAAAATTTAATTTTGAAAATTTTTCCAAAATTTGGAATTTTCCTAAAATTTTGAATTTTTTTTTCAGAATTATGATTTTTTTTTCAAAAATTTTGAGCTTTTCTGAACATTTAGAATTTTTCCAGAATTTTGAATTTTTCCAAGAGTTTGAATTTTTCCCATGATTTCGAATTTTAGTCATAAGTTTAAATTTCAGGAAAAATTCGAATTTTTTCCCGAAGTTTTGAATGTTTTTCAGAATTTCGTTTCGTTTTAAACTAAAGACATTTTTATTAGTTCGTTGTAAAACATCGTCATCCAGGTAACGTTTCCTGCGTTGAACTTGATCCTTCTTGGGTATCAACTCTCGATGTTTAACCAATTAGTAAATTTCGAAAGATTTCTCACTTTTGCGCTTGCGAAGAATCAAAGGGTTTATCAACCAAAAACAATTAAGCTGGGACGCTAATAACACAATTATTAGCCCTAACTTGTTAATTTAATGAGGCATTATCAATTATTTCACGTAATTAGCGGCACCAGCTCGTCGAGTAGAGGCGGCGGAATTAATGAAGAGGGCATAATACACCCGAACCAGTCGAATGCATAATACACCCGGATAACTAGATACAGGAATGCAGCCTGTAGTCGACGATGTGGATTCGCTCTCGGCCTTGCCCCCTACAAACGTCACGATCTACCTGATTTATACCTCTTTATGCGACCGCGGACCGGGCCCCATTCGAATTAACAACCCCGAATTGTGAGCATACCAAAATAAAAATAAACAGGATTTAATATCGACAGTAAAACTCCCGCTGCTTGGACTTTTATTTGTACAATTTAAGTCCATTCAAATCAAGTATTTAATTAAGGCATATCGAATTTATTTAATTGAGTTTCGAGATAGCTGCATCCTTTATAGCGCTCGAGGCTCCAACCGAACTGTCATAGGTAGGATTGTTTTAATTCGGGATTCCAACAAGCACCTCAGTATGAATTGTCCCATAAAGTTATGCTTTGTAGAGATATTTCACTACTGCATCGAAAATTCATCTGAATTTTTCGAAAATTTGAATCCATTTAACTGTCAAGCGTATTTTTTCAGTTTACATAACGATTTCCGATTTTCGTTTCATTCTTCGTGAATGGGCACCACCTCACAACCCATTTAACCCCATATGTATAAAAATAGCAGCCACACCAAACAAGAGAACAAATAGTGGACTCAGCTCGGCTCTAATGAAGCTTAAGAATCATCAGTCAACGTCGTACCGCTTAAGCGACACTTCAGCGATATGCGATGGTGATCGATATTGTTGATATTATGGAAACTAGATAAAAATTTCAAGTGAAGTTCACTGAAAGCTAAATTACCGCACCAGAGACTGCTTTTACGCCTCTCGGATATAACGCCATCGGTTTTGTTATACTACGAAATTTCATTAGAAGATTTTAAAGGCGGCGAAACGGCCTTTCGGGCACTTCGAGGACAGAATTTTATGCAACTGCCACGTAATACGTTCGAGTTGCCACTTGAATAATTCCGCGAAGTTTCGCGAAACGTAACTTCTAAAACGATAGTTAGCTAGTGAATTTTGTTAATCCTGCGACTCTTATCAATTGATGAGTCAATATTGATAAGAGTCAATAAAATACCTAATTTTATTAATGATCTTATAAGAGTTAAGAAAATATTTGATTCTTATCAAATATCATTCATAAAATCAGTGTTATTTATTAAAAATAGTATTTAGAGTTAAAAAAATAATCATAATCATGATAAGAATCAATGAAATTACTGACTCTTATCAATACTAAGGACATTCACCAAGTATATGGATTCAGGGCAAGTTTCTCGTTTTCTTGGCTTCCGTTTTTATTACATTTTTTAATCCACGAATTCTGGCATAACTTTAGAACAGTAATTTCATCAACTCTTACCAATAACATTAATAAGAATCAGTGAGTTAAGTGCCTCCTTTTATTTACCGAATTCATTATTTCTAAACAAGTAATTACTCTAGCCAGGGGAGGTTTTCAAATTGAAAAATTGCCTGCGTCTCCTTAGAAAATTAATTTCTTTGACTCTTATTAATTATACTGATAAGAGTCAGTTCACGTCTTTATGAGATTTTCAAATTGAAAATATGCCCGCGTCTCCTCAGAGCATTAATTTCTCTGTTCCTTGACAATACAATTGAAAGATTGCCCGCATCTCCTTAGACCGTTAATTTCTCTTACTCTTGTCAATCATATAATAAGAGTCAAAGAAAGTAATACGCTCAGGAGACGCGGGCAATTTCTCAATTTAATAATCTCATAAAGTAAGCTAGTACAATTAATTGTTGTTGTTGACTCTTATCATTATAATTAATAAGAGTCAATAAAGTTATTGATTCTTATCAATGACCATTAATGAGAAATCAATTAGTAAATTTGAGAGTTGCTTGCGTCTTCTTAGAGTATTAATTTCTCTGATTTTTAACAATATAATTGATAGATTGCTCGTACCTCCTTAGAGCATTAATTTCTCTGACCCTTATCATTTATATAATTTGAAAATTTTGCCCGCATCTTCTTAGAGCATTAATTTATAAGACTTTTCAATATAATTGATAAAAGTCAGAAAAATTAATGCTCTAAGCAAACGTATGCCCTTTTTTATTTTGAAAACCTCATGAAGACTGACTCTTATCAATATAATTAATAAGAGTCAGAGACATTAATTCTCCTATTTAATTAATTGCTCTGACTTTTATCAATATGTAGCTGGTTAATTGCTCGCAACTCCTTGAGCATTAATTTATCTGACTCTTATCTATATAACTGATAAGAGTCAGAGAAGTTGATGCTCTAAGAAGACGCGGAATTTTCTCAATTTAATAGTCTCATAAAGAAGTAAGCTAGTGCAATTAATTGTTGTTGTTGACTCTTATCATTATAATTAATAAGAGTCAATAAAGTTATTGATTCTTATCAATGACCATTAATGAGAAAATAATTAGTAAATTTGAGAGTTGCTCACGTCTTCTTAGAGTATTAATTTCTCTGATTTTTAACAATATAATTGATAGATTGCTCGTACCTCCTTAGAGCATTAATTTCTCTGACCTTTATCATTTATATAATTTGAAAGTTTTGCCCGCATCTTCTTAGAGCATTAATTTATAAGACTTATCATTATAATTGATAAAAGTCAGAAAAATTAATGCTCTAAGCAAACGTAGGCCCTTTTTTATTTTGAAAACCTCATGAAGACTGACTCTTATCAATATAATTAATAAGAGTCAGAGACATTAATTCTCCTATTTAATTAATTACTCTGACTTTTATCAATATGTAGCTGGTTAATTGCTCGCAACTCCTTGAGCATTAATTTCTCTGACTCTTATCTATATAACTGATAAGAGTCAGAGAAGTTGATGCTCTAAGAAGACGCGGAATTTTCTCAATTTAAAAATCTCATAAAGAAGTAAGCTAGTGCAATTAATTGTTGTTGTTAACTTATCATTATAATTAATAAGAGTCAATAAAGTTATTGATTCTTATCAATGACCATTAATGAGAAAATAATTAGTAAATTTGAGAGTTGCTCACGTCTTCTTAGAGTATTAATTTCTCTGATTTTTAACAATATAATTGATAGATTGCTCGTACCTCCTTAGAGCATTAATTTCTCTGACGCTTATCATTTATATAATTTGAAAATTTTGCCCGCATCTTCTTAGAGCATTAATTTATAAGACTTATCAGTATAATTGATAAAAGTCAGAAAAATTAATGCTCTAAGCAAACGTAGGCCCTTTTTTATTTTGAAAACCTCATGAAGACTGACTCTTATCAATATAATTAATAAGAGTCAGAGACATTAATTCTCCTATTTAATTAATTGCTCTGACTTTTATTAATATGTAGCTGGTTAATTGCTCGCAACTCCTTGAGCATTAATTTCTCTGACTCTTATCTATATAACTGATAAGAGTCAGATAAGTTGATGCTCTAAGAAGACGCGGAATTTTCTCAATTTAATAATCTCATAAAGAAGTAAGCTAGTGCAATTATTTGTTGTTTTTTTCAATTTATTTAACATTTCTTATTGACCGGAAATATTATGTTTTTTTCAATTGAAAAAAACGGTCAATAACGGTCTACCATGAAGAATAATTGTTGTTGTTGACTCTTATCATTATAATTAATAAGAGTCAATAAAGTTATTGATTCTTATCAATGACTATTAATGAGAAATCAATTAGTAAATTTGAGAGTTATAATAAAATTGTTTAATTAATGACTACCAAATTATGATTAGTTGACGCCATTTCGAAATATTTCCCGTGACTAGTGAATCAACTGTTGAATTTAAATTTTCAGTCCTTAGCAAGAAAATAAAATTAATGAAACAAATCGGGAATCATTCACTATTCTCTTCTCGATTTTGTATTGTTGCAATGCAGACGGCGTAAAAGATGGAACTAATCTCGTGTTGGTCCAACAAAAGCTTCGAAATGATAAAAGATGCATTTGAATGTATTATACAATGGCGGAGAACCCCATGATATTCAATAAAAAGAAAAGAATAAGATTGGCTTTTTCCCGTCCCGACCATGTGGTCAAACTCTGGGGATGCATCGAGATAATATCAAATTATGAAGGTTGCGACCCACCCCCATGAAACACACAATGAAAATCGTAAGATGATACTATCACATACTTGCAGCAAATGGAATGAAAGAGGACACAAATTGGTTGGTACGAGGTAAGAACGCGAGGAAAGCGACCGTTTACCATTAAAATGGAGACTGATTGTCACCGATAGTCGACTAGTTCATTCGTTGTTCACTGTCACATTTTGCCATAAGGAAAATAGAAAGTAGAGTCAGAGAAACGTGAAGGATTTGCAGTTTGTTAATGATTAATAAAATTGTGGCTTTTTCTTGATTCACTAACATTGAGAATTTTTTTAAGATTTAGGTTTAATTTTATTGTCGAGTTGATTCAATTATTATTGGTGACAAAGACTAGTGAAGTCTTTTATTACTGACACGGGTCAGTGAAGGTTCTTATTATTGATAGGAGTCATTAAAAATTCTTATTGCTTTAAGAGTCACTAAAATTTGGTAAATTAGTGAAGCCTCTAATCATTAATAAGAGTCAGTAGAGATCTTTATTATTATTAAAAGTTATTAAAGGATTCTAATATTGATAACAGTCGGTCAAGACTCTTACCATTGATTAGTAAAACTTTTCACAACTGATAAGAGGCAGAGAAGCCTCTAATCATTGACAAGGAAAAATGAAACCTCTTTTCAATAACTTTTATTACTAATATATATCTCTGCTGACTCTTATCAATGATTAGTATTGTAACGCAATGTAAATAGATGAAATAGGATTTAGAATAGAATTGTAGTAGTAAATAAAAAAAAAGTTTCTAGAAGATTCTGATAAGTTGAGTTCAGTAATAAAGTGGGTCTTATTCGATAAGTGTAATCAATTCGAACCGATAAGCCCGTAACAGTATCAATGATAAGAGTCAGCAGAAATCTTTATTATTACAAAGGTTAGTAAAGGTTTCTACAATTAATAAAAGTCGATCAAGATTGTTACCATTGATCAGCGAAACTTCTCACAACTGATAAGAGGCAAAGAAGCCTCATCATTGGTAAGGCTCCATGAAACCTTCCTTTCAATAACTTTTATTATCAATAAAGATCTTTACTGACTCATCAATGATTAGCATCAGTGATAAGAGTGAATAGACATTTTTATTATTAATAAAATTTGTTAAAGATTTCTGATATTAATAAGAGTCGGTCAAGACTTTTACCATTGATCAGTGAAACATTTCACAACTGATAAGAGTCAGAAAAGCCTCTTATCTTTGATAAGGATTAATGAAACCTCTCTTTTAATAACTTTTACAAATAATAAAGATCTCTACTGACTCTTATCAGTGGTTAGTATCAGCGACTCTTATCAATAGTTAATATCAGTGATAAGAATCAGTAGAGATTCTTACTGCTAATAAAAGTTATTAAAGGCTTCTAATTTTAATAAGAGTTTATCAAGAAACTTACCATTGATCATTGAAACTTTTCACAGTTGATAAAAGTCAGAAGAGCCTCTTTTCTTCAATAAGGATCAATGAAACCTCTCTTTTAAGAACTTTTACTAATAATAAAGTTCTCTACTGACTCTTATCAATGGTCAGTATCAGTGATAGGAGTCAGTAGAAATCTTCATTATTACTAAAAGGTATTAAAGGCATTTAATATTAATAAAAGTCGATTAAGACACTTAACATTGATCAGAGAAACTTTTCGCAACTAATAAGAGTCAGAGAAGCCTCTTATCTTTGATAAGAATCAATGAAACCTCTCTTATAATAACTTTTATTAATAATAAAGATATCAACTGACTTTAATCAATGGTTAATATCAGTGATAAGAGTCAGAAGAGATTCTTATTGCTAAAAAAATTTATTAAAGGCTTCTAATTTTAATAACAGTTTATCAAGAAACTTACCATTGATCATTGAAACTTTCCACCATTGATAAGAGTCAGAAGAGCCTCTTATTTTTAATAAGAATCAATGAAATCTCTCTTTTAAGAACTTTTACTAATAATAAAGTTCTTTACTGACTCTTATCAATGGTTAGTGTCAGTGATAGGAGTCAGTAGAAATCTTTATTATTAATAAAAGTGTTAAAGGCATCTTATATTAATAAAAGTCGATTAAGACACTTAACATTGATCAGAGAAACTTTTCACAACTAATAAGAGTCAGAGAAGCTTCTTATCTTTAATAAGAATCAATGAAACTTTTCTTTTAATAACTTTTATTAATAATAATGATATCTACTGACTCTTATCAATGGTTAGTATCAGTAATAAGAGTCAGTAGAGACTCTTATTGTTAATAAAAGTTATTAAAGGCTTTTAATTTTAATAAGAGTTTATCAAGAAACTTACCATTAATATTAAAACTTTTTACAACCGATAAGAGTCAGAAGAGCCTCTTATCTTTAATAAGGAACAATGAAACCTCTATTTTAAAAACTTTTACTAATAATAAAGTTCTCTACTGACTCTTATCAATGGTTAGTATCAGTGATAGGAGTCAGCAAAGATCTTTATTATTAATGAAAGCTATGAAAAGATTCCAATATTAATAAAAGTCGGTTAAGACACTTACCACTGAACTGTAAAACTTTTCACAACTGATAAGAGTCAGAGAAGCCTGTTATCTTTGATAGGGATCAATGAAACCTCTCCTTTTATTTTTTGTTAATAAAGATATCTACTGACTCTTATCAATGGTTAGTATCAACGATAAGAGGCAGTAGAAATTCCTATTGTTTTAAAAGTTATTAAAGGCTTCTAATTTTAATAAGAGATTGTCAAGAAACTTACCATTGATCAGTGAAACGTTTCACAACTGATAAGAGTCAGAAGAGCCTCTTATCTTTGATAAGAATGAATGAAATCTCTCTTTTAATAACTTTTATTATTGATAAAGATCTTTACTCACTTTTGTCAATAGTTAGTATTAGTGATAAAAGTCAGTTAATATTAATAAGAGTTGGTTAAGACTCTTACCATTAATCAGTGAAACTTTTCACAACTGATAAGAGTCAGAGAAGCCTTTTATCTTTAATAAAGATTAGTGAAACCTTTTTTTATAACTTTTATTAATAATAAAGATATCTACTGACCCTTATCAATGGTTAATATTGGTGATAAGAGTCAGTAAAGATTCTTATTGTTAATAAAAGTTATTAAAAGCTTCTAATTTTAATAGGAGTTTGTCAAGCAACTTACCAATGATCAGTGAAACTTTTCACAACTGATAAGAGTCAGAGCAGCCCCTTATCCTTAACGGGGATCCATGAAACCTCTCTTTTAAGAACTTTTACTAATAACAAAGTTCTCTACTGACTCTTATCAAAGGTTAGTATCAGTGATAGGAGTCAGTAGAAATCTTTTTTATTAATAAAAAGTATTAAAGACATCTAATATTAATAAAAGTCGATTAAGACACTAAGCATTGATCAGAGAAACTTTTCACAACTAATAAGAGTCAGAGAAACCTCTTATCCTTGATAAGGATCAATGAAACCTCTCTTCTAATAACTTTTATTAATAATAAAGATATCTACTGACTCTTATCAATGGTTAGTATCAGTGATAAGAGTCAGTAGAAATTCTTATTACAGGATATACTTCTTCCGGGATTGGACCGTGTCAAAGAACTACTAAAAGTGTTTGAACACTTTTAGTAGTTCTTTGACACGGTCCAATCCCGGAAGAAGTATATCCTGTACTGACTCTGGCCGTGGAAGCCTTCGTTATCATAGAAATTCTTATTGTTAATAGAAGTTATTAAAAGCTTCTAATTTTAATAAAAATTTGTCAACAAACTTACCATTGATTAGTGAAACGTTTCACAACTAATAAGAGTCAGAAGAGCCTCTTATTTTTGATAAGAATCAATAAAACCCCTCTTTTAATAACTTTTATTATTGATAAAGATCTCTACTCACTGTTGTCAATGGTTATTAATAATAAAGATATCTACTGACCCTTATCAATGGTCAATATCAGTGATAAGAGTCAGTAGAGATTCTTATTGTTAATAAAATTTATTAAAGGCTTCTAATTTTAATAAGAGTTTGTCAAGCAACTTACCAATGATCAGTGAAACTTTTTACAACTGATAAGAGTCAGAAGAGCCACTTATCTTTAATAAGGATCAATGAAACCTCTCTTTTAATGACTTTTACTAATAATAAAGTTCTTTACTGACTTTTATCAATGGTTAGTATCAGTGATAGGGGTCAGTAGAAATATTTATTATTAATAAAAGGTATTAAAGGCATCTAATATTAATAAAAATTGGTTGTGACTCTTACCATTGATAGATGAAACTTTTCTCAACTGATAAGAGTCAGAAAAGCCTTTTATCTTTGATAACGATTAATAAAACCTCTCTTTTAATAACTTTTATTAATAATATAGATATCTACTGACTCTTATCAATGGTAAGTATCAGTGATAAGAGTCGGTAAAAATTCTTATTGTTAATTAAACTATAAAAGGCTTCTAATTTTAATGAGAGTTTGTCAAAAAACTTACCATTGATCAGTGAAACTTTTTACAACTGATAAGAGTCAGAGAAGCCTCTTATCTTTGATAAGGAATAATGAAAACTTTTTTTTATAACTTTTATTAATAATAAAGTTATCTACGGACCATTATCATTGGTTAATATCAGTGATAAGAGTCAGTAGAGATTCTTATTGCTAATAAAAGTTATAAAAGGCTTCTAATTTAAATAAAAGTTTATCAAGAAACTTACCATTGATCATTGAAACTTTTTACAACTGATAAAAGTCAGAAGAGCCCCTTATGTTTAATAAGGATTAATGAAATCTCTCTTTTAAAAACTTTTACTAATAATAAAGTTCTCTACTGACTCTTATCAATGGTTAGTATCAGCGATAAGACTCAGTAGAAATTCTTATTGTTAATAGAAGTTATTAAAGGCTTTTAATTGTAATAAGAGTTTGTCAAGAAACTTACCATTGATCAGTGAAACATTTTACAACTAATAAGAGTCAGAAGAGCCCCTTATCTTTAATAGGGATTAATAAAAGCTTTCTTTAAAGAACTTTTACTAATAAAGTAATAATAAAGTTCTCTACTGACTCTTATCAATGGTTAGCATCAATGATAAGAGTCAGTAGAAATCTTTATTATTAATAAAAGGTATTAAAGAATCTAATATTAATAAAAGTCGATTAAGACACTTAACATTGATGAGAGAAACTTTTCAAAACTAATAAGAGTCAGAGAAACCTCTTATCTTTGATAAGAATCAATGAAACCTCTTTTTTAATAACTTTTATTAATAATAAAGATATCTACTTACTCTTATCAATGGTTAGTATCAGCGATAAGAGTCAGTAGAAATTCTTATTGTTAATAGAAAGTATTAAAGGCTTCTAATTTTAATAAGAATATGTCAAGAAACTTACCATTGATTAGTGAAACATTTCACAACTGATAAGAATCAGAACAGCCTGTTATCTTTGATAAGGCTCAATGAACCCTCTCTTTTAATCACTTTTATTAATGATAAGGATCTCTACTGACTCCTGTCAATGGTTAGTATTAGTGATAAGAGTCAATAGAAATTTTAATTGGTAATAAAAGGCATCAAAGACCTTTAATATTAATAAGAGTTGGTTAAGGCTCTTACCATTAACCACTGAAACTTTTCACAACTGATAGGAGTCAGAGAATACAGATCTCTACTGACTCTTATTAATGGTTAGAGATAGTGATAGAAGTCGGTAGAAAACTGGATTATTAATCAAATCTATTAATGACTTCTAATGTTAATAAGAGTTTGTCAAGAATCTTACCGTTGATTAATGAAACTTCTCACAACTGATAAGAGTCAGAAAAGTTTCTTATGATCAACAAGAATCAATGAAACTTCTTGTCACTGATACTAATCATTGATAATAGTCAGTGCTAGAAATTTGTATTATTGTTAAAAGATATTAAAAGCTTGTAATATTGGTAACAGAAGTTCAAGACTCTTACCATTGATCAGTGAAACTTCTCACAAATGAGAAGAGACAGAGAAGCCTCTTCATCGATAAGGTCATAGGAGTCTCGTATCATTGATGAGGATCAACGAAGGATGTATCATCATTATGAAACATGTGTATTATTGATTAGTCACTAAAGCTTGATGAGTCAGTGAAGCCTCTAATCATTTATAAGACTTAGTAAAGATTTTAATTATAAATAAGATTTATTAAAAGCTTCTTATATTGATAAGAGTTGGTAAAAACTGTTACTAATGCTCACTGAAATTACCTACAACTGATAAAAAGCATAGAAGCCTCATTAATGAGGATCAACGAAGGATGCCATTATCAATAAAAGTTAGGAAAAGTGTTTATTATTGATAAGAGTCACTAAAGACTGGTGAGTCAATAAAACCTCTAATCACTAATAGGACTCAGCAACGATTTTTATTATTGATAAGAGTTATTAAAAGCTTCCTATATTGATAAAAGTCCGTAAAAACCCTTACCATTAATGAGTGAAATTTCTTACGATTGATAAGAGTCATAGAAGCCTCGTATCATTGATGAAGATCAGCGAAGGATGTTATCGTCAATAAGAGTTATTAAACACGTTTATTATTGATAAGAGTCACTAAAAATTGGCAAGTTCGTGAAATATCTAATCATTGATAAAAATCAGTGAATATTTTTATTATTGATAAGAGTTATTAAAAACTTCTAATATCGATAGAAGTCGGTAAAAATTCTTACAACTAATCAGTGAAATTTTTTTAACTGATAAAGAGTCATAGAAACCTCGTATCATTGATGGCGGTCGACTAAGGATATCGTCAATGAGAGTCATCAAACATGTATATTATTGATAAGAGGCGCTAAAGACTGGTGAGTCAATGAAGCCTCCAATCACTGATAAGAGTCAGTAAAGATTTTTATTATTTATAAAGGTTATTAAGAAGAAGTTTCCTTGATCCTAGCTTCCTACATTGATAAGAGTCTGTAAAAACCCTTACCATTGATAAGCGAAACTTCTTACAACTGATAAGAGTCATAGAAGCCTCATATCATTGATGCGGATTAACGAATGATTTTATCGACAATAAGAGTAAGGGTTGTAAATGTCAATAAGAGTTATTAAATATGTTTATTACTGATAAGAGTCACTAAAGACTGGTGAGTCAGTGAAGCCTCTAATCATTTATAAGACTCGGTAAAGATTTTTATTATTAATAAGAGCTTATAATATCGATAAGCTAATATCAATAGGAGTCGGTAAAAAGCCTTAGCATTGATCAATGAAACTTTTTAGAACTAGTATGAGTCATAGAAGCCTCATATCGTTGATGAAGATCATCGAAAGATGTTATTATCAATAAGAGTTATTAAATATTTTGATTATTGATAAGAGCCAGTGAGTCAGTGAAGCCTCTAATCATTTATAAGACTCGGTAAAGATTTTTATTATTAATAAGAGCTTATAATATCGATAAGATAATATCAATAGGAGTCGGTAAAAAGCCTTACCATTGATCAATGAAACTTTTTAGAACTAGTAACAGTCATAGAAGCCTCATATCTTTGATGAAGATCATCGAAAGATGTTATTATCAATAGGAGTTATTAAATATTTTGATTATTGATAAGAGCCAGTGAGTCAGTGAAGCCTCTAATCATTTATAAGACTCGGTAAAGATTTTTATTATTAATAAGAGCTTATAATATCGATAAGATAATATCGATAGGAGTCGGTAAAAAGCCTTACCATTGATCAATGAAACTTTTTAGAACTAGTAAGAATCATAGAAGCCTCATATCATTCATGAAGATCATCGAAAGATGTTATTACCAATAAATGTTATTAAATATTAAATATTTTGATTGATTGATAAGAGTCACCAAAATTTGGAGAGTCAGTGAAGCCTCGCATCATTAACAAGAATTAGTAAATTTTCCTAGTACTGAAAAGAGTCTACAAAGGCTATAATCATTAGCAAAAGCCAGTAAAACCTATTGCCAATGATAAGGGTCATTAAAAATTTTACTAATATGCGTTACTAAAAGATTTCGTCCTTAATAAGAGTCGTTGAAGACACTTATCATTCAAAGAAATCGGTGAAGTCTCTTATCATCCAATCAATAAAAACCAGTGAATCATTAATAACAATTAAATTAATTAATTAATTTTAATTAAATTAAAATTATAAGATAAAAGTCAGTGATTTTTATTGATAAGTCGGCAATTTTATTGACTTTCATCAGTGGTAATTAATAAGAGTCGGAGAAATCCAGTTTTCGTATTTGTTTCAATGTTTTAATAAATTTTTATTTCGTCATTACTTATATTTGTGTGATTACTCTTAAAAATGTTGCTAACATCCTCAGTAGCCAAAAAGACATCTGACTATTTCAGGAACATTCTGAAATAATACCTGTGAATGTCCAGAATTTATAAATACTCTCCTCTTACGGAAGTTTTATCATATGTCCGTCACATCTTCTCAAATTGACGAAATCGTCGACGGAATCGGACAAATTGCCACAATTCAATACGTAAAACCTCCGCCCTCTGCCACGTCAAATCCATTAACTCTAAAATTATGTCAAGCACCAAAAATTACGTTTGGTATCGAAGCACTAACAGCCATCGGCTTGTTAACGGTTTGAAGTGCGGAGGCGCGCAGCTTGCGGGAGATTTACAATTAATTTATCAAATTCGCAACGCTGGATTTGACTGAAGTGACACATGACAATTGGGGGCCATTCTGCATATTTGCGGCCCTTTCAATCAACGGGAAACGTGCCGAAGGCTTTATGCGCTTAACGCGTTGTACAACTTCGGTCCCCATTCGGCGTTTACACCTACTCGTAAATCTAGGAAAAGTTTAGAGCAAACGGAGGACATTTCTCGCGGACGTTTCGACACGATGCTCCTCAACTTACAGATTGTAAAAATGTTTGATGTGTACTTCGCGCCACATGTGCTATCCGAAGGATACGGTGTTGTTAAGCATCTAGAAAATTTTATTGGACAACGAGGATATCTAATCACGAATTGGGGCCTCAAAGGCGCTAGGAGAATGAAAATTTTAAGAAAAAAAATTATGTGTATTTAATAAAACACGGCCGAAGCAAAATCCTTATGAAGTAAGCAACGCAACCAGGTTATGCACGATGTAACTAAGTTACAAATGTCACTGGTAGTGAGGTAACTAATGTATTGCGGGTTGCATATTTAATGAAACCAAGGAAGACCATATCAGTGATTATTTATTGTGAATATTTTCAACTTTTAGCGCGTTCGACTGTTTTATTACAGAACATTTAATGTTGTATGCAAAAAAAAGTTCTGTTTAAGTATCAAAAAATGTTAATAATTGTAACTACAGAACTAATGGCGAAAGAGCGCAGAATTTTTATTCTCAACTTGATTCTTGATGATGACAATCAACTGGTGTTCTCAGGGCCGGATTAAGACTTGATGAGGGCCTAAGCTCTTTGAGATATGAGGCCAGTGTTACGAACAAAAAAAAATGATTTACACCAACAATTTTATCGACAACTAAAACGACTTCAACCCTATTTCGAAGGCCCCCCCAAGATGACGGGGGCCCTAAACTACAACATGTACTAGCTTATACGTAAATCCAGTATTGGGTGTCCCTCTTTCAAACGATTGATAAAAATCTTTATTATATAATGTCTTTATACCTAAGAACATCAGTGTTCCATCTTCCCTCAGAGTATGCATTCTTCTGGAGTTTCCCGCATAATAAAATGATTCGATCGCATTTTAAATCGGTCATAATGAGCGGCCGCTTAAGTTTGGAAACAGTGGCTGGGAGAGTAGGTAAAGATCTTCGGAGATAATTCCAAGGGACGGTCTGATAAGATAACATCTAAATTTACCCCCAGTGGCTACTTCTGATTAGCTTTAGATAAGACCGAAGTTACGTGTTCGGAATGACCGCGCGTATTAACCGGTTTTATTGCACGAACGCCACCGAGAACACCAAGAAGTTTCTTTTGGGCCAGCCAGCTCGGATAAAATGCTGAATTTATATACCTTTGTGTCGAGGTTTTTTACTATCGATCTAATCTACCACATAAAGTAGGTAAAATAAGTTTTTTCTACAAAGGGAGCTCCTGGGATGCTGCTTGTTGGTGGCATGGGGTACCGGACATAAATTTGTATAACATACAAATTTTACCGTATCGTAAATTGATTTTTTTCAATTGGAAGTCTTTGAAATTTTTTAAATTTTGAAGTAATTCATAGTTAATGTCGCACTCTTTGTTAGGAGTAGAAAGAAATCCACATTCTTTTTTAATTTCGGAGATTTTGAATTTTATTTATTACTAACCCTGCACCCGATGAGATTACATTTTAGGAACCATTAGATTTTTCTCAAACGTTAAGGAGTTAATTTTAAGGTAACTTGCTCTGCGGATACTTTTCTTTTCACATTGTGTCTTTTAAATCTTTTTCTTCCCCAAGCGACATTTCTATTTTGATACAACAGAACCCTTGAATCTGTCAAATTGAAGTTAAAACAATGCCATGTATTATCAACAGCAGCAGAATAAATATTCGGCTGTTCAGTTTTATCCCCACATGGCCACATAAATAAGAAATGCGATAAGCAAAATAAACACCGCCGCGCCACGGCCACAATCAAAGTGATGAGTTAACGCCATAAACCTTGAGTATATGGTTAACTCATACAGGCAGTGGTGTGTATTTTTTATTGCCTACCTTTTTTAGGGTTTTAATGCCCATTTTTAGGCCCTTAGAAGTTAAATTCTGAAAAACCCTTTTTTGAAAATCTTTTTTAGTGCTCACCTACGTTAATTACGTAACCTTCGTGTGCAAAATTTCATTCTTGTAGAGCCACTCGTTTAGGCTGTGCGTTGTCTGTCAGTCAGTGTTGGAGTTTCATTAAATTCAACATTCTACCTATTTGAAATAAATCTCAGTCAAATTCTGATATACAATCGAAGGAAGAGGACCCTGGGTGCTGAGTGCAAGCGAGTACAAGAGACGACATTTTGACATTTTAAAAAAAATATATAAAACAAAAATTTCTAAGGTGATAAAGCAAACGCTAGGATTTAGTTTTAATGTTAACTCGATAAAAACGTTCTCTAGTATGGTCAATTTAAATAATTCGAAAATGGAATGGCAATAAAATTAGTTTTATTAGAGACAATAAAATTTGAGCCAATGGCTGTAAATTTAGCTGAACGTCATTTTGTCTTCGTTCGGACCACCTGATGTGACATTTGAACATCTTATTGTAAATTTTTTATAAAATGTATACCGTTTGTGTAAATCCAGAGAAATCTTCTTGATATAATCGTTTCAAGAGGCGACAATCGCTCGCGTCAACTAGTGCTCGCACCATTCGTCGATTAAAGCCCATTTTAATTAAATCCGGACGTATTACTTATCCTAAACATGGCCCAACTCCACTCTGTGAAGGTGAAACCTGTTCGATAACATTAAAACCGATGGAAGCATCAAAACCGATGGAGGCATTAAAACCAATAAAAAATCTCGTAAGGCGAGAATCTCGTTACGTATCTGATTTATTAAAGTTGCTTTTAATTATCGTGGATCTATTGAAGTTGTCACATTTTTTCGGGGATTATCGTCCGCGGACCAGCACGGCGTCTCTTCGGTTATTGGTAGCTGAGAGTTATAAAGATAACAAGGTGAAGAAACGGCGACTATAAATTTTGATTATTTGATGTGGACAAGATTAATTCGTTTTTTTATTGTGATATGGTACCCCAGCTTTATGGTTCGACATCGGCGGGGCCCCTAATTTCGTCTCGAATACAATCAATCGGCTAATGGTCACACTATGTGCGTAGCAAGATTTGGAATGTTATCGATTTCTACGATTAAGAGCTTGTTTTTAATGTTTTTCTAATGTTCTTACTAAAATGCGATTGCTGAATGAATTGAAGATCGATAGATAGGAAGAAAGAAACGAAGAGAAGCGGAAAGGAAGGAGTGAAGAAAGGAGGGACTGAAGGAAGGTGGAAGCAAGAATTTTAGAAAGGAAGGAACGAAAAAAGAAGGAAGGAAGAAAAGGGATAAGCAAGGAAGAAGAAAAAAGAGAAAAGATAGGAAGGTACGAAGGAAGGAAAGATGGAGGAAGAAAGGTCAATAAAAAATAATTTAAGAAGGAAGGGATAATGAAACAAAGAAGAAATAAAGGTAGGAATGGAGGAATCGAGAGAGAAAAAAAAGAAGCAAGTATGAATTAAAGACAAAAGAACGAAAGGAAAAAAGGGCGAAAAAGTAAAATAAAAAAGTAATAAAGAGAAAAAGAAAGCCAGAGTCAAAGGGAGGCAAAAAGGACCAAAAGGAAGAAAGGAAGGGAGAAAGAAAAATAAAAAAAAAGTAAGAAAAGACACATGAAAGGAAGAAAGAACGCGAGTCATTAAGGAAGAAAGGAAGGAAAAAGAAAAGAAGAAAGGAAGAAAGGAGGAAGGAAGGAAGAGAGGAAGAAAAAAAGACGGAAGAAAGGAAAGAAGGAAGAAAGGAAGGAGGAAAGAAAGAAGGAAGACATAAGGGACGGAATAAATGAAGGAAGGAAGAAAGAAAAAGGAAATAAAAATGTAAGGAAGAAAGGAAAAAGAAGGGAGAAAAACAGGAAGGAAAAAAGAAGGAAAGAAAGGGAGAACGAACGAAGAAATGAAGAAGGGAAGAAGGAAAGGAGGAAATAATAAAAGAAGGTAGAAAGGAAGAAAGGAAGAAAGAAAAGAGGTAGTAAGGATAAAAAAAAGGAAAGAAAGGGGAAAAAAGGAAGAAAGGAAGAAGGGAAGAAAGAAAGGAAGGAAGGAGGAAAGGAAGAAAGGAAGAAAAGAAGGAAGTAAGGAAGAAAGAAATTAAGAAATAAAGAAAAGAAATAGGGAAAGAAGGAAGGAAGAAAGGTAGGAGGGAAGAAAGAAAGGAAGACAAGAAGGAAGTAAGGAAGAAAAAAATTAGGAAAGAAAGAAAGGAAATAAGGAAAGAAGGAAGAAAGAAGTTAAGAAAGAAAGGAAATAAAAAGCGACGAAAGAAAGGAAGGAAGAGAGAAAGGAAGAAAGGAAGAAAGTAATGAAGAAAGGAAAGAGAAAGAAAGAAAGGAAAAAGAAAGGAAGTCAAGAAGAAAGAAAGAAAGTAAGAAAGGAAGAAGGAAAGAAAACAGGAAGAAAGGAAGGAAGAAAGGGAGGAGAAAAAAGGAAGAAAGGAAGAAAGGAACAAGGAAAGAGGAAAGGAAGAAAGGAAGAAAAGAAGGAAGTAAGGAAGAAAGAAATTGGGAAAGAAAGAAAGGAAATAAGGAAAGAAGGAAGAAAGGAAGGAAAGAAGGAAGTAAGGAGGAAAGAAATTAGGAAAGAAAGAAAGGAAATAAGGAAAGAAGGAAGAAAGGAAGGAAAGAAGGAAGAAAGAAATTCAGAAAGAAAGGAAATAAGAAAAGAAGGAAGAAAGAAAGGACGGAAGAGGGGAAGGAAGAAAGGAAGGAATGAAGAAAGGAAGGAGAAATAAAGGAAGGAAAAACAAACGAAGGAAGGAAGTCAAGAAGGAAGAAAGAAAAAAAGGAAGGAAGAAAGAAAGGAAGAAGGAAAGAAAGAAGGAAGAAAGTAAGAAAGAAAGGAAGGAGGAAAAGGGGAAGGAAGAAAGGAATGAACGAGGAAAGAGGAAAGGAAGGCAGGAGGAAAGAGGAAAGGAAGGCAGGAGGGAAGAAAGAACGGTAAAAGGAAAGAAGGAAGGAGGGAACGAAGGAATTAAAGAAAAAAGAAAGAAGAGAAGGAAGGAAGGAAGAAAGAAAAATATGAAGGAAGAAGGGGAGGGAGAAAGAAAGGAATAAAAGAAGGAAGGAATTAAGAAACTAAGAAAGGAAGAAAGAAAGAAAGAAAGAGAGAAAAAAGAAAATAGGGAAAACAGGAAAGAAGAGAGGAAGGAAGAAAGGAAGAAACGGAAAAAAAGAAGGAAAAAAGAAGGAAAAAAGAAGAAAGGAAGAACGGAAGGACGAAAGAAGATAGAAAGGAACAAAGAAAGGAAAGAAGGAACTAGGAAAGGAGAAACTAGGGAAGAAGAAAGGAAGGAATGAAGGAAAAAAAGAAGGAGAAAAGAAGAAAGGAAGGAAGAAAGAAAGAAAGGAAGAAAGGAAGGAAGGAAGGAAAGAAGGAATGAAGGAAGGAAGGAAGGAAGAAAGGAAGAAAGTAAGGAGGAAAGAAGGAAAGAAGAAAAAGGATAAGCAAGGAAGAAAAAAAAAAGAAAAAAATAGGAAGGTACGAAGGAAGGAAAGAAAGAAGAAAGGTAAATAAGACAAATTTAAGGAGAAAGGGACAATGGGACAAGAAAGAAATAAAAGGACGAATGGAGAAATCGAGGGAGAAAGAAAAGAAGCAAGTATAAATTAAAAACAAAAGAACGAAAGGAAAAAAGGAAGAAAAAGTAATAAAGAGAAAAAGAAGACAAGAGTCAAAGGAATGAACAAAGGGAGGCAAAAAGGACGGAAAGGAAGGAAAGAAAGGAAGGAAAGACACATGAAAGGAAAAAAGAACGTTAGTCATTAAGGAAGAAAGGAAGGAAAAAAAGGAGGAAAGAAGAAAGGAAGGAAGGAGAAAGGAAGGAAGAGAGAAAGGAAGAAAAGAAGAAAGAAAGGAAGGAAGGAAGAAAGGAAGGAGGAAAGAAAGAAGGAAGGGAGAAGGAAAGGATTAAATAAAGGAAGGAAGAAAGAAAGGAGGAAATAAAAAAGTAAGGAAGAAAGGGGGAAGTAAGGAAGGAGAAAAGAAGGAAAGAAAGGGGTAAGGAAGGAAGAAATGAAGAAGGAAAAAAGGAAAGGAGAAACAACCAAGGAAGGTAGAAAGGAAAAAAGGAAGAAAGGAAGGAGGAAATAAGGAAAAAAAAGAAGGAAAAAAGGGGGAAAGAAGGAAGAAAGGAAGAAGGGAAGAAAGAAAGGAAGGAAGGAGGGAAGGAAGAAAGGAAGGAAAGAAGGAAGTAAGGAAGAAAGAAATTAAGAAAGAAAGAAAAGAAATAAGGAAAGAAGGAAGGAAGGAATAAAGCAAGGAGGGAAGTAAAAAAGGAAGAAAAGAAGGAAGTAAGGAATAAAAAATTAGGAAAGAAAGAAAGGAAATAAGGAAAGAAGGAAGGAAGGAAGGAGGGAAGGAAGAAAAGAAGAAAAGAAGGAAGTAAGGAAGAAAGGAATTAGGAAAGAAAGAAAGGAAATAAGGAAAGAAGGAATAAAGGAAGGAAAGAAGGAAGAAATAAATTACGATGGAAAGGAAATAGGAAAAGAAGGAAGGAAGAAAGGAAGGAAGAAGGGAAGAAAGGAAGGACAGAAGAAAGGAAGAAATGAGAAAGGAAGGAAGGAAAAAGGAAGGAAGGAAGGAAGTCAAAAAGGAAGAAAGGAAGGAAGTCAAAAAGGAAGAAAGGAAGGAAGGAAGAAAGGAAGATGGAAAGAAAGAAGGAAGAAAGGAAGGAAGAAAGAAAGGAGGAAAGGAGGAAGGAAGGAAGAAAAAAGAAAGAAGAAAGGAAGAAAAGAAGGAAGGATGGAAGGAAGGAACGGAGAAAGAGGAAAGATAGGCAGGAGGGAAGAAAGAACGGTAGAAGGAAGGAAGGAAGGAAGGACCGAAGAAATTAAAGAAGTAAGAAAGAAGGGAAGGAAGGAAGGAACAAAGGAAAAAATGAAAGAAGGAGGGAGGGGGAAAGGAAGGCATAAAATAAGGAAGAAATAAAGAAAGAAAGAAAGAAAGAAAGAAAGGGAGGAAAAAAGGAAATAAGGAAAAAAGAAAGAAAGAGAGGAAGGAAGAAAGGAAAGAAGGTAAAAAGAAAGGAATAAAGGAAGAAGAAGGGAAGGAAGGAAGTCAGAAAGGAAGAAAGAAGAAAGGAAGAAAGGAAGGACGAAAGAAGGAAGAAAGTAACTAAGAAAGGAAAAAAGGACCTAGGAAAGAAAAAAGAAATGAAGGAAGAAAAGAACGAGGAAAGAGGGAAGGAAAAAAAAAGGGAAGAAAGGACGGAAGGAAGGAAGAAAGGAAGAAAGGAACGAAGGAATTAAAGAAGAAAGGAAAAAGGGAAAGAAGGGTAGAAAAAGGGAAGGAAGGAAGGAAGGAAGGAAGGAAGGAAGGAAGGGAGGAAGGAAGGAAGGAAGGAATAAAGAAAGGAAGGAATAAAGAAAGGAATAAAGGAAGGAAGGAAGGAATGAAGGAAGAAAGTAAGAAGGCAAGAATGAAGGAAAGAAGGAAGGAAGGGAGGGAGCAAGGAAGGAATAAAGGAAGGAAGGAAGGAAGAAAAGAAGGAAGGAAGGAATAAAAGACGAAAGTAAGGAGGAAAGAAGAAAGGAAGAAAGGAAGGGAGGAAGGAGAAAAGGAAGAAAGAAAGGAAAGAAGGAAGTAAGGAAGAAAGAAATTAAGAAAGAAAGAAAGGAAATAAGGAAAGAAGGAAGGAACGAGGGAAGAAAGAAAGAAGGAAAAAAAAAGGAAGAAAGGAAGGAAGAAAGGGAGGAAGAAAAAAAGAAGGAAGGAAGGAACTAGGAAAGAGGAAAGGAAGGCAAGATAAAAGAAAGAACGGTAGAAAGAAGGAAGGAACGAAGGAATTGAAGAAGAAAGAAAGAAGGGAAGGAAGGAAGAAAGAAAAATATGAAGGAAGGAGGGGAGGGTGAAAGGAAGGAATAAGGAAATAAAGAAAGGAAGAAAGAGAGGAAAAATGAAATAGGGGAAAAAAGGAAGGAAGAGAGAAAGGAAGAAAGGGAAAAAAGGAGGAAAGAAAGAAGAAAGAAAGAAAGGAAGGACGAAAGAAGGTAGAAAGGAACGAAGAAAGGAAGGAAGAAACTAGGAAAAAAGGAAGGAAGGAATAAAGGAAAAAAAGAACGAGAAAAGAAGGAAGGAAGAAAGAAAGAAAGAAAGGAAGGAAGAAAGGAAGAAAGGAAATAAAAAATGAAGAAAGGAGGAAAGGAAGAAATGAAGAAAGGAAGGAAAGAATGAAGGAAGGAAGGATGGAAGAGAAAGAAGGAAGGAAGGAAGGAAGGAAGGAAGGAAGTAACGAAGGAAGTAACGAAGGAATTAAAGAAGAAAGAAAGAAGGGAATGAAGGAAGAAAGGAAAAAATGAAGTAAGGAGGGGAGGGGGAAAGGAAGGAATAAAAGAAGAAAGAAATAAAAAAGAAACAAAGGAAGAAAGAGAGAAAAAAAAGAAAATAGGGAAAAATGGAAGGAGTGAATGAAGGAAGAAAGGAAGGAAGAAATGAAGGAAGAAACTAACGAGAAAAGAAGGAAGGAAGGGAGAAAGAAAGAAAGGAATGAAAGAAGAAAGGAATGAAGAAAGAAGGAAGGAAAGAAGGAAGGAAGGAAGGAAGGAAGGAAGGAAGGAAGGAAGGAAGGAAGGAAGGAAGGAAGGAAAGATGAACGGACGGACAGAAGGAAAGAAGGAAACAAGCAAGCAAGCAAGGAAGGAGAAAATGAGAGAGATGAGAGAAGGAAGAAAGAAAAATTGAAAGGCAAGAAGAGAAGAAGGGCAAACCGATAAGTGTATTAGGAAGAACTTCTGAACTAAAATTCTAGAAGCTGAATCCTTGATATGCTCGCAGTTTATTATTGCAGATCTCAAAGTGACTGAATTATTACTCTGGATAATTCCCCAAATTAGCAGCTTTGCCATACATCGTATATCATTGTTGCCTTATTGGTTTCCAAACAGTAAACTTGGAGCTGACGAAGTTGAAGTTCATTTTGCAAACGCCAAAGTTTTTGCAGTTGCTCCAGTCCGTCTAGATACATCCTGAAACATTCAAGATATCTGCCCAAAAGTTTAAATATATTAAGGAAATTTTCATATGAAAATACGTCAAACGGTTGTATCTCTAATTTGATAACAAAGTTCCTGACATTCCAACTTGTGTGTGTTGTATATTTTTAAGTTTTCCCATCGAGATACCAAAAGGCTTGCACGTTCCCGTAGTCTATCGGATACCCGAATTTAATATTCCCTTCAAACTCCCCACGAAACAATCTTTTGCATATTAAGCGTTCGCATACGATTCTGACCTCGGCGCCGTTTTTCAAAGTTTTTCGACCGCGTTATCTGAACGGAATTTTACTATTTTGTTTTATCGAATGTGACACTTTAATTCAACTTTAAAAATTTTTCTAAACCGTGGCACGTGAAAGTTGTAAGTAAATTTTTGATTCCTAATTCCTACAACCACGCTGTGTTGGTTAACTGGTCAAAAAATATGACCAATTAAATGTTCTGCTATCCTTGATACAAGTTGTAACCTCATGAAGTGGCCTTTGGAATTAAACTTCTAATTGCATCGTAATTGACTTGTATAGATATCGGTATTTATTTGTGGAAGGGATTGGTCCTTGTTTCTCTTCAAAAGTGACACAATTCATGTTTCCTGAAACCAAGAAAGGTTTAAGAAACTCGAGCAACTGTTGTTATGGCTTTTAATCTTTTTTGGTTTCAGGTGACAAGATTTAATATCAATTTATTCGTATATACAAAATTTGTAACTTGTTACTAAAAATATGTTTAATGTAGATGAAAATATAGCATTGAAAGTTGGTAAAATGAAGGAGTTTAAAGCAACATCATCATCATCAACAACAACAACAACAACAACAACAACAACAACAACAACAACAACAACAACAACAACAACAACAACAACAAAACGAAGTGAGTGTTCATGTAGTTGACCATAAGCTGGAATTGTTTTTAACGACCGTACCATATTGATAAAGCTAAAGAAAGCTGAAACTGATCTATGGTTGTTGGTTGTAAATATTTTCTACTGTAGCACCTTCGATTGTTTCATTACAGACCATTTAATTGACAGGATCTGCCAAGTATAACACGTCTCGCCGAGGATACTTGTATTTAATGGATGTTACTATGTAAGATCATCGCGTCAATAATAGTGACATTTGTAGTTTTAATTACATCGCATATAACGTAAACTGATTATATACGATGTAACTAAAATTATAAAGGTCACTAGTATTGAACGACTCCAGATTCTCTTAGTTTCTACTCTTCGACAGTTTCCAGTTTCTT
>CM053330.1:1212500-1420000 GCA_028583605.1 Dastarcus helophoroides
TAGAAAAATAACACTTTGAACATTAAAGACGAAATAAAAAAAATCGATAGTTCTAAAAAAATAAAATAAATGATTGAATTTAAAGTTATAATTAATAATAAAATTCAAATTTGTGCTCGAAATTGTAACAAAAAAAGTCAAAAATTTTGACTCCAGTATCAAAATTTTGACTTTTTTATATACTAGAGTCAAAATTGAAAAAAATCTCAGTCTCCTGGGCTCAGTCTCCTGGACTCAGTCTCCTGGGCTCAGTCTCCTGGACTCAGTCTCCTAGACTCAGTCTCCTGGACTCAGTCTCCTGGGCTCAGTTTCCTGGGCTCAGTCTCCTGGCCTCAGTCTCCTGCTCTATCTCTTCTCTTTTCAGTCTCCTGGTCTTAATCACCTGATTTCAAGAAAATGCTTTCAATTATCTGTTTCCAGAGTCATGCAACCTTTAAATCACTGGGAACTTCGAGCTCTTCAGGATTAATTATAAATTTCTCTTAATTAGTAGTATTATTTTAAATAAAGTATCAAAATTCGTCCGTTTTTCTGTGCTCTGTCAGTAGATATTATCATATCAATTGTTGCGAAATGAGAGTTAATGATGTTTTGGAATTACAATTTATTCTGATTGCGAGTTTAATAATCTTTTTAGGCTGCAAATGCGGGAAAAAAGTTCCAGGAAATTACCTGGAGGGTGAAGGTGTATATATGAATTCCTAAATAAATATCTGGTACATGCTAAGCAAATTTGGGTCAATTACACAATTAATACAAATTATAAACCGTCCTCAGTTCAGCAGTAGTCAAGTGCCGCCCCAATAATATCAAATAAGGTTGAAAAAAATCATAATAAACAATCATAGATCCTCTATTTAGCGCGCTCGGTTCCGCGATCCCGCAATTTTATTATTAATAGATCCGCAGCGCCATTACGCCGGCCCGCGGCCTTTCACCCAGTGATCGACATCGGGGGCCCGATTCGGCCGAGTTGGCGAGGAGATCTGCAACGAAGGGTTTTGGCGAAAGCGCCCTTTTCTACGGCGTCTCGTAGGGCTTCGGTATCTATCGCTTGGCACAAGCATCGGCCGGGAGCGCATCGGCCACAATGCCAGAGCGCCGGCACAAACAGTGGCGTTCCGACTGCAGGACGGCCAACTTTGACGTACGGTGATCGACGCTGGTGCGGTCGCGTGCTTTTTTTTTCGGACGTCGCTTTTGACCGATCGGTGAACAAGTGTTTTATGTGTTCGGCGGTGTTGGTTTTTTTGTTGTTACGATCGATTGGTGGTGAAATGGTAATTAGTTGCATTATGGCACCTGTGATAACTAATAAGATTTTTCGTTGTCGAGATGTGATGTTTTTTGTGTTGTATTTGTGGGTTTTTATGGGGTCAGGAGCTATGGCTAAGATAAAAGAGGAAGAAGGTAATTGCTTTTGTTACTCGTTAACTTGATAAATGAGGAATGTTATTCAAAGACAAGTTTCTTACTACTGATAAAAATAAATAAAGTTTATCTCTATTTTACGAAGAAGAACAACAGTTTACTTTCAGTAATTCATCAAGAATTCATCCAGACCTATTATAAAATATATAAATATTTACCTCTTTTGTTTATAAGTTATAAACGTCATTTTTTGCCTGAATTGCTAGACAAAATTATAAAGTAGTGTAATAAAATAATATTATTTAATACTATTTAAGAAAATTGAACTTTATTTTATAATTCATTTAGATATTTAGGTAGATAAACTAAGAACCTAATATTCAATTTAATGTCTAATAAAAAAAATAGATTGGCGGTTTTTTTTTACACTAAATTTATTTTATTTTACAAACTGAAGTCAGTGAAGCTAAAATAAATTTAGTGTAATTAAAGACGAGTCAGAAAATGAAAAAGAACTAACAGTTTTGTTAGGGTAATTACAATTGCACTATAAGAGGTAATTAAATTAAAAAAAATTAAACAAACGTGATTAATGTAGCATAACTTTAAATTGCAAACAAAGAAAATAAAAAACAAAAACACAAAATAAAAAACCAACATAAAATACGCGAAAGAAAACAAAAAAAAAACAAAAACCTTAAATAAAAAAAAACAAAATAAAATACGCGAAAGGAAACAGAAACAAAAAAAAAACAAAAACAAAATAAAATACAAAATATTATTTTTCGAAAATTTCAGATTTCTTTGAAAACTGGACGTGGAAAATTTGTTTTAAATTTCGACTCTTTTTGAGTTACGTTTTCCGAAAATTTCAACCCTTTTGAAAATTTCGACTTTTCAAAGTTTATATTTTTTTTCGAAAATTGAGGACTTTCGTTTTAATTTTGACTTTATTGAAAATTATAACATTTGTCCATCATTTCCACTGTTTGAAAAATTCTTTTTTTCATTGAAAATTTCGACTTATTTCTGCGTTTCGACCAACTTTTCCGAAAATTTCAAGTTTTTCGAAAATTTCGACTTTTTTGTTGTTGAAGATTGCAACTTTTGAAAGTTAAGATGTTTTTCGAAAATTTAAGACTGTTTTGAAATTTTTGCTTTCTTAAAAAATGTTAACATTTGTCCATCATTTCCAGTGTTGGAAAATTTCTGCTTTTTATTGATAATACGTTTCGATCAACTTTTTAGAAAATGTCGAGTTTTTCAAAAATTTCGATTTTTTTGTTGTTGAAGTTTGCGACTTTTGAAAGTTTAGATTTTTTTCGAAAATTTAAGACTGTTTTGAAATTTTGACTTTCTTAAAAAATGTTCCCATTTTTCCATCATTTCTAGTGTTTCAAAAACTCTGCTTTTTATTGATAATTTCCAGTTTTTTCCACGGTTCTATCAAGTTTTTCGAAAATTTCAAGTTTTTCAAAAATTTCGGTTTTTTTGTTGAAGATTTCGACTTTTCATAGTTAAGATTTTTTTTCGAAAATTGAGGACTTTCGTTTTAATTTTGACTTTCTTGAAAATTATAACATTTGTCCATCATTTCCACTGTTTGAAAGATTGTGTTTGTTTTTTGAAAATTTGAATTATTTCTACGTTTCGACCAATTTTTTCGAAAATTTCAAATTTTTCGAAAATTTCGACTTTTTTATTGTTGAAGATTGCGATTTTTGAAAGTTAAGATGTATTTCAAAAATTTAAGGCTGTTTTGAAATTTTGACTTTCTTAAAAAATGTTGACATTTGTCCATCATTTCCAGTGTTTGAAAAATTCTGCTTTTTATTAATAATTTCGACTTTTTTCTACCTATCGATCAACTTTTTCGAAAATTTCAAGTTTTTCGAAAATTTCGATTTTTTTGTTGAAAATTTCGACTTTTCATGGTTTGGATTTTTTTTTCGAAATTTGAGGACTTTCGTTTTAATTCTGACTTGCTTGAAAATAACAATATTTGTCCATCATTTCCACTGTTTGAAAAATTCAGTTTTTTGTTGAAAATTCGACTTATTTCTACGCTTCGACCAACTTTTCCAAAAATTTTAAGTTTTTCGAAAATTTCGTTTTTTTTTTTGTTGAAGAGTTCTATTTTTCTAAGTTTGGATTTTTTTCTCGAAAATTAAGGACTTTCGACTTTTTTGAAAATTATAACATTTGTCCATCGTTTCCACTGTTTGAAAAATTGTGTTTTTTTTTTAAATTCGACTTTTTTCTAAGTTTCGACCAACTTTTCCGAAAATTTCAACTTTTTCTAAAATTTCGATTGTTTTATTGAGAATATTGACTTTTAAAAGTTAAGATTTTTGCCGAAAACTTAACCTTCTAAAAATCTATTTTTTGAAATTTTCGATATTTTTTTAAAAACTTCCACTCTTTGAACAGTTTTAATATTTTAAAAATGTAGAATTACTGAAAACTAAACTGTTAAAAATTCCAAATTTTAATTTTACCTCTTTTTAAAATATAAAATTTGTTGAAAATTGTAACTTTTTGAAAATTTTGGTTCTTTAAATTTTCGATTATTTTGTTTAAAATTCAAACTTTGGTGGAACGGACCGTTCCTTGGTTATCTTCAAAAATTGAAATACAGAACTTGTCCCCTGAAATCAAAAAAAGATTAAAAAACACAACAAAGGTTACTGGCTAACGCGTTTCGACAGCCAAGCTGTCATCTTCACAGAGAAACTGCTACTCTGAAGATGACAGCTTGGCTGTCGAAACGCGAAACCTTTGTTGGGTTTATTAATCTTTCTTGGTTTCAGGGGACAAGTTCTGTGTTTCAATTTTTAAATTTCAAGCGATATTTTTTTAAATGTTGACATTTTTGAACTTCTAGACTATTTTGCAAATTTCGAATTTTTCTGTTTTCTTAAACTTTTGAATTATTTTTGAAAATGTTGATATTTTCCTTCCAATCTTGCGACTGTTTTAAAAAGTTGACTTTTTAAAATAGTTCGACAATTTCTCAAAATTTTATTCTTTTAAAAATTTCGACCTTTTTAAAAAGTGTTTGAATATTCCTCAACATTTTAACTATTCATAAATTTAACTTTTTCCAAATTTTAAGTTTTCAAGATTTCGTCTCTTTAAAAAATTCCGTCTCTTTAAAAACTTTCTTCTTTTTTTGAAAATTTTAGCTTTTCTGATAATTATGGCTTTCTTTCAATATTTCGAGTTCGACAATTTCGATTTTATTTAAAATTCGATCTAATAAAGTTGATATTTTATGAAAGTGTTGATCATTTTGAAATTAAGACCATTTTTTAAAACGTCAACATTCTTTAAAATGTTAACATTCTTTAAATTGACCATTTTTTTTTAAATATCAATTTCTTTTAAAACGTTAATTTGTTTTTTCAAGACTGTTTTTTAAAAATCGTTGCTTTATTTTTGAAAATTTAAACTTTCTAAGAAAATTTCAACTTTGAAAATTACGAATTCCAAAATATTCGACTTTTTTCTTGAAAATTCGAGTTTTCTGCAAATTTTAATTTTTTCTCAAAATTTCGAGTTTTTCGCAAATTTCGAATGTTTTCTTTTTAATTTCGAGTATTTCAAGTTTTGATTTATTTTTCGAAATATTGACTTTTTTGTCGAAATGTCAAATGTTCCGCATTTCTGACTTTTTTTGAAAAATTCTTCCATTTTTCAAAATTTCAATTATTCTGATAATTATGGTTTTCTTTCAATGGTTCGAGTTCGACAATTTCGACTTCATTTAAAATTCGATATAATAAAGTTGGTATTTTATAAAAATGTTAATCATTTTTGAAATTTAGACAATTTTTTTAAATTGCAACGTTCTTTAAAATGGGGAATTTTTTAAAAATGTCGATTTCTTTCAAAATGTTGACATGTTTTTTCAAGACTATTTTTCGACAATCGTTGCTTTATTTTGAAAAATTTAAACTTTCTAAAAAAATTTCAACTTTGAAAATTACGAATTCCAAAATATTCGACTTTTTTCTCGAAAATTCGAGTTTTCTGCAAATTTTAATTTTTTCTCAAAATTTCGAGTTTTTCGCAAATTTCGAATGTTTTTTTTTTCAATTTCGAGTATTTCAAGTTTTGATTTATTTTTCGAAATGTTGACTTTTTTGTCGAAATGTCAAATGTTCTGCATTTTCGACTTTTTTTTTTAAATTCTTCCATTTTTCAAAATTTCAGTTATTCATAATGTCGACATTCTTTTACTTGTTTTCGACTTTTTTTTAATTCGAGTCTTGTTTTTGATTTATTTTTCGAAATTTTGACTTTTTTCTCCAAATATCAAATGTTCCGCATTTTTGACTTTTTTTTTAAATTCTTCCATTTTTCAAAATTTCAGTTATTAATAATGTCGACATTCTTTTACTTGTTTTCGACTTTTTTTTTTAATTAGAGTCTTGTTTTTGATTTATTTTTCGAAATTTTGACTTTTTTTTTTGAAATGTCAAATGTTCCGCATTTTTGACGTGTTTTGAAAAATTCTTCCATTTTTCAAAATTTCGATTATTCATAATGTCGACATTCTTTTACTTGTTTTCGACTTTTTTTTTAATTCGAGTCTTGTTTTTGATTTATTTTTCGAAATTTTGACTTTTTTCTCGAAATGTCAAATGTTCCGCATTTTCGAATTTTTTTGAAAAATTCTTCCATCTTTTCCATTCAAAATGTCGAAATTCTTTTACTTAATTTTGATATTTTTTTGAAATTTGGACGTTTCTTTTAACTTTATTTGTGCAAACATTTCCAATCAAAATTATCAATTTTTTTTTATATTTTAGCTGTCTAAAATTTTAAACTCAAATTTTGAAAAAAAAATCTAAAAAATGTCAACATAAATTTGATAACATTGTACAAATTCTAGAAATGACACTTATTTAATTGGAAGTAATAGTATTACTTTGTTTCAACGTAAATATGCAACAAGAAATCTTTGAATCCAAACCGCGTGCAGCTTTAGCACGATAAGAAATAAATAAATTATGAATTGCGATTAGGCTATCAACAAACATGACCTATCGAGCGGAAATAATATGAATAATTAATATAATTTAAATACTAGCCTCATTGAACAGAATTATTAAGCGCCGCAATTAAGTCTAAAATGAGAAATGCAATAAAACCGCATGAATGTGTCTTATTCTTTCTATTGTTCCTTTTATTCCATGATCTAGGACCATATTTCTGCACTCATCTGTTTTTTTAATGAAACTTGTTATCAAATGAAAGATTAATGTTACCATAATACATTGAACCAAGGTTGCCTAGCAAAATTTAGCCAAAACTACCCTTAATTAAAATTAATATAATTAATTTTTTTCATCTATACAGTTTTAAGTCAATCACAAGTTACTTTCTCTTGTTTTTTCAAAAAAAAATTACACCAAATAAAAGTTTAACGTTTTTCGTCTTTTATTTTGTGTCTCTTAGTAGGCATTTTGTATTATACCTACTACCAAGCTTTGTCACAAAATAGTATCTACCCTGTTTCTAGAAAACAATATAATTCTAAAAAATAAATAGATAAAGGGGTAGTAACCAGGGCGATAAAGTGAAGTCAATTCTCTAATAGCCATCAGGCAACATAATTCTACGTTATATATTCAAACCCCTTATAGATGACGTTTCTTTCTTATTAAAACCGGTATCGCAGACACCAAGGGCTGTCCTCTCCCGCCTAAAAGCGCTACCTCGCGCGTTAACGTACTAAGGAAGAAAGGCAGTCGCCCAGCCGAATTTTTAAAAATTCATTTCCTCGTCTCGATCGCCATCATCCGAACACCTCGACAGCCGGTAAATAACTGAATTTAATTGAATAAGATTGACAAATGACGTCTAGATGCATACTGTTACAATACTACATAACATTGTGAATCCCCGACCAAAAATTAATATCGTACGAGCTTTAATCAATTTAGGAAATCGTACGAGTTTATTTAAACGTGGTATCTCTCTGAAGATGACAGTTTGGCTGTCGAAACGCCTTAGAGCAACCTTTGTTGTGATTTTTAATCTTTCTTGGTTTCAGGGGATAAGTTCTATATTTTAATTTGTGGTTCCTTTCGTTCACCAATCGTATTCAAGCTCGAAACATTACAACTAGTTTGATGCTATTAAACAAAGTAATGAATATTGTCCACGATTTTAAAAGGGGAACGCGTTAATAAAAAAACTTTTGTTTCTAAATCGATCACCCTCTCATTAGACAAAATCGTCATCTATCTTTCATCGGCCGGTCAATAGACAGACCCCCATTAAGCTTTCATTACTTTAAAAGCTATGAAAATGGTTTTGAAAATAGTCAAAGACCCCGACAGGGTTATTGCACCTTCCCATCGATTGATTTACAAAGTGTCCCTTACGCCAGCGAATTATATACGTCGTTACGACATCGGCCTTTCGTGTACGCCTCGATATTTATCCTAAACGAAATCGGTTGATATTGCGGCGCCCCGGCCAAAAGGCCAATTTGGGGGCAGTTTATGTTTTCATCGAACATTTGAAATTACGCCAGATATCTCCACATCTGCGGATAAGTGGGTTACCTGGGGCACGAAAACGTATTTCGTTTTTAACGGCGGCATTAGAACGCACCTGAAATCAACAGGTTTTATGACGGCACCGGAGGCGATCGACCGAAATTTACTTAAATTCGGGAAAGGTGAGGTTTCCCCAGAAGAAATTTAGTTCCGTTTTTAGTTTCGTTATTTCTGGTGTTTTGGTGAAGTCAAGATGTAACAAATTTTCTATTTTTTGAATTATTGCTTTTCCGAAAGTTCGAAAATTACACTGAAGGTCATGTGCGACCTTCACAAGGGATGTAAAACTAGTTGGAGGCAAATGTCAAACTGTTTACAGTTATCACTCAACGCTGTTTACAAGAGGACCAGATACAAAAGTAGTAGAATGTAGCTCCATTGTTGTATTATTTTTGAAGATCGAAAATTACCTTCAAGGTCATTTTCGACTTTTACCGAAGATACAAAACTAGAGCTACACTTTTAGCTCTGCAACTTGCACACAAGTAGGTGAAAAAATGTAATTAAATTTTTTGAACTTCTTAAAGGTCGCAATTACTGTCAAGGCCATTTTCGACCTTCATAACGTACACAGAAATAAAGCCAAGTTTCGTAGCTATACAGGGCCTACTAAAGCAGTTAGAATAATTTTTACTCCCTTTTAGGTTTTTGTTTTTGCTTTTGATATTCCTCGTGAAGGTCAAAAATTACTTTGAAGGTCATTTTCGACTTTCACAAAGGATACAAAAACAGATTTAAACAAACTTCAAGCTTTATAAAGCATAAAAAGTATGTATAACTGTTTTTTTTATTTTTCAACTTCTTTTAAAGGCCATAAATTACCTTGAAGGTTTTTTCGACCTTTACCAAGAAAAATAAACAGACCAACCCATATTACTAGCTTTATAAATGACACAATTTGATTTGACAAAATTTGGTTCAGTTTTTGAAATTGTTTTAAAGGTCGAAACCGTCAAGGTCATTTTTGATCTTCACAAACAATAAAAAATTAAGTTTCTAGGCTTTGTAAGGGAAAACGTACGTGTTTCGAAAAATCTTTATTCAATTTTTTTGGCATTCGTTGTGGGGGTCGAAAATGACCTTGAAGCTCATTTACTACTTTCACAAGGGACACAAAAATGGATCAAATCAAACGTCTAGTCTTACAAGACATACAGAAATATTTGAAAGTTTTTTGTTTTTTCCATTTCTTATAAAGATTGAAAATGATATTTAAGGTCTTATGACCTTCGCCAAGGATAGAAAAACTAATAAAGCCACATTTCTTGATTTATAAAGGACACCGAAGTTGATGGAAGAATTTGATTTCATTTTTTATATTCTTTTAATGGTCGAAATTACCGTCAAGGTCATTTTAGACCTTCACAAGAGCTACTAAAATAGAGACAAGTTTCTAGCTTGATAGAGGACACCAGTGGAGTTAGCAAAGTTTTTATTCAGTTTGCTGTTTCTGTTTCTGACTTTCCTTATGAAGGTCCAAAATTATCATTAAGGTCATTTTCGACCTTCATAATAAATACTAAAATAAATCCAAGTTTCTAGCTTGATAGGAGCTACTAAAGCAATTAGAATAATTTTCACCTTCTTTTAGGTTTTTGTTTTTGCTTTTGATATTCCTTGTGAAGGTCAAAGATTACTTTGAAGGTCATTTTCGACTTTCACAAATGATACAAAAACAGATTTAAGCAAACTTCAAGATTTACAAAGCATACAAAAGTGTGTAAAACTGTTTTTTTTGTTTGTTTTTTTCAACTTCTTTTAAAGGCCATAAATTACCTTGAAGGTTATTTTCGACCTTTACTAAGAAAACTAAACAGACCGAGCCACATTGCTAGCTTTATAAAGGACACAATAGTAGATTTGACAAAATTTGGTTCAGTTTTTGAAATTTTTTTAAAGGTCGAAACCGTCAAGGTCATTTTTATTCTTCACAAACAATAAAAAATTAAGTTTCTAGGCTTTGTAAGGGAAAACGTACGTGTTTCGAAAAATCTTTATTCAATTTTTTTGGCCTTCGTTGTGGGGGTCGAAAATGACCTTGAAGCTCATTTACTACTTTCACAAGGGACACAAAAATGGATCAAATCAAACTTCTAGTCTTACAAGACATACAGAAATATTTGCAAGTTTTTTGTTTTTTCCATTTCTTATAAAGATCTAAAATGATATTTAAGGTCTTATGACCTTCACCAAGGATAGAAAAACTAATAAAGCCACATTTCTTGATTTATAAAGGACACCGAAGTTGATGGAAGAATTTGATTTTATTTTTTATATTCTTTTAATGGTCGAAATTACCGTCAAGGTCATTTTAGACCTTCACAAGAGCTACTAAAATAGAGACAAGTTTCTAGCTTGATAGAGGACACCAGTGGAGTTAGCAAAGTTTTTATTCAGTTTGCTGTTTCTATTTCTGACGTTCCTTATAAAGGTCCAAAATTATCATTAAGGTCATTCTCGACCTTTATAATAAATACTAAAATAAATCCAAGTTTCTAGCTTGATAGGGGCTACTATTAGAATAATTTTCACTCCCTTTTAGGTTTTTGTTTTTGTTTTTGATATGCCTTGTGAAGGTCAAAGATTACTTTCAAGGTCATTTTCGACTTTAACAAAGGATACAAAAACAGATTTAATCAAACTTCAAGCTTTATAAAGCATACAGAAGTATGTATAACTGTTTTTTGTTTGTTTTTTTAACCTTTTTTAAAGGCTATAAATTACCTTGAAGGTTTTTTCGACCTTTACCAAGAAAAATAAACAGACCGAGCCATATTACTAGCTTTATAAAGGACACAATTTGATTTGACAAAATTTGGTTCAGTTTTTCAAATTTTTTTAAAGGTCGAAACCGTCAAGGTCATTTTTGATCTTCACAAACAATAAAAAATTAAGTTTCTAGGCTTTGTAAGGGAAAACAAACGTGTTTCGAAAAATCTTTATTCAATTTTTTTGGCATTCGTTGTGGGGGTCGAAAATGACCTTGAAGGTCATTTACCACTTTCACATGGGACACAAAAATGGATCAAATCAAACTTCTAGTCTTATAAGACATACAGAAATATTTGCAAGTTTTTTGTTTTTTCCATTTTTTATAAAGATCGAAAATGATTTTCAAGGTCTTATGACCTTCACTAAAAATAGAAAAACGCATAGAGCGACATTTCTTGATTTATGAAGAACACCAAAGTTGATGGAAGAATTTGATTTTATTTTTTATATTCTTTTAATGGTCTAAATTACCGTCAAGGTCATTTTGGACCTTCACAGGAGCTACTAAAATAGAGACAAGTTTCTAGCTTGATAAGACACCAGTGGAGTTAGCAGAGTTTTTATTCAGTTTACTGTTTTTGTTTTTGACGTTCCTTATAAAGGTCCAAAATTATCATCAAGGTCATTTTGGACCTTCATAAGAGATACTAAAATAAAGCTAAGTTTCTAGCTTGATAAGGGATATCCATGCAATTAGCATAGTTTTTATTCAATCTTCTGCTTTTGTTTTCGCCGTTCCTTGTAAATATCGAAAATTATCTTAAAGGTCATATTCGACCTTCACAAGAGATACAAAAACAAATAAATGACATGAAACTTTTAGAAGACATACAAAAGTAGTTGAAATATTGCCCTTCTTGCTTTTTTGCCTATTTTACTCTTTATAAAAATCAAAATTTATCCTGAAGGTTATTTTAGACCTTCACCAAGGCTATAAAAACAACCAGAGTCAAATTTCTATCTTTATAAGAGTTAAAATAAGTATGAAAAAAAGTTAATTCCATATTTTGTAATTTTTAATGGTCGAAGTTACCTTCAAGGTCATGTTTGACCTTCATGAAAGATACAAATTTCTAGCTATTTGTTGAGTGCCGAAGCAGTTCAAGTCTCATTCTTTTTCTGTTTTCGTTTTGGTCGTTCCTTATAAAGGTCGAAAATTACATTGAACATTGATTTGACCTTCATTAAAGATACAAAATGTCTTTGTTTTCATCGTCTCTTATAAAGGTCGAAAATTACCTTGAAGGTTATGTTTGACCTTCATAAAAGAGACAAAAATTTTCAAATTTATAGTTTCATGGTGAACGCCGAAGCAGTGCAGTTCTCATTCTTTTTTCCGTTTTTGTTTTCGACGTTTCTTGTAAAGGTCGAAAATTACCTTGAAGGTCACGTTTAACCTTGATAAAAGATACAAAAATTGCCAAATTTATAGTTTCATGGTGAATGCAGAAGCAGTACAATTCTCATTCTTTTTCTGTTTTGTTTCCTTTGTTCCTTAAAAATGTCGAAAATTATATTGAAGGTCATGTTTGATCTTCATTAAAGATACTGAAATTGCCAAAATGTCTAGCTACATGGTGGATACTGCAGTAGTTCAGTTCTCATTCTTTTTTCTGATGTTGTTTTCATCGTTTCTTGTAAAGGTCGAAAATTACCTTGAAGGTCACGTTTGACCTTCAAAGAAGATACAAAAATTGCCAAATTTCTAGCTTCATGGTGAATGCTGAAGCAGTTCAAGTCTTATTCTTTTTCTGTTTTTGTTTTCGCCGTCCCTTATGTAGGTCGAAAATTACATTAAAGGTCATGTATGACCTTCATTAAAGATACAAATATTGCCAAATTTCTAGCTACATGGTGGATACCGCAGTAGTTCAGTTCTCATTCTTTTTTTGTTTTTGTTTTCATCGTCCCTGATAAAGGTCGAAAATTACCTTGAAGGTCATGTTTGACCTTCATAGAAGATACACAAATTGCCACATTTCTAATTTCACGATGAATGCCGAAGCAGTTCAATTCTTATTTTCTTTTGTTTTTGTTTTCCTCGTTCCTTATGAAGGTCGAAAATTACTTTGAAGGTCATGTTATTAAAGATATAAAATTTGCCAAAATGTCTAGCTACATGGTGGATACTGCAGTAGTTCAGTTTTTATTCTTTTTTCGGTTTTTGTTTTTATCCTTCCTTATAAATGTTAAAAATTACCTTGAAGGTCATGTTTGACCTTCATAAAAAGTACAAAAATTGCCAAATTTCTAGCTTCATGATGGATGCCGAAGCAGTTCAATTTTCATTCTTTTTCTGTTTTTGTTTTCGAAGTTTCTTATAAAGGTCGAAAATTACCTTGAAGGTGATGTTTAACCTTTATGAAAGATACAAAAATTGTCAAATTTTTGGATTCATGGTGGATACTGCAGCAGTTCAATTCTCATTCTTTTTCTGTTTTTGTTTTCATCGTCCCTTATAAAGGTCGAAAATCACCTTGAAGGTCAGGTTTGACCTTCATAAAAGATATATAAATTGCCAAATTTATAGTTTCATGGTGAATGCAGAACCAGTTTAATTCTCATTCTTTTTCTGTTTTTGTTTTGCTTGTTCCTTAAAAATGTTGAAAATTATATTGAAGGTCATGTTTGACCTTTATTAAAGATACAAAAATTGCCAAAATGTTTAGCTGCAGTAGTTCAGTTCTCATTCTTTTTTCTGTAGTTGTTTTCATCGTTCCTTATAAAGGTCGAAAATTACCTTGAAGGTCATGTTTGACCTTCATATGAGATTCAACAATTGCCAAATTTATAGCTTCATGATAGATGCCGAAGCAGTTTTAATTCTCATCCTTTCTTTGTTTTTGTTTTCGCCGTTCCTTAAGGTGGTTGAAAATTACATTGAAGGTCATGTTTGACCTTTATTAAAGATACAAAAATTGCCAAATTTCAAGCTACATGGTGGATACCGCAGTAGTTCAATTCTCATTTTTATATTTTGTTTTTGTTTTCATCGTATCTTAACAAGGTCGTAAATTACCTTGAAGGTCAAGATTGACCTTTATAAAAGATACAAAAATTGTCAAATTTCTAGCATCATAATCAATGCCGAAGCAACTTAATTCTGATTCTATTTTCTGTTTTTGTTTTCGACGTTCTATATGAAGGTCGAATATTACCTTGAAGGTCATTTTAGAACATTATGGGAAAGCAAAATTGGACCCAAATTTTTTGAGTTTTAAAGGATATACAAGCAAGTTTAAAAAATTGACCCGTTTTGTTTTTGGTTGTACTCCTTATGAAGATCGAAGGTGACCTTAAAGGTCATTTTCGACTTTCACAAAGAATACATAAACAGTATAACCAAATTTCCAGCTTTATAAAGCATGCATGTTTTTTTGTTTTTCTTTCAACATCTTTTGAAAGTCACAAATTACCTTAAAGGTTTTTTTTTTTTCGACCTTTACCAAGAATACAAAACAGAGCCAGATTTTTAACTTTATAAAGAACAAGGTGGTAGGTTTGAAAAAATTTTGTTCAGTTTTTGAAATTCTCTTAAAGGTCGAAACCGTCAAGGTCATTTTTAATCTTCATAAGCGATAAAAAATAGAGTCAAGTTTCTAGGCTTTGTAAGGGAAAAGAAACGTGTTTCGAAGAATGTTTATTAATTTATTGACATTCGTTGTGGGGATTGAAAATGACCTTGAAGGTCATTTACTACTTTCACAAGGGACACAAAAATGGATCAAACCAAACTTGCACATACGTCGATAATAATATGTAATTCTATTTTTTTGTACCTCTTACAGGTCGCACTTACTGTCAAGGTCATTTTCGACCTTCAATAAATATACAAAAATAAAGCCAAGTTTCTTATCTTTTTAGGGGCTGCTAAAGCAGTTAGAAGAATTTTTTCTCCCTTTTCTGTTTTTATTTTTGCCATTCCCTGTGAGGGTCGAAAATTACCTTGAAGGTCATTTTCGACTACCAGAAAGGATACAAAAACAGATTCAAACAAATTTCCAACTTTATAAAGCATAGCATACAAAAGTATGTGTAACTGTTTTTTTTGTTTTTTTTTTCAACTTCTTTCAAAGGCCATAAATCACCTGAAGGTTTTTTTTGACCTTCACCAAGAAAACTAAACAGACCCAGCCACATTGGTAGCTTTATAAAGGACACAATAGTAGATTTGACAAAACTTTGTTCAGTTTTTGAAGTTTTTTTAAAGGTCGAAATCGTCAAGGTCATTTTTGATCTTCTTAAGCTATACAAAATTAGAAAAATAAGATCAGTAGAATAACATTTCTTGTTTAATTATGGATACAAAAATAGATGAAAGAGACCATTTTCTATTTCTCGTTTGTTTTGCATCCTTGGCGAAGGTCGAAAGTGACCTTGATGGTAATTTTCGATCTTAATACAGTATATAAATGCGGTCCGTTATAACTGAAACAAAAAGAGAACGCAGGTAGCTGTTAACATTCCCAATTTAGAATCCCAAAAAAGGAAGTTTCGTCACAGGTGGAACCACAGGTTGACAATCGAACATTGACAATTAAAAGTTACAAACAAATCTCTCGATAACGCGAGGTTGAATCGACAGATGCCCATCGAAGCATAAAATATAATTCCGGTTGCATTCAACTTTATTACCATCGACGGTATCTCGAGTGAAATAATGGACGAACATCTTGAATAAGCGAAGAATAAACATCGGCAATGATGGACAAAAACTCAACTTTGGACGCAAGAAATTTAATTAAGATCGTGCATCTTGATGTGATAAGTCGATTCGACTTATTTATTAACTCGCTTCAGTTATCAATATGCTTCGAGAAAGGATTGATTATGAAACAAGTTTCCCAACAAATTGTACATGAACGACATGGCATAAATGCTTAACTGACGGTGCATCAAGATCGAGAGTGTTTGTGGAATAAATTCATAATGCTGAGTTTTTAGCAGACATGCTAATGACTTAATTTTAATGACAGCGTAGGTTCAGGCTGCCCAACACCTGAAAATGCAGTGTGGTTTACCTAAATTATGTATATCCCTCCCCCTATGTCGAAAAAAAAAATCATAGTCGTTTGGGTTCTCAAAAAAAACACGTAGTCTTTTGGGTTCTCAGAAAAAAAAAGTTCTTTTTTTGAATTCTCAGAAAATAGTTTCCTCATCTTTTGGTATCTGAAACAAAAAGAGATTTTATCCACTTCGTGCTTCTTAGAAAAAGGTTCATCTTGTGATCTCTCAGAAAATGTTAAGTGCCTAGTGGATTCTCAGAAAGAATCATCGCTTTCTGACTTTTGCGTTCTATTGTCTTTGGACTTCTACGAAGAAAGTTATTCCGTCTTCAGACTTCTCAGTAAATGGCTCCACCGTATTCGGTCTTCTTAGAAACTGCTTCATCTTCTTCTGGCTTCTGAGAAAACGTTTTAACATTTCCTGGTTTCTGAGAAACCGTTTCATTATCTTCTAGCTTCTGAGAAACCGTTTCATTATTTTTCGGCTTCTGAGAAAACGTTTCGTAATCTCCTAGCTTCTGAGAAACCGTTTCATTATCTTCTAGCTTTTAAAAAACCCTTTCATCTTCTGCTTCTGAGAAACCGTTTCATTATCTTCTGGCTCCTGAGAAAACGTTTTATCATCTTATAGCTCCTGAGAAACTTTTTCATCATATTCTGGTTTCTAAAAAACTGGTACATCTTTTGGTTTCTAAGAAACTGTTTCATTCTGAGAAAACGTTCCATCATAATCTAGCTTTTGAGAAACAGTTTCATCATGTTCTGGCTTCTGAGAAAACGTTTAATCATCTCTTAGCTTTCAAGGAATTGTTTCATCTTCTGGCTTTTGAGAAACCGTTTTATTATTTTCTGGCTTTTAAGAAAACGTTTTATCACCTTATAACCCTTGAGAAACTTTTTCATCATCTTCTGGCTTCTGATGAATTGTTTCATCTTCTGGCTTCTAAGAAAACGTTTCATCATAATCTAGCTTCTGAAAAACCGCTTCATCATATTCTGGCTTCTGAGAAAACGTTTTATCATCTTTTAGCTCCTGAGAAACTTTTTCATTATATTTTGGTTTCTAAAAAACTGGTACGTCCTTTGGCTTCTTTGGTTTTATTATCTTTTGCCATTTGAGAAAACGTTTCATCATAATCTAGCTTTTAAGAAACCTTTTCATCATGTTCTGGCTTCTGAGAAAACGTTTAATCATCTCCTAGCTTCTAAGCAATCGCTTCATCTTCTGGCTTTTGATTTGAGTTTTAATATTTTCTGGCTTTTGAGAAAACGTTTTATCATCTTATAGCTCCTGAGAAACTTTTTCATCATCTTCTGGCTTCTGAAGAATTGTTTCATCTTCTGGCATCTTCTGGCTTCTAAGAAAACGTTTTATTATAATCTAGCTTCTGAGAAACTGTTTTATCATCTTCTGGCCTCTGAGAAAACGTTTCGTCATCTCCTAGCATCTGAGAAACCATTTCATCTGCTGCTTCTGAGAAACCGTTTCAACATCTTCTGGCTTCTGAAAAAACGTTTCATCATCTTACAGGTTCTGAGAAATTTGTTCGTCTTCTGGCTTCTGAAAAACTGTTTCATCTTCTGGCTTCTAAAAAACTTTTTTATCATCTTCTAGCTTCTGAGAAAACGTTTCATTGTAATTTAGCTTCTGAGAAACTATTTTATCATCTTCTGGCCTCTGAGAAAACGTTTAATCATCTCCTAGCTTCCGAGAAACCGTTTCATCTTCTGACTTCCGAAAAACCGTTTTATCATCCTCTGGCTTCTGAGAAAACGATTTATTATCTTACAGCTCCTAAGAAATTCTTTCATCATCTTCTGGCTTCTAAAAGACTGTTTCATCTTCTGGATTTTAAGAAACTGTTTCATCATCTTCTAGCTTTTGAGAAAACGTTTCATTATAATCTGGCTTCTGAGAAATTGTTTTATCATCTTCTGACCTCTGAGAAACCGTTTCATCTTCTGGCTTCTGAAAAACCGTTTTATCATCCTCTGGCTTCTGAGAAAACACTTCATTATCTTGCAGCTTCTGAGAAATTTTTTCATCATCTTCTGGCTTCTGAAAAACTGTTTCATCTTCTGGCTTCTAAAAAACTTTTTTATCATCTTCTAGCTTCTGAGAAAACGTTTCATCGTAATTTAGCTTCTGAGAAACTGTTTCATCATCTTCTGGCCTCTGAGAAAACGTTTCATCATCTCCTAGCGTCTGAGAAACCGTTTCATCTTCAGCTTCTGAGAAATCGTTTTATCATCTTCTGGCTTCTGAAAAAACGTTTCATCATCTTACAGGTTCTGAGAAATTTGTTCATCATCTTCTGGCTTCTGAAAAATTGTTTCATCTTCTGGCTTCTAAAAAACTTTTTTATCATCTTCTAGCTTATGAGAAAACGTTTCATTGTAATTTAGCTCCTGAGAAACTGTTTCATCATCTTCTGGCATCTGAGAAAACGTTTCATCATCTCCTAGCTTCTGAGAAACCGTTTCATCTTCTGACTTCCGAGAAACCGTTTTATCATTCTCTGGCTTCTGAGAAAACGATTTATTATCTTACAGCTCCTAAGAAATTCTTTCATCATCTTCTGGCTTCTGAAAGACTGTTTCATCTTCTGGATTCTAAGAAACTGTTTCATCATCTTCTAACTTTTGAGAAAACGTTTCACTTATAATCTGGCTTCTGAGAAATTGTTTTATCATCTTCTGACCTCTGAGAAACCGTTTCATCTTCTGGCTTCTGAAAAACCGTTTCATCATCCTCTGGCTTCTGAGAAAACGCTTCATCATCTTGCAGCTTCTGAGAAATTTTTTCATCATCTTCTGGCTTCTGAAAAACTGTTTTATCTTCTGGCTTCTAAAAAACTTTTTTATCATCTTCTAGCTTCTGAGAAAACGTTTCATCGTAATTTAGCTTCTGAGAAACTGTTTCATCATCTTCTGGCCTCTGAGAAAACATTTTCATCATCTCCTAGCTTCTGAGAAACCATTTCATCTTCTGACTTCCGAGAAACCGTTTCATCATCCTCTGGCTTCTGAGAAAACGATTTATTATCTTACAGCTCCTAAGAAATTCTTTCATCATCTTCTGGCTTCTGAAAGACTATTTCATCTTCTGGATTCTAAGAAACTGTTTCATCATCTTCTAACTTTTGAGAAAACGTTTCATCTTAATATGGCTTCTGAGAAATTGTTTCATCATCTTCTGACCTCTGAGAAACCATTTTATCTTCTGGCTTCTGAAAAACCGTTTCATCATCCTCTGGCTTCTGAGAAAACGCTTCATCATCTTGCAGCTTCTGAAAAATTTTTTCATCGTCTTCTGGCTTCTGAAAAACTGTTTTATCTTCTGGCTTCTAAAAAACTTTTTTATCATCTTCTAGCTTCTGAGGAAACGTTTCATCGTAATTTAGCTTCTGAGAAACTGTTTCATCATCTTCTGGCCTCTAGGAAAACGTTTCATCATCTCCTAGCGTCTAGGAAACCGTTTCATCTTCTGACTTCCGAGAAACCGTTTCATCATCCTCTGGCTTCTGAGAAAACGATTTATTATCTTACAGCTCCTAAGAAATTCTTTCATCATCTTCTGGCTTCTGAAAGACTGTTTCATCTTCTGGATTCTAAGAAACTGTTTCATCATCTTCTAACTTTTGAGAAAACGTTTCATTATAATCTGGCTTCTGAGAAATTGTTTCATCATCTCCTAGCGTCTGAGAAACCGTTTCATCTTCTGGCTTCTGAAAAACCGTTTCATCATCCTCTGGCTTCTGAGAAAACACTTCATCATCTTGCAGCTTCTGAGAAAATTTTTCATCATCTTCTGGCTTCTGAAAAACTCTTTTATTTTCTGGCTTCTAAAAAATTTTTTATCATCTTCTAGCTTCTGAGAAACCGTTTCATCGTAATTTAGCTTCTGAGAAACTGTTTCATCATCTTCTGGCCTCTAGGAAAACGTTTCATCATCTCCTAGCTTCTGAGAAACCGTTTCATCTTCTGACTTCCGAGAAACCGTTTCATCATCCTCTGGCTTCTGAGAAAACGATTTATTATCTTACAGCTCCTAAGAAATTCTTTCATCATCTTCTGGCTTCTGAAAGACTGTTTCATCTTCTGGATTCTAAGAAACTGTTTCATCATCTTCTAACTTTTGAGAAAACGTTTTACTATAATCTGGCTTCTGAGAAATTGTTTCATCATCTTCTGACCTCTGAGAAACCGTTTCATCTTCTGGCTTCTGAAAAACCGTTTCATCATCCTCTGGCTTCTGAGAAAACGCTTCATCATCTTGCGGCTTTTGAGAAATTTTTTATCATCTTCAGGATTCTGAAAAACTGTTTCATCTTCTGGCTTCTTAAAAACTTTTTCATCATCTTCTAGCTTCTGAGAAAACTTTTCATCATAATCAAGCTTTTGAGAAACCGTTTCATCATCATCTGGCTTCTGAGATATCGTTTAATCATCTCCTAACTTTTAAGGAATCGTTTCATCTTCTGGCTTTTGAGAAACCGTTTTATTATTTTCTGGATTTTGAGAAAACGTTTTATTATTTTATAGCTCCTGAGAAATTTTTTCATCATCTTCTGGCTTCTGAAGAATTGTTTCATCTACTGGCTTCTAAGAAAACATTTCATCAGAATCTAGCATCTGAGAAACTGTTTTATCTTCTTCTGGCCTCTGAGAAAACGTTTCATCATCTCCTTGCTTCTGAGAAATCGTTTTATCTTCTGACTTCTGAGAAACCGTTTCATCATCCCCTGGCTTCCGAGAAAATGTTTTATCATCTTACACCTCCTAAGAAGTTGTTTCATCATCTTCTGGCTTCTGAAAAACTGTTTAATCTTCTGGCTTCTAAGAAAACGTTTCATCATAATCTAGCTTCTGAGAAACTGTTTTATTTTCTTCTGGCCTCTAAGAAAAAATTTTATCATCTCCTTGCTTCTGAGAAACCGTTTTATCTTCTGACTTCTGAGAAACCATTTCATCATCCCCTGGCTTCCGAGAAAACGTTTTATCATCTTACAGCTCCTAAGAAATTGTTTCATCATCTGGCTTCTGAAAAACTGTTTAATCTTCTGGCTTCTAAGAAACTGTTTTATTATCTTCTAGTTTCTGAGAAAAGGTGTCATCATAATCTAGCTTCTGAAAGACTGTTTTATCACCTTCTGGCCTCTGAGAAAACGTTTTATTATCTCCTAACTTCTGAGAAAGCGTTTCATCTTCTGGCTTCTGAAAAACCGTTTCATCATCCTCTGGTTTCTGAGAAAACGTTTTATCATCTTACAGATTCTGAAAAATTTTTTCATCATCTACTGGCTTCTGAAAAACTGTTTCATCTTCTGGCTTTTAAAAACTGTATCATCATCTTCTAGCTTCTGAGAAAACGTTTCATCATAATCTTGCTTTTGAGAAACCGTTTCATCATCATTTCGTTTTTGAGAAAACGTTTAATCATTTCCTAGCTTCTAAGGAATCGTTTTGTCTTCTGGCTTTCAAGAAAACGATTTATTATTTTCTAGCTTCTGAGAAAATGTTTTATCATGTTATAGCTCCTGAGATACCCTTTGATCATCTTCTGGCTTCTGAAAAATCGTTTCATCTTCTGGCTTTCAAGAAACTGTTTCGTCATCTTTGGACCTCTGAGAAACCGTTTTATCATTTCCTAGCTTCTAAAAAACCGTTTAATCTTTTGGCTTCTGAGAAACCTATTTATCATTTTCTGGATTAAGAGAAAACGTTTTACCATACCATAGCTTCTAAGAAGCCGTTTTATTAGCTTCTGGTATCTGAGAAACCGTTTTATTAACTTTTGGCTTCTGAGAAGCTGTTTCAATACCTTCTGGCTTCTAAGCAACCGTCCATTATCTTCTGAATTTTAGTAAAAAACTGTCCTTTAATGGACTTCAGGCTTCCAATAAAAATGGTACTTCCAAGATATAAAAAAAATGTATGGGTTCTCAAAAAAAGAAAAATCGTTTTCTGTATTAAGAAGTAATGGTTAGACTTTTCTGAAAAAAGCTACATCGTTTTAGGGCTTTTCAGGAAGTTATTTCATCGTATTTCTTGCTTCTGAGTGTTTCATCATCTGGCTTCTGAGAAACTTTCACTATTTTCTGTCCTGTTGGCTGCAACAAAATTTTCAAACTTCAAAAAAAAATCATGGTTTTATGTCTGATAGAAAAAGATGTTTTATCGTCTTCTGAGAAAAAATGTCATTATGCTCTGGTTTCTTTTTTGAAAAAAATTGTCTTCTAGGTTTTGAGAGAAGGTTTTGGGTCTTCTGAGATCTAAGAAAAGCTTTTGTAGCCTTCGGGGGTCTGGGAAACGAGTTTCGTCTTTACGTTTCTCAGAAAAAAGTGTCATCATTGTAGACAAATGTTGCATCATGATGTGACTTCTGTTAAAAGATTTCAATGTCTACTCGCATCTGAGAAGAATGCTTTATCCATTTTTGAGTTATTTGATGAAAGTATGATTGTCTTTTGGTTCTTCTCCAGAGCTAGAAGGATTTTAGTTTTAGTTTTATGAAAGTGATAAGTAGCTGCGGTCAACTTTGCGTGTTAAACCACCATAAAATTACTCAAATCTCATGAATAACTAAAAAATTACGTTTCGCCTCGTTGTGGTCGTTGTTATTTTAAATAACCGAGTTGACAACAGATTAATTGTTTCGTAGATAATTTAAAAATGCCTGCCCCCAGGTACCGTTAGAATGACATAATGAATGACAGGAAACGTCATATGACTTCGAAAGCATTTTCTCCATAATACCACTTTGTACTTAATTATACATTTCACCCATCAACCGGTCCATTATTCTCTAAACGATACAACTCACATACGCCTATGAATTTCAAATGAAACGTCCTTTTGTGTAATTCGGTCGACGTTTTTCATGGTCATCCCCTGGGCCGCTGGAAGCGGCCGCGCTTTTTTTCCTCATTCCTCATTCCGAATTTGGTTTAAGTCGTTGAAAGCGAAAAACGAGCGGGAGGGGCGGGGGCCCACGCGGTGGTAATCGTCGGGCGTAATTTACATTTTTATTTGATTGTTTCGACCGTCCGAAATGGATTACATCCGGGCTGTGTCTCCACGCTTGTCGGGCTTCGAAACGCAATTAACATAATTCAGATTTTGGTTGAAGAACGTTCGCGGGGAACCCCTGGCTCCGGATATTAGCAAACACCGGCTCGAGCAAATGTGGGCCCGAGGCCGTTCGAAATTAAAAAAAAGATGTCACCGATCATAGATTAACAAACTTGCTTTAGGGTTGAAACAAGGGTTTGTATGAACTTGGTTGCTGCATTTTCTGGTTTCTCAAAATGAGTGTCTTCTGGTTGGCGACTTTCATCGTTTGGTCTCTCAAGAGAAAGGATTCACCGCTCTTTGCCTTCAAAAAAAACTGTGTTTGCTGTTTTTACAGAAAAATATTCTTTTCCATTTGGAACCCTAGGTCTTTCAGATTTTGAGAAAAATAGCCATTTTGGATGTGGAACAAAGGTATCTTCTTCTTTTGGCTTTGCATAGAAAACTTTGATCGCCTTCTGGATCTTGAGAAAAGGTTATTAGTCTTCTGATTTCCTTCCAAGGAAGTGGTCTCTCAAAAATCGTCTATTAGTTTACAAAAAAAAACATCTTCTGTCTTGTTAGAAAAAAAAGATTCTTTTTCTTCTGGAAATCCAAAAACGAAATGTTTTTTTTTTATTTTAACATAAAAACTTTTTTTGGTTCGAAAGAAGTAGCCTTTTACTTTTGGCTATGTAAAGAAAAATTTTATGGCCTTTTGGATTTCTAAGAAAGATTTAATAGTCTTCTGGCGGCTTCTTAGAAGCAAGCTTCATCGTTTGGGCTCTTATAAAAATGGTCTCATTGTTTTTTGGCTTTCAAAACAAACTATAATCTTCTGTCTTCTTAGAAAAAAGTTTTTTTTTTCTAAAGCCTCAAAAAAATTACTGAAGCATTAGAAATAGTTATGGTCTTTCATATTTTGAGAAAAAAGCTTTTTCTGGATTCTGAAAAATTTATTCTCATCTTCTGGCTTCGCACATAAAAATTTCATTGCTTTCTGGATTCTCAGAATAAGTTCCATAGACTTTTGGCGCCTTGAAAGGAAGTTTTATCGCTTGGTTGCCCAGGAAAAAGATTACACTCTCTCATGGCTTCCAAGAAAAAAACTGTCATCTTCTGGCTTCTTAAAAAATGTTTCTTTTTCTTCCGCAGCCTCAGAAAAAATGTTGGTCTATTGAAATATAAGAAATAATTATGGTTTTTATGTTTTAAGAAAAAAGTTCTTCTGGATGTTGAAAAATTTATTCTCGTCTTTTGACCTTATGCAGAACAATTTTATCCCTTTCTGAATTCTCAGAAAACGTTTCATAGTCTTTTGGCTTTTGGGAAAAATGTTTTATTCTCTGGTTTCCCAAAAAAAAAGATTTCTTTATCTCGTGGCTTCCAAGAAAAGAATATGGTTATCGCCTGGCTTCGTATATGGCTTCGTGTTTTTCTTCGAAAGTCTCAGGAAACAATTATATAGTTTTGGATTTTGAAAAAAGGCTTCTGTCGGATTTTAAGAAAACTACCTTTGCTTTCTGGCTTCGTTTTGTTTTCTATAACCTCAAAAAAAATCAAAAATCTTCTAGCTTTTTAAAAAGGAATTTATCATCTTTCAGAAAAAAAAAAGTTTTGTCGTCTTCTATCTTTTAAAAAACTTTTATCCTTAGACGTGCATTTATCATCTGGGCTTTCAGAAAAAAAGGTTTCGTCGTCTTCTGGTTTTCAAAAAACTTTCATCCTTTGTCTTCGAAAAAAGTTTCTTTTTCCTCTGGAGCCTCAGAAAAAAGTGTGGATTTACTGAAGCATTTGAAATAATAATGGTTTTTCATATTTTAAGAAAAAAGCTCTTCTGGATTTTGAAAAATTTATCCTCGTCTTCTGGCTTCGTACAGAAAAATTTTATCGCCTTTTGGATTCTTAAAGAAAGTTTCATAGTCTTTTGGCTTCTTGGAAGGGAGTTTAATCGCCTGGTTTCCCAAGAAAAGGATTTTATTGTGTTGTGGCTTCCAAGAAAAGAGAATTGTCATCTTCTGGCTTCTTTCGAATTATAAAAAAAGACTATCCCTGTCTTTTGGCTTCGCTTTGTTTTCTGGAACGTCAGAAAAAATTTGAAAGTCTTCTACCTTATTAAAAGGGAATTTATCTTATGGGCGTTTAAAAAAAGATTTTGTCGTCGTCTTCTGGCTTTCAAAAAAGTTTCACCCTTTGCCTTCAAAAAAAGTTTCTTTTTCATCTAGAGCCTCAAAAAAAGGTTGATTTACTGAAGCATTAAAAATAATTATGGTTTTTAATCGTCTTCTGTCTTTGCATAGAACAATTTTATCGCCTTTAAAATTCTTAGAAAAAGTTTCATAGATTTTTGGCTTTTTGGAAGGAAGTTTCATTGCCTGGTTTTCCAAAAAAAAGATTTTATTGTCTCGTAGCTTCCAAGAAAAATTGTTATCTTTTGATTTCGTAAAAAAGGTTTAATTTTCTTCTGGACCCTCAGAAAACAATTATGAAGGTTAAGATTTTTTAAAAAGGCCTTTTTAGGATTCTCAAAAAACTATTTTTGTCTTCTAGCTTTGTTTCGTTTTCTGGAATTCTGAAAAGTTTGATACTCTTCTTGCTTCTTTAAATGCAGTTTTATCATCTCGGTTTACAGAAAAGGGGTTTTATCGCCTGGCTTTTAAAAACTTTTTCATCTTTTGTCTTAGAACAAAATTTCCTTGTCTTCTGGAGCATAAGTAAAAATTATGGTTTCTTATATTTTGAGAAGAAAGCTTCTTCTGGACTCTCAAAAAAGTTTCACATACTTTTGGCTTCTTAGGAGGAAGTTTCATATACTTTTGGCTTCTTAGGAGAAAGTTTCATATACTTTTAGCTTCTTAGAAAGAAGTTTCATCGCCCGGTTTTTCAGGACAAAGGTTTTATTGCCTCGTGGCTTCCAAGAAAAAAATGTTGTCTTTTGACTTCGTAAAAAAAGTTTACTTTTCTTCTGAAGACTCAGAAAACAATTATGAAGGTTAAGATTTTTTAAAAAGACCTTTTTAGGATTCTCAAAAAACTATTTTTGTCTTCTAGCTTTGTTTCGTTTTCTGGAATTTCAGAAAAAGTTTGATACTCTTCTTGCTTCTTTAAATGCAGTTTTATCATCTCGGTTTACAGAAAAGGGGTTTTATCGCCTGGCTTTCAAAAACTTTTTCATCTTTTGTCTTAGAAAAACATTTCCTTGTCTTCTGGAGCATAAGTAAAAATTATGGTTTCTTATATTGTGAGAAGAAAGCTTCTTCTGGACTCTCAAAAAAGTTTCACATACTTTTGGCTTCTTAGGAGGAAGTTTCATATACTTTTGGCTTCTTAGGAGAAAGTTTCATATACTTTTAGCTTCTTAGAAAGAAGTTTCATCGCCCGGTTTTTCAGGACAAAGGTTTTATTCTCTCGTGGCTTCCAGGAAAAAAATGTTGTCTTTTGACTTCGTAAAAAAAGTTTACTTTTCTTCTGAAGAGTCAGAAAACACTTACCGAGTTCTAAATTATAAAAGAAGGCCTTTTTCGAGTTCTAAAAAAGATTATTCCTGTCTCCTAGCTTTGCTTCGTTTTCAGGAACCCCAGAAAAAGTTTTATAGTCTTCCTACTTCTTAAAAGGTAGTTTTATGATCTAGATTTATGGAAAAAGATCTTCTAGCTTCTAAAAACACTCTTAACTTTTGTCTTCTTAAAAACTTGTCTTCTGGAGCCTCAGAAAAAAAATCTTGGCCTACTGAAGCATTGGTAACAATTATAGTTTTTCATATTTTGGGAAAAAAGTTTCTTCTGGATTCTGAAAAATTTATCCTTGGCTTTTGGCTTCGCACAGAAAAATTTCTGGATTCTCAGAAAAAGTTTCATATATTTTTGCCTTCTTGAAAGAAATTTTGATCGCCTGGTTTTTCAGGACAAAGGTTTCATTGTCTCGATGCTTTCAATAAAAAACTGTTATCTTCTGGCTTGGTAAAAAAAGTTCTGGCTTTGCAAAAAAATTTATCTTTTTTTTGAAAACTAAAAAACAATTACGAAGTTTTAGATTTTAAAAGAAGGCTTCTTTTAGGTGCTAAAAAAACTATTTTTGTATTCCAGCTTTGCTTCGTTTTCTGGAACCTCAGAAAAAGTTTGATAGTCTTCTTGCTTTTTAAAAGGTCGTGGATTTATGAAAAAAGAGTTTTATCATCTTCTGGCTTTAAAAAACAGTCTAATCTTTTGTCTACTTAGAAAAAAGTTTCCTTGTCCTCTGGAGCCTCAGAACAAAATGTCCGTCTAATGAAGCATTAGCAACAATTATGGTTTTTCATATTTTAAGAAGAAAGCTTCTTTTGGATTCTGAAAGATTTATCCTTGGCTTCTGACTTCGCACAGAAAAGTTTTTGGATTCTCAGAAGTTTCGTAGACTTTTGGCTTCTTGAAACGAAGTTTCATTGCCTGGTTTTCCAAGACAAAAGTTTCATTGTCTCATAGCTTCCAAGAAAAAACTGTTACCTTCTGGCTTTGTAAAAAAAGTTCTGGCTTTATAAAAAAAGTTCATTTTTCTTCTGGAAACTAAGAAAACAATTACGGAGCTTTAGATGTTAAAATAAGGCTTCTTTTGGGTTCTAAAAAAACTATTATTGTCTTCCAGCTTCTCTTCGTTTTCTGGAACCTCAGAAAAGGTTTGATAGTTTTCTTTCTTCTTAAAAGGTAGTTTTGTCGTCTAGCTTTACAGAAAGAGGGTCTTATTGTCTTCTGGTTTTCAAAAACACTTTCATCTTTTGTGTTTGTAAAAAAAAGTTTCCTTGTCATCTGAAGCCCCAGAAGAAAATATTTGTCTACTGAAGCATTAGTAAAAATTATGATCTTTTTTTATTCTGAGAAGAAAGATTTTTTTGGTTTCTGAAAAATTCAAGAGAAAGGTTTCCTTGTCTTCTGGAACCTCAGAAAAAAATCTTGGCCTACTGAAGCATTAGTAATAATTGTAGCTTTTTATATTTTAGGAAAATTTCTGGATTCTCCGAAAAAGTTTCATATATTTTTGGCTTCTTGAAAGGAAGTTTCATCGCCTGGTTTTCTAGGACAAAGGTTTTATTGTCTCATGGCTTCCAAGAAAAAACCATTATCTTCTGGCTTCGTAAAAAAATCTGGCTTTATAAAAAAAAGTTTATTTTACTTCTAGAAACTAGGAAAACAATTATAGAGTTTTTGATTTTGAAAGAAGGCTTCTTTTGAGTTCTAATAAAAAATGTTCTTGTCTTCCAGCTTGGCTTCGTTCCTTGGGACCTCAGAAAAAGTTTAATAGTTTTCCTGATTTTGAAAAGGGGTTTTAAGATCTGGGCTTATAGAAAAAGAGTTTTATCACCTTCTGGCTTTCAAAAACACTCTCATCTTTTGTCTTCTTAGGAAAAAGTTTCCTTGTCTTCTGGAGCCTCAGAAAAAAAAGCTTGGCCTACTGAAGCATTAGTAACAATCACAGTTTTTCATATTTTGGAAAGAAAGCTTCTTCTGGATTTTGAAAAATTTATCCTTGGCTTCGCACAGAAAAATTTCTGGATTCTCAGAAAAAGTTTTATAGACTTTTGGCTTCCTGAAAGGAAGTTCCATCGCCTGATTTTTCAGGACAAAAGTTTTATTGTCTCATGGCTCCCAATAAAAAACTGTTATTTTTTGGATTCGTAAAAAAAATCTGGCTTTGTAAAAAAAATCTGGCTTTGTAAAAAAGTTTACCTTTCTTCTGAAAACTGAGAAAACAATTACGGAGTTTTAGATTTTGAGAGAAGGGTTCTTTCGGGTTCCAAATAAAATCTATTCTTTTGTTCCAGCTTGGCTTCGTTTTCTGCAACCTCGGAAAAAGTTTGGTAGTCTTCCTGTTTCTTAAAAGGCAGTTTTATGATCTGGGTTTACAGAAAAAAGAGTTTTATCATTTTCTGGCTTTCAAAAACACTCTCATCTTTTGTCTCCTTAGAAAAAAGTTTTTTTGTATTCAGAACAAAATGTTGGTCTACTGAAGCATTAGTAATAATTATGTTTTTTTTATATTTTAAGAGGAAAGCTTCTTTTGGATTCTAAAAAATCATCCTCGGCTTCTAGCTTCGCAGAAAAATTTCTGTATTCTCAGAAAAAGTTTCATAGACTTTGGCTTCTTGAAAGGGGTTTCCATCGCCTGATTTTCCAGGACAAAATTTTTATTGTCTCATGGCTTCCAATAAAAAACGTTTACCTTCTGGCTTCGTAAAAAAAGTTCTGGCTTTATAAAAAAAGTTCAATTTTTTTTTGAAAACTAGGAAAACAACTACGGAGTTTTGGATTTTAAAAGAAGGCTTCTTTCAGGTTTTAAAAAAACTATTGTCTCCTAGTTTTGCTTCGTTTTCTGGAAGCTCAGAAACAGTTTGATAGTCTTCCTACTTCTCAAAAGGTGATTTTATGATCTGAATTTACATAAAAAAGTTTTATCATCTTCTGGCTTTCAAAAGCGTTCTCATCCTTTGTCTTCTAAGAAGAAAGTTTCAGCGCCTCAGAAAAAAATCTTGGCCTACTAAAGCATTAGTAATAATTATAGTTTTTCATATTTTAAGAAGAAAGCTTCTTCTGGATTCTAAAAAAATTATTCTCGTCTTCTGGCTTCGCACAGAAAAATATCTGGATTCTCAGAAAAAGTTTCATAGTCTTTTGGCTTCTTGAAAGAGAGTTTTATCGCCTGGTTTTCCAGAATAAAGATTTCATTGTCTCGTGGCTTCCAAGAAAAAACCGTTATCTTCTGGCTTCGTAAAAAAGTTTTGGCTCTGTAAAAAAAGTTTATCTTTCTTCCGAAAACTAAGAAAACAATTACAGAGTTTCAGATTTTGAAAGAAGACTTTCTTTGGGTTCTAAAAAAACTATTCTTGTCTTCCAGCTTTACTTCGTTTTCTTGAATCTCAGAAAAAGTTTGATAGTCCTTTTGCTTCTTAAAAGATTGTTTTATGATCTGAGTTTAGAGAAAAAGAGTTTTATCATCTTCTGGCTTTCAAAAGCACTCTCATCCTTTGTCTTCTAAGAAAAAAGTTTACTTGTCTCCTGGAGCCTCAGAACAAAATATTGGTCTACTGAAGCATTAGTAATAATTATGGTTTGTCATATTTTAGAAAGAAAGCTTCTTCTGGATTCTAAAAAATTTATCCTCGTCTTCTGGCTTCGCACAGAAAAATATCTGGATTCTCAGAAAAAGTTTCATAGTTTTTTGGCTTCTTGAAAGGGAGTTTCATCGCCTGGTTTTCCAGAATAAATATTTTATGGTCTCGTGGCTTCCAAGAAAAAACCGTTATCTTCTGTCTTCGTAAAATAGTTCTGGCTCTGTAAAAAAAGTTTATCTTTCTTCTGAAAACTGAGAAAATAATTACAGAGTTTCAGATTTTGAAAGAAGGCTTTCTTTGGGTTCTAAAAAAACTATTCTTGTCTTCTAGCTTTACTTCGTTTTCTGGAATCTCAGAAAAAGTTTGATAGTCCTTTTGTTTCTTAAAAGATTGTTTTATGATCTGGGTTTACAGAAAAAGAGTTTTATCATCTTCTGGCTTTCAAAAACGTTTTCATTTTTTGTCTTCTCAGAAAAAAGTGTCCTTGTCTTCTGGAGCCTCCGAACAAAATGTTGGTCTACTGAAGCATTAGTAATAATTATACTTTTTTTATATTTTAAGAAGAAAGCTTCTTCTGGATTCTAAAAAATTTATCCTTAGCTTCTGGCTTCGCACAGAAAAATATCTGGATTCTCAGAAAAAGTTTCATAGTCTTTTGGCTTCTTGAAATGAAGTTTCATCGCCTGGTTTTCCAGAGTAAAGATTTTATTGTCTCGTGGCTTCCAAGAAAAAACCGTTAACTTCTGGCTTCGTAAAAAAGTTCTGGCTCTGTAAAAAAAGTTTATCTTTCTTCCGAAAATTAAGAAAACAATTACAGAGTTTCAGATATTGAAAGAAGGCTTTCTTTGGGTTCTAAAAAAACTATTCTTGTCTTCTAGCTTTACTTCGTTTTCTGGAATCTCAGAAAAAGTTTGATAGTCCTTTTGCTATTTAAAAGATTGTTTTATGATCTGGGTTTACAGAAAAAGAGTTTTATCATCTTCTGGCTTTCAAAAAGGTTTTCATTTTTTGTCTTCTCAGAAAAAAGTGTCCTTGTCTTCTGGAGCCTCCGAACAAAATGTTGGTCTACTGAAGCATTAGTAATAATTATACTTTTTTTATATTTTAAGAAGAAAGCTTCTTCTGGATTCTAAAAAATTTATCCTTAGCTTCTGGCTTCGCACAGAAAAATTTCTGAATTCTCAGAAAAAGTTTCATAAACTTTTGGCTTCTTGAAAGGAAGTTTCATCGCCTGGTTTTCCAGGACAAAGATTTAATTGTCTCGTGGCTTCCAAGAAAAACTGTTATCTTCTTGCTTAGTAAAAAAATTCTAGCTTTGCAAAAAAAGTTTATCTTTCTTCTGAAAACTGAGAAAATAATTACGGAGTTTTAGATTTTGAATCATGGCTTCCAATAAAAAACTCTTATTTTTATAAAAAAAAAAAATATTTTTCTTCTGGAAACTAAGAAAACAATTACGGAGTTTCAGATTTTGAAAAGAGGCTTCCTTTGGGTTCTAAAAAGAAGTTTCTTGTCTTTTAACTTTGCTAAGTTTTCTGGAACCTTAGAAAAATTTTGATAGTTCTCTTGCTTCTTAAAAGGTAATTCCATGATCTAGGTTTGCAAAAAAAGAGTTTTATTATCTTACAGTTTCCAAAAACACTCTCATCTTTTGTCTTCTTAGAAGAAAGTTTCCTTGTTTTCTGAAGCCTCAGAACAAAATGTTGGTCTACTGAAGCATTGGTTATAATTAGGGTTTTTTAGAGTTTGAGAAGAAAGCTTTTTCTGGATGTTAAAACATTCATCCTCGTCTTCTGGCTTTGCATAGAAAAATTTTTAGATTCTCAGAAAAAGTTTCATAGAATTTTTGATTCTTAAAAGAAAGTTTCATTGCCTGGTTTTCCAGGACAAAGCTTTGTTTTTTGATGGCTTCCAATAAAAAACTCTCGTTATCTTCTGGCTTCGTGAAAAAAAGTTCTGGCTTTGTAAAAAAAGTTCTGACTTTGTAAAAAAAGTTCTGGCTTTGTAAAAAAAGTTCTGACTTTGTAAAAAAAGTTCTGGCTTTGTAAAAAAAGTTCTGACTTTGTAAAAAAAGTTCTAGCTTTGTAAAAAAAATTAGTTTTCTTCTGGAGAGCCAAAAAACAATTACGAAGTTTTATATTTTAAAAGAAGGCTTCTATCAGATTCTATAAAACTATTCTTGTCTTCCAGCTTCGTTTTCTGAAAAATTTTGATAGTTTTCTTGCTTCTTAAAAAGTAGTTTTATTATCTGGGATTACAGAAAAAGAGTTTTATCGTCTTGAGGCTTTTAAGCACACTTTCATCTTTTGTCTTCTTAGAAAAAAGTTTTCTTGTTTTCAGTAGCCATGTTGATCTACTGAATCATTAGAAATCATTATGGTTTTTTCTATGTTGAGAAAGAAGCTTTTTCTGGATTTTGAAACATTTTAGCTTTGCCATCTGGTTTTGTGGAGGAAAATTTCATCATCTTCTGGATTCTCAGAAAAAGTTTCGTACTCTTTTGGCTTCTTAGAAGGAAGTTTCATCGCCTGGTTTCCCAAGAAAAACATTTCATTGTTCTATAGCTTCCAAACTAAGAATTCAGTTTTCATAACAATGGCTTATCTTTCTTCTGGAACCTTAGAAAAAAATAATAGGGTTATAGATAATAAAAAACAGGTTTCTTTCTGATTCTGAAAAAATTTACCATTGTCTTCTGGTTTTGCACACAAAAATTTTATCCCATATTATCTTCTAGCTTCTTAAATGGAAGTTTGATTATCTAAGCTCCCAGAAAAAGAACTTATCGTCTTCTGGCTTTTAAAGATTTGATCTTCGTAGAAACTAACTTCTTCTTCTTCTGAAGGTTCAAAAAAATGTTGGTTTATTTGAGTTTAACTTGATTTTAATTTAGACTATTGAAAATTTCGACATTTTTCAAAATTTAGACATTGTTCTAAATTTTTGTGGAACTTGGTCCTTGGCTATCTTCAAAAATTGAAATACAAATCTTGTCCTTTGAAACCAAGAAAGATTAAAAAACATAACAGAGGTTGACTGACTGCGCGCAGAAAAATTTCATTGACCTTGAGGTTTTTTATGATTGAGATATATGAAGATATGCAAGAAGAATGCAACCTAGATTACAAATTTATGCAGCCCTCCAGGCGGCGTGTATAGTGAATCATAGGTAGCTGAACTACCAACAGTTGAAACACTGCCATCTAGCGAAGCGGTTGCTCTCTAGGAACTATTTCCCAGAAGACAAGGATTCTAATGCACAGACCAATAGGTTTGAACATTTATTAGATTCGAAGTTGGTGGAAACCAAATACCGGTTTCAATCTTGTTAGATCTCGTCTCGGTACATCCAAGCAAACTGACGAGATCTAACAAGGTCGAAACCGGTAATTGGTTTCCAAACTTCGAATCTAATAAATGTTCAAACCTTTTGGTATGTGCATTATAGAATCCTTGTCTTCTGGGAACTCTCCTAGAGAGCAACCGCTTCGCTAGATGGCAGTGTTTCAACTGTTGGTAGTTCAGCTACCTATGATTTACTATACACGCCGCCTGGAGGGCTGCATGAATTTGTAGTCTAGGTTGCATTCTTCTTGCATATCTTCATATATCTCAATCATAAAAAACCTCAAGGTCAATGAAATTTTTCTGCGCAGAGTCAGTCAACTTCTTTGGTCTGTCAAACCTTTTGGTCTGTGCATTATAGAATATATGAAGATATATGAGATATATGAGATATATATGGAACACAGCATTTGGATTAGTTTCGAGTTGAAAGTCGTCAAAATTTAATTTTTAATTAATTAATTCGTTTCGAGTGTGTTATGACGCATCCACAAAGGCCCCCTACGTGTATACAGCCGTTTGGAAATTAGTTTCGTTTCCAGAAATCCTCCGTATTCACTTTGTGAGCGAACTACTTTTCCAACACAGTTCCTATTTTATATGAACCTAGATGAAGTAAATTTAAGCAAATTATTATACGAGCTTTTGGATCATTGACAAATGTGTAGTACAAGGCAATATTAATTACATTAATTACCGGAGCCAAAGTTGCTTTTATGGTACAGTTCCGCTATTAAATTCGAATGCAGACAGAGGCGGATTCACATGGTTACATCGCTGCATCGTATTAATTTCGCCTCTGAATTAATTAACATTTACGGCGAGATATTCTCGAAAAAAAAAAAACCGGTCGCGGCAAGATCGCCACTGAGGCCGACCGAGGCACGTCTGTCGACTTGAGAATTTTGTGAGTTGGGGGCGAAGACGATTGGCCTTCGAGTGGCAGTATTCCAAAAATGACCAAGATGACATTATTGAAGTGAAAACTTTGACGCGTCAAGCGGGGGCAAACTGAAGGTTTCGCGTTACTATCACACATCACCATCACGTGTTACGACGTGCCCTACTGTGAACATTAGAGCTGGTAACTTGATGGTAACGAGACACAATACCTTTTATTAATAGCTCAATGCGCCTAAGAAGTTTAAATTTAAAAAAAGGGTGATCGGTAACGGGGTTCGAACCCAGTTCAATCGTGTGAAGCTTGCGATATGTACTCCTAACCAACTAAGCTATACTGTTTTGGTAATTTTGCAAAAAAATACTTCAACCACAAGCTAGTTACACTCTCGAAATTTGGGTAAATTTGTATTGATTGGTTTTCAAAAGCGGCATCCGTAAGCGAGCTTGGGACCAGAAAATCTTTCAGTCGTATTATCCTTGATGAAGGACCACCTTGGCGCTCTCTTACCTGATTGATCATCAATCCTGGCCCCACTTTAAATTACGATGATAAATGAACGCAACATTTATTTCAATGCGAGCACGGCAGAGATATTAAACAATAAAAAACATGTCGTTTTGTCGTGCTGTCTGCGCCGGCGGGACGTGCACCTCGGAATATCAGGAAAAATAAACGGGAAGCGAAAAGATAACGAGTGAATATTATTCGAGACGTGGCACCTTCTTGAGACGTACGCTGCGAGAATTTGACGTAGCTGATTCGAAGTAATTTATTGTGGACTTTTTCGACACAATGCAACATCCAGGAATTTAATGTGCGCGAAATTTATAGCCCAAGTTATTGCGAGGCTGAGGCACTAATGTTCGAAATTTATCGCGCCGGATTATTTAAGATAAGGGGGCGTTAGTTACAAGGCGATTGGTGGATGATGAATAATTATTATTAGGTTATTAATAAATTAGTTGAGAATAACAACAAATTTTAGTTATCTCATTATTTTTAATCAAAAATTGAAATACAAATTTTGTCCTCTGAAGTAAGATTAAAAAACACAACAAAGGTTGCTCTAACGCGTTTCGATAGCTATCATCTTCAGAGAGATACGTATTATATTTCTCTGAAGATGATAGCTTGGTTATCGAAATGCGTTAGAGCACCCTTTGTTGTGTTTTTTAATCTTACTTGGACCAGTCCGTTCCACCAAACAAATTTTTTTTTAATCAAATAAAGAAGTATCCAAGTTTTAACGTTCACAGGGGAAACCCCCCAATGTTATCGTCTTCCGCTGACGTTCAACGCATTGAATTCTAGTCTATACTAAAACGAAACCATTTTCGTTCTGGTCCTCCAAGCTAGGGTGTGTTAAGGAGGTAGTAAAACTATAAATTTACAAAATGAGTATTTATTGGAGTGTGATTAAATCGAAAGATCATGGTGCAGCGGAAACAGGTATAATGAATAATTGAATTTCACTGAAGTGGACCTTCGATTCAATTTCCTCTCGATGGTGTACAATGTGCAATTATTTACACAATCTTGGGTTAAGGATTCTATTGGGTCAGGTCCTGTTAAACTAAACATTAATAGGATATAGTTCCAAAGGCATATTTACACTGATCCTCATCAATAATAGTAAGCGGATTATTAAAGTAAATGTCAAGGGTTACGGGTTGGATAATTAAACATTGTAAATTGTTAACACTTTTATTTAACACGGGAAACTTACTCGTAAATCGTCAAATGATTCCCAAATCAATGTAAGTGCAACTATAGTTGCCATAAGTTCCAGAATATTTAATTTCTAGAGAAGTCTGAAATGTACACCTGCGTAGTACGAGTCGATTTATAAAACTTTTCATTTTCTTTGCTTAATTTTAACTTTGAATGCGAAAATTGAACTGTCCCTTGAAACCAAGAAAGTTTAAACAAAAAAAAAGAGGTCGCTCTTACCCGTTTCGATAGCCAAGCTATCATCTTCAGAGAGAGACTCACAGAGATTTCAGGGGACGAAATTTGTAGTTCAATTTTTGAAGATAACCACGGACCAGTCCGTTCCACCAAAACAAAACAAAATTATTTGAATGCGAAATTTTAACAAATTTTAATTTTTTTTTCTTAAATTTTGACTCTAAAATTTCGAAAATAATGAAATTTGAAGACGTAAAATTAAAATTTTTATATCGTCGAAGTTTTGGAAAAAAAAACTTAAACTTCCTTTCTATTTCGGTTGTTTATAAGTCTTTCAAGTTTTCTTCTTAGAAATTTCTTTAAAATTGAAAGTTCGTACTCTGTTTTATAATATTTTTGAATTTTGACTGTAAATATCAATTTGTACTTTTTTCTCTACGAAAATAAATTTATTTTTGTTTCAGTTTTTTTTTTTCAATTTCGGTATTAATCTCGAAATTTTCTATTAACGTAAATTGTTTTCGTCTAAATTTTCATTTTTTTCTCCAGATTACGTTTCAAATTTTTAGTTTTAATTTTCGCATTTTTTCTAGCATTTTAGCTTTTTTTCGAAAAATTGACAGAAGTTTCAAAACAAATAACTTCAATATTTTTTTAATTAAGTCTTTGGTACTGCGACATGTTTTTCGAAATTTAGTGTTTAGATTCAAGTATAATAAGAATTTTGAAATACAAATCTTGCCCCCTGAAACCAACAAAAATTAAAAAACACAACAGAGGTTGCCCTAACGCGTTTCGATAACCAAGCTATCATCTTTAGAGAGATTTCAGGGGACAAGATTTGTAGTTCAATTTTTGAAGATAACCAAGGACCAGTCCGTTCCACCAAAAAATAAGAATTTTAAAATGTAAATCGTTACAATTTAGAGAAAAAACGAAAATTTCGAAAAAAAACTTGAAATGTATATACAGCATCGAAGTTTCGAAGTTTCGAATAAAAAAAACTTAATTTTTCATTTTGGGACCAAAAAAAAATTATGGAATCTAAGATTTTGAAAAAAAGGTTCTTGGGAGGAAGTTTCATCTCCTGATTCCTTAGGAAAAAGATGTCATTATCTTTCATGTCTTGTAAGAAAAAACCTTGGGTTATTTGGCTTCTTTTTTCTTCGAGAGACTCAGAAAACAATTATGGAGTTTTCGATTTTAAAAGAAGGCTTCTTGCGGGTTCTAAAAAAAATTATCTTCGTCTTCTGACTTCGATTCGTTTTTTGGATCCTCAGAAAAGGTTCATTAGTTTTCTAATTTCTTAAAAGGAAGTTTTATCATCTGGGCTTCATTCGAAATTTCGAGTTTGGGGTGAAAAATAATAAGAATTTTAAAATGCAAATTGTCAGACTTTTGAGAAGACGAACATTTTGAGAAAATGCTCGTAATTTATAAATAGCATGAAAGTTTGAATCACCCTGTATATAAAAAACTAACTGATAAGTCACTCGACGTTGTGGCTAAAATACAATAAAATGTTAATTGTCAGAATTTTGAGAAAAAGCGTGAATTTTGAGAAAAAGCTCGAAATTTATAAATTTTTACGACTTTTGAATCACCCTGTATATAAAAAAACTAACTGATACGTCACTCGACGTTGTGGCTAAAATACTATAAAATGTTAATTGTCAGAATTTTGAGAAAAAGCGTGAATTTTGAGAAAAAGCTCAAAATTTATAAATTTTTACGAATTTTGAATCACTCTGTATATAAAAAAACTGATACGTCACTCGACGTTGTGGCTAAATTACTATGAAATGTTAATTGTCAGAATTTTGAGAAAAAGCGTGAATTTTGAGAAAAAGCTCGAAATTTATAAATTTTTACAAATTTTGAATCACCCTGTATATAAAAAAACTAACTCATACGTCACTCGACGTTGTGGCTAAAATACTAAGTAGATATTATCCGAGCTACTACTATTTTTACGTCATAAATAAATCGACTTTTTTTTTGATTTTGACATTTATAAAAATTTCGTTTTTTTTTATTTTCACCCTTTTACAGAAGTTCGATTTTTTTTGAAAACTTGAGTATTTTTTGAAAATTTTGGCTTTTTTTTTAATTCTGACTTTTTTATAAATTTTGTTATTTATTGAAAATCTCGCCTTTTTACAGAAGTTCGATTTTTTTTGAAAACTTGAGTATTTTTTGAAAATTTTGGCTTTTTTTTTAATTCTGAATTTTTACAAATTTTGTTATTTATTGAAAATCTCGCCTTTTTACAGAAGTTCGATTTTTTTTTAAATTTTTAGTTTTTTTGAAAACGTCCAGTTTCTTTTTGAAAATTTTTCGATTTTCTAAAAGTTTTCAGTTTTATTGAAAAATTTGACTTTATTTTGAAAATGTAGACTTTTTTTCCAAACGTTCGACCATTATTTGTTTTAGAAATTTAAAATTCGAAAAAAACGTCGACATTTAATATTTCGATGTTTTATTTTTAAATTGACGACTTTTTTTGGAAAATTTTAACTTTCATCGCAAATTTTAACTTTTATCGATAATTTAGCCCTTTTTCAAAGATCATTTTTTTTTGGTTGAAAATTTTTGAGTTTATTTGCAAATGTCATTATTTTTTTTTTAAATTTCAACTTTCATCGAAAATTTCGTTTTTTTTTCAGAAGTTCAATGTTTTTTGAAAATTTCCATTTTTTTAAAAATTGTTATCTTTGTTTCGCAAATTTCAACTTTTATTGAATATCTCGCTTTTTTACAGAAGTTGGATTTTTTTAAAATTTTTAGTTTTTTGAATAACGTCCAGTTTCTTTTTAAAAATTTTTCGGTTTTTTAAAAATTTTTAATTATATTGAAAAATTTGACTTTATTTTGAAAATGTTGACTTTTTTCCAAACGTTTGACCATTATTTATTTTTGAAATTTAATTTATTAAATTTCGACGTTTTTTCTTAAATTTACGACTCTTTTTTTGAAAGTTTTAACTTCTTTTATCGAAAATTTCGCCAATTTTTGAAAGTTGAAATTTTTTTCATTGAAAACTTTAAAGTTTATTTGCAAATGTCGTAACCATACGTCAACGTACTGTTACCACAGGTAAACGTAATGTTACCACACGTTCACATAATGTTACCACACGTCAATGTAATGTTACCATACGTCAACGTCATTTTACCATACATCAACGTAATGTTACCATACATCAAAGTAATGTTACCATACGTCAACGTAATGTTACCATATATCAAAGTAATGTTACCATACGTCAACGTAATCTTACCATACGTCTACGTTATGCTACTATACTTAAACGTAATGTTACCATACGTCAACGTAATCTTACCATACGTCAACGTAGGGTTAACATATGTCAATGTAATGTTACTATACGTCAATGTAATGTTACCATACGTCAACGTGATGTAACCATACGTCCACGTAGTGTTACCATAAGTCAACGGAATGTTACCACACGTCAACGTGATGTAACCATACGTCCACGTAGTGTTACCATAAGTCAACGGAATGTTACCACACGTCAACGTAATGTTACTATACGTCAACTTCATTTTACCATACGTCAACGTAATGTTACCATACATCAAAGTAATGTTACCATACGTCAACGTAATGTTACCATACGTCAACGTAGGGTTAACATATGTCAATGTAATGTTACTATACGTCAATGTAATGTTACCATACGTCAACGTGATGTTACCATACGTCCACGTAGTGTTACCATAAGTCAACGTAATGTTACCACACGTCAACGTAATCTTACTTCTTTTATCGAAAATTTCGCCAATTTTTGGAAAGTTGATATTTTTTTATTGAAAACTTTAATGTTTATTTGCAAATGTCGTTATTTTTTTAAAAATTTCAAGTTTTATTGAAAATTTCGTAGTGTAACCATACGACAACGTACTGTTACCACAGGTAAACATAATGTTACCACACGTCAACGTAATGTAACCACACGTCAACGTAATGTTACCATACGTCAACGTCATTTTACCATACGTCAACGTAATGTTACCATACATCAAAGTAATGTTACCATACGTCAACGTAATGTTACCATACATCAAAGTAATGTTACCATACGTCAACGTAATGTTAGCATACGTCTACGTTATGCTACTATACGTAAACGTAATTTTACCATACGTCAACGTAATCTTACCATACGTCAACGTAGGGTTAACATATGTCAATGTAATGTTACTATACGTCAATGTAATGTTACCATACGTCAACGTGATGTTACCGTACGTCCACGTAGTGTTACCATAAGTCAACGTAATGTTACCACACGTCAACGTAATGTTACCATACGTCAACGTCATTTTACCATACGTCAACGTAATGTTACCATACATCAAAGTAATGTTACCATACGTCAACGTAATGTTACCATACATCAACGTAGGGTTAACATATGTCAATGTAATGTTACTATACGTCAATGTAATGTTACCATACGTCAACGTGATGTTACCATACGTCCACGTAGTGTTACCATAAGTCCACGTAATGTTATCACACGTCAACGTAATGTTACCATACGTCAACGTCATTTTACCATACGTCAACGTAATGTTACCAGACATCAGAGTAATATTACCATACGTCAACGTAATATTACCATACATCAAAGTAATGTTACCATACGTCAATGTAATGTTAGCATACGTCTACGTTATGCTACTATATGTCAACGTAATGTTACCATACGTCAACGTAATCTTACCATACGTCAACGTAGGGTTAACATATGTCAATGTAATGTTACTATACGTCAATGTAATGTTACCTTACGTCAACGTGATGTTACCATACGTCCACGTAGTGTTACCATAAGTCAACGTAATGTTACCGTACGTCAACCTAATATTACCATACGTCAACGTTTTATGGCTTTTGAAAATTTCCACTTTTTTTTAAATTGTTATCTTTGTTCCACAAATTTCAGCTTTTATTGAAAATGTCGCCTTTTTACAGAAGTTTGATTTTTTTTTAAATTTTTATTTTTTTTTTAAAACGTCCAGTTCCTTTTTTTTCCAAAAATTGTCGATTTTATTGAAAAATTCGACTTTATTTTGAAAATGTTGACTTTTTTTCCAAACGTTCGACCTTTATTTTTTTCAGAAATTTAGTTTATTAAATTTTTACGTTTTTTTTAAAGTACGACGTTTTTTGAAAATTTTAACTTTTATCGAAAATTTCGCCCTTTTTCGAAAGCTTATTTTTTTTTATTGAAAACTTTATAGTTTATTCGCAAATGTCGTTATTTTTTTGAAAATTTCAAGTTTTATTGAAAATTTCGTTTTTTTTTCTCAGAAGTTTTATGGTTTTTGAAAATTTCCACTTTTTTTAAAATTGTTATCTTTGTTTCGCAAATTTTAACTTTTATTGAAAATCGACCCTTTTGTTAGAAAAAGACTAAATTTAAAAAGGCAGAAGTTTAAGAAAAAACGATATTTAAAAATTTTATTTACTTAAATAAATTTAGTGGCCATGAAATAGTGAATGGGATCGGGTGACATATCAGCTAGTTATCAATAAATATTAGATTCGTTTTCACACGAGCAAGCCTCCAAACCACACAGATAAAAAGGTAGAAGTCAGTTTGACAGTATTTATTTTCAAATGTTTCCAATATTCTGATCTGTTTGCTAGTGTAGGCAGCATTACATATTTCCTAGTTTTAAGTTTTCACTTCTCTCGGCAGTCTCCAAGACTGCCCGTATTTTTAAAAAATTAATTTCTGTTTCAGTCAATAATTTTAAAAATATTCTGAAAGAATAAAACAAATTTTTATCACACAAATGTTGAGTGCACTATACTTTTGAAATATTCAAATAATTATTTATAATGAATTTTCTTTGACATAATATTTGAATAAATATTGAAAATTTGGCTCAAATAATGCAATGTCAATTATTTGTTTTTTCTTTTACAGGTAATGGCAAATGTCTATAGGGTTTTAAATTTGGTCTGATCAATGGTATGTACATTTTACAGTATTATAAATTCGGGAATAATTTAAACGTCAATATTTATCTGCTTGTGCATGTGCTCCACTAAATAAGAGTTCGAAAAATACGGGTTTGACAGTAAATGAATTAGAGAACTCTTACAACCAGGTTATGTACGATGTAACGTCACAAAGATCACCAGCAATGAGGTACCATCGTTCATTGTTGTATTATGGGTTGCATAACAATATTAGTTAAATGCTAGCACCCTCGGCTTGACATGCGTTTTGGTATCTTACACTTAATAAATTGTGTCAGTGAAACATTCGGTAATAATGTTGGTGGAACGGACTAGTCCTTGGTTATCTTCAAAAATTAAAATACAAATCTTGTCCCCTGAAACCAAGAAAGATTAAAAAATACAACAATAAAACAAAGTTGCTCTACTTTTGTTGTGTTTTTTAATCTTTCTTGGTTTCAGGGGACAATGTTTGTATTTCAATTCTGTAACGAAACAGTCGAATGTGCTAAAGTTGAAAATATTTACAACCAACTATATTTCCAAAAAAATTATTTTAGTTTATACTGAGTTCAGTGAGATATAGTGAGCTTAGTAAGATATTTAAATTACTAGTAAGATATTTAAATTACTAGTAAGATATTTAAATTACTATTTAAAAATATATTTAAATTATTATTTAAATAAATGAAAAGAAAAACCAACAGCAACAACCATAGATCGCTTGGACTGATTCAGTATTGTACAGTCGCTGTAAATGTTTTCAACTTATGGTCATTAGTTGGCTAGATGAGTACTCAAGATACATGAATTCCATTGAGTGACTTGTAGCTGACTTTTGGCAGTATTCTGTTCATTTTGATAAATGTTTATTAAAGTAATTATTATTGATAATTACAGCAGAATTATGCACGTCAGAAAAGTTACTAGTTTTGAGGTAAAAATTTCTGATTTATTTCTAGAACGTAAACGCTTCTGACAGTACGCTTGAATAAGTCGTACAAAGTTTTATTTACTACTTGGGATAATTTCAGTACTTTACAAGTAATTATGCACTACGTTAGAATTATCTTTATTTCTAGAGCAACTTCCTTGTTGTAGTTCTCAGGTACTAAAATTTGTAAGAATGTAAAATGTGTTGTAACATAGTACCTAAGTGGTCATATACATTCATTGATTTTAATGTTGTTATACAGCATACAGGTACCGCCATAACGATCTTTTAACGCCTTAGAAATATTTACGACCTCAATAAATCTTGATTTACATACTCTTCTAGAGCTTGAGCAACCGAGTGAGTGGTTTTTGCATCGTAATTTTTCCTCTAGATAAAGTACGTAATAGACTCGGCTAGAACAAACTATGAACAAAAATTGCAATTTGAAATGCCTTTGGTGCCGCCCGCGCCCCAACGTATCGAATACAGATTTCCTCTCGGATCCGCCTCGTCCCTAATAAATACAAAATTCAATAACCAACGTTATTGAAATTTGCGGACATTGTCTTATTAATTTGGCCAAACAGCACGCTACGTTCTCGATTTAATGAATTTACAAATGCCGCTCACATAGCACAAGCGCTGATATTTTCCAATGACGGATCCAATTTGTGGAGATTGTATCAGATTTCACGCACACACGTCGAAAGGTGAAACTAGCCCCGAAATTATCCGCTATTTCAAGCGGAATCCGCCCAATTACCCGTATCGCCAAAAGAACAATCGACGTTGATTCGTGGCGAATTCGCCCAACTCATGTTACCATACGTCAACGTAAAGTTACCATACGTCAAAATAATGTTACCATACGTTAACGTAATGTTACTATACCTCAACGTAATGTTACCATACGTTAACGTAATGTTACCATACGTTAACGTAATGTTACCATGCGTCACCGTAATGTTACCATACGTCAACCTAATGTTATCATACGTCAACGTAATGTTACTATAAGTCACCGTAAGGTTAAAATATGTCAATGTATTGTTACCATACGCCCAAGTAGTGTTACCATACGTCAACGTACTGTTACCATACGTCAACGTAATGTTACCATACGTCAACGTAATGTTACCACATGTCAATGTAATGTTACCATACGTTAACGTAATATTACCATATGTCAAAGTAAGGTTAACATATGTCAATGTAATGTTACCATACGTCAACGTAATGTTACCATACATCAACGTAATGTTACCATATGTCAACCTAATATTACCATACGTCCACGTAGTGTAACCATTCGTCAACGTACTGATACCACAGCTCAACGTAATGTTACCATACGTCAACGTTATGTTACCACACGTCAACGTAATGTTACCATACGTCCACGTAATGTTACCATACGTCAACGTAATGTTACTATACCTTAACGTAATGTCACCATGCGTCAACGTAATGTTACCATACGTCAACCTTATGTTATCATACGTCAACGTAATGTTACTATAAGTCAACGTAAGTTTAAAATATGTCAATGTATTGTTACCATACGCCCAAGTAGTGTTACCATACGTCTACGTACTGTTACCATACGTCAACGTAATGTTACCATACGTCAACTTAATGTTACCACACGTCAATGTAATGTTACCATACGTTAACGTAATATTACCATATGTCAAAGAAAGGTTAACATATGTCAAAGTAATGTTACCATGTGTCAACGTAATATTACCATACATCAACATAATGTTACCATATGTCAACCTAATGTTACCATACGTCCACGTTGTGTTACTATACCTGAACGTAATGTTACCACACGTTAACGTAATGTTACCATGCGTCAACGTAATGTTACCATACGTCAACCTAATGTTATCATACGTCAACGTAATGTTACTATAAGTCAACGTAAGGTTAAAATATGTCAATGTATTGTTACCATACGCCCAAGTAGAGTTACCATAAGTCAACGTACTGTTACCATACGTCAACGTAATGTTACCACACGTCAATTTAATGTTATCCTATGTTAACGTAATATTACCATAAGTCAAAGTAAGGTTAACATATGTCAATGTAATGTTACCATACGTCAACGTAATGTTACCATACATCAACGTAATGTTACCATATGTCAACGTAATGTTACCATACGTCCACGTAGTGTAACCATACGTCAACGTACTAATACCACAGGTCAACGTTATGTTACCACACGTCAACGTAATGTTACCACACGTCAAGGTAATGTTACCATACGTCAACGTAATGTAACCATACGTCTACGTAATGTTAGCATACATCAAAGTAATGTTATCATACGTCAACGTAATGTTAGCATACGTCTAGGTTATGTTACCATACGTCAACGTAATATTACTATACGTCAACGTAATCTTACCGTCAACGTCATCCGTGAACCTAAAATTAACATATGTCAATGTAATGTTACTACACGTCAACGTAATGTTACCATACGTCAACGTGATGTTAGAATACGTCCACGTAGTGTTACCGTACGTCAACGTAATGTTACCATTCGTCAACATAACGTTACCATAAGTCGACGTAATGTTACCATAGGTTAACGTACTGTTACCATACGTCAACCTATTCTGACCATAAGTCACATTAATGTTATCATACGTCAACGTACTGTTACCATACGTCAACTTAATGTTAACATATGTCAATGTAATGTTACTGTACGTCGACGTAATGTTACCATATGTACCATACATATAATACTACCATATGTCAATGAAATGTTACTATACGTCAACTTAAGGTTAACATATGTCAAGGTAATGCTACCTTACGGCAACGTAAAGTTACCACACATCAACGTAGTGTGACCATGCGTCCACGTAGTTTTACGATACGTCAACCTAATGTTACCACACGTCAACGTAATGTTACCATACTTCAACGTAATGTTACCATACGTCAACGTACTGTTACCATACGTCAACTTAATGTTAACATATGTCAATGTAATGTTACCGTAAGTCAACGTAATGTTACCATACGTTAACGTAATGTTACCATATGTCAAAGTAATGTTATCATATGTCAACTTAAGGTAAACATATGTCAATGTAATGGTACCTTACGGCAACGTAAAGTTACCATACGTCAACGTAATGTGACCATACGTCCATGTAGTTTTACCATACGTCAACGTATTGTTACCATACGTCAACCTAAGGTTAACATATGTCAATGTATTGTTACTATATATCAACGTAATGTGACCATACGTCCACGTAGTGCTAAAATACGTCAACGTACTGTTATTATACGTCAACGTAATGTTACCATACGTCAACGTAATGTTTCCATACGTTAACGTAATGTTACAATATGTCAAAGGTTAACATATGTCAATGTAATGTTACCATACGTCAACGTAATGTTACCATACATCAACGTAATGGTACCATATGTCAACGTAATGTTACCATGCGGCAACGTAGTGTAACCATACGTCAATGTACTGTTACCACAGGTGAACGTAATGTTATCACACGTCAACGTAATGTAACCACACGTCAACGTAATGTTACCATACGTCAACGTCATTTTACCATACGTCAGCGTAATGTTACCATACATCAAAGAAATGTTACCGTACGTCAACGTAATGTTAGCATTCGTTTACGTTATGCTACTATACGTCAACGTAATGTTACCATACGTCACCATAATCTTACCATACGTCAACGTAGGGTTAACATATGTCAATGTAATGCTACTATACGTCAATGTAATGTTACCATACGTCAACGTGATGTTACCATACGTCCACGTAGTGTTACCATAAGTCAACGTAATGTTACCATAGGTCAACGTAATGTTACCATACGTCAACCTAATATTACCATACGTCAACCTAATATTACCATACGCCAACGTTTTATGGTTTTTGAAAATTTCCACTTTATTTAAAATTGTTATCTTTGTTCCGCAAAAATTGAAAATCAACCCTTTTTCTAGAAGTTTGATTTTATTTAATTTCGAGTGTTTTTTGAAAATTTTCACTTTTTTATTAAAAAGTTTTAGTTTTTGTTGTTCAAAATTTTGACTCTGTTTTGAAAATGTTGTCTTTTTTGAACATTTCAACCGCTACTGAAAATCTTACCGTTTTTTCGGAAATTTGACATTTTAAGAAAATTTTTAATAATATTTTTGAAAACTGTTATCTTTTGAAAATTTTTACTTTTACGAAAATCATAATTTTTCAAAATTTTTGGATTTATTCAACATTTTAACATTTTTTGAACATTAAAATGTTCGACTTTCAAAAATTTGGAATTTTTTAAACGTCTCGCATTATTTTTAAAATTTTTCATTCAAAAGTTTCGACTATTTGTCAAAATTTCATAATTTTTTTATAATTTGGACATTTTTTGATTGTCAGTTTGGAATTGAAGTTTCCACTTTTAATAAAAAAAACTAAAAGAGTAAATAAATATCTATTTAGATAAATTCAAAATCTTTAAAAATAGAATTAGTTAAAATATTGAATTTTAAGAAAGGATCCAAATAAAGTCCGAATTCTAGGAAAGTGAAAATTCTCCAAACAGTCAAAATTTCCAAAAACTTTCATAGAACTTCCAAAAAAATCAACATTATAAAAACTGGCCAAATTTTCGAAAAAAAATTTATTAGATCTTAAAAATTAGTCTAAAACTTAAAAAATAGTCGAAATTATGAAAAAATGTCAACATTTAAAAAATGAAGAGTTTTCAGTAAAATTTCCTAAAAACTCAAATTTTGAAAAGCCCAAATTTTCAATTATATCAAAATTAGCAAAATTTTGAACTCTTTGCTAGTTAACACTTAAGAAAAAAATAAAAAATCACCAATATTAAAAAGAAGTTTCATTAAAAAAATGTCGAAGTTTTCGAAAATAAAGTTACGATTTTAAAAAAAGCCAAAATATTGAATATATCGACTATTTAAAAAAAGTTCCAATTTTCGAAATAAATCTTAAATTTTAAAATGCAACAAATGCTTGCAAAATAATTCGAAATTTTAACAAGAGTCGATTAAAAAAAAATCGAAATTTTTAAACGAATGCGAAATTTTAAAGAAAGTGAAAGTTTTAAAGGTCAAAATTTCGAAACATTTTTAAATGTTTACGCAAAATTAGGATTTAAAAGAGATCAAACTTTTGAAAAATAATGTCAGCATTTTGAAAAGAATCTGTAAAAAGTCGACCTTTTCAAAAAATTTAAGGATTTTCATAAAATGAAGAAAATTTCAAAAAACGTTTTCAAAAAATTCAAAGATTTTGATAAAATGAAGAAAATTTTTTTTAAAATGTTTACAAAAGTCAAAATTTTAAAAAATAATTTGAATTTCAAAAATAATTAAAATTTTTAAAAAAATTTCAAAATTTAAAATAAAATGAAGCATTTTTAAAAAAAGCGAAATTTTCGAAGAGCCTAAATATTGATGACGAAAACTAAAAATTATCAAAAAATTCTAAACTTTTATTAAAAATGGAAAAGTAAAAATGTCGAAAAACCAAATTTTGGTTAATTAAAATCAAAAAAAAAATAAATGTCATTTTTTTAAAAAGTTTAAATTTTTGATTGAATATTTTCAAAGAAAATCGGAATTGAAAATTTTAAAAAGCATCGAAAGTGTCAAATAAATTTAAAATTTTGCAAAATAGTTTAAAATGTCAAAAACAGTCGACATTTTAAGGAAATGTCGCGATTTAAACAACTAGAAATTTTCGAATAAAGTCGAAATTTTTAAAAAATTAAATTAAATTAATAAAATTTCAGTATTTTCAAAGAAGGTAGAAATTTTTGGGAAAGTCGAAACTAAAAAAAACTTAAATTTTAATAAAGTAAGGATTTAAGTCGAAATTTTTAAGAAATTGAAAAAATTTCAGAGTTTTCAAAAAAGGTAGAAATATTTAGAAGAGTTGAAGTTAAATAAAAATTAAATTTTAAAAAAGTAATGTTACAGTACGTCAACGTAAGGTTAACGTATGTCAATGTAATGTTACCATACGTCAACGTAAGGTTACCATACGTCAACGTAAGGTTAACATATGTCAATGTATTGTTACCATACGTCAACGTAATGTTACCATAGGTCCACGTAGTGTTACCATACGTCAACGTACTGTTACTATACGTCAACATTATGTTACCATACGTCGACATAATACTTACGTATGCCAGTGTAATGTTACCATACGTCAATGTAATGTTACCATACGTCAACGTAATGTTAACATATGTCAAGGTAATGTTACCATAGGTCAACGTAATGTTACCATACGTCAACGTAATGTTAACATATGTCAATGTAATTTTACAATACGTCAACGAAATGTTACCATACGTCCAAGTAGTGTTACCGTACGTCCAAGTAGTGTTACCATACGTCAACGTAATGCTTACGCATACCAGTGTAATGTTACCATACGTCAATGTAATGTTACCATACGTCAACGTAATGTTAATATATGTCAAGATAATGTTACCATAGGTCAACGTAATGTTACCATACGTCAACGTAATGTTACCATACGTCAAAGTAAGGTTAACATATGTCAATGTAATGTTACCATACGTCAACGTAATGTTACCATACGTCAACGTAATGTTAACATATGTCAATGTAATGTTACAATACGTCAACGAAATGTTACCATACGTCCAAGTAGTGTTACCATACGTCAACGTACGGTTACCATACTTCAACGTAATGTTACCATACCTCAACGTAATGTTACCATACGTCAACGTAAGGTTAACATATGTCAATGTAATGTTACCATACGTCAACGTACTGTTACCATACGCAAACTTAATGTTACCATACGCAACGTAATGTTAACATGTCAAGTAATGTTACAATACGTCAACGAAATGTTACATACGTCCAAGTCAGTGTTCACCATACGTCAACGTTAATCTTAACATATATCAATGTAATCGTTAGCATACCTCAAGGTAATGTAGACCATAAGTCAACGTATGTTTACCATTACGTCAACGTTATGTTTCAAATTGTCAAAGAGTATTCCTAACGTCAACGAATGTTACCATACGTCCACGTAATGTTACCACATGTCAATGTATGTTAGCCATACGTTAACGGAAATATTACTCATGATGTCAAAGTAAGGTTACATATGTCAATGTAATGTACCATACGTCAACGTAATGTTACCATAACTCACGGTAATGTGACCCATATGTCAACCTAATTTACCAATACGTCCACGTAGTGTAACCATTCGTCAACGTACTGATACCACAGCTCAACGTAATGTTTACCTACGATCACCGTTATGTTACCACCGTAAACGTAATGTTACCATATCGTCCACGTAATGTTACCATACCGTAACGTATGTACTATCGCTTAACGTAAGGTCACCATCGTCAACGTAATGTTTACCATACTTCAACTTATGTTATCATACGTCAACTAATTTACTATAAGTCAACGTAAGTTTAAAATATGTCAATGTAGTGTACCATACGCCCAAGTAGTGTTACCATACGTCTACTTACTGTTACCTATACTTCCAACGTATGTTACCATACGTCCAACTTAATGTGTCAACACGTCAATGTAATGTTACCATAAACGTTAACGTAATATTAACCATTATTGTCAAAGAAGGTTAACTATGTCAAAGTAATGTTACCATGTGTCACGTAATATTCCATACATCACATAATGTTTACATATTCAACCTAATGTTACATACGTCCCACGTTGTGTTACTATACTGAACGTAATGTTACCACACTTAACGTATGTTACCATGGTCAACGGGGTATGTTACCATACGTCAACCTAATGTTATCATACGTCAACGTAATGTTACTATAAGTCACAACGTAATGTTAAAATATGTCAATGTAATTGTTACCATACTCCCAAGTAGAGTTACCATAAGTCAACGTACTGTTCCATACGTCAACGTAATGTTCCACACGTCAATTTAATGTTATCCTATGTTAACGTAATATTACCTAAGTCAAAGTAAGGTTTAATATGTCAATGTAATGTTTACCATACGTCAACGTAATGTTACCATACATCACCGTAATGGTTACCATATGTCAACGTAATGTTACCATACGTCCACGTATTTGTAACCATACTTCAACGTCGAATACCACGGGTCACGTTATGTTACACCACGTCACGTAATGTTACCACACGTCAAGGTAATGTTCCATACGTCAACGTATGGTAACCATCACGTCTACGTAATGTAGCATACATCCAAAGTAATGTTAATCATACGTTCACGTAATTTAGCATACGTCCTAGGTATTTTCCCTACGTCAACGTAAATTTACTATACTGTAACGTAATCTTACCGTCAACGTCATCCGTGAAACCTAAAATTAACATATGTCAATGTAATGTTCTACACGTCACGTAATGTTACCATACGTCCAACGTGATGTTAGAATACGTCCACGTAGTGTTATCCCCGTACGTCAACGTAATGTTACCATTCGTCAACATAAAGTTTACCCATAATCGACGTAATGTTACCATAGGTTAACGTATGTTACCATACGTCAACCTATTCTGACCATAGTCACATAATGTTATATACCGTCAAACGTACGGTTACATACGCAACTAATGTTAACAATGTCAATGTAATGTTACTGTACGTCGACGTAATGTTACCATATGTACATACATATCATACTACCATATGTCAATGAAATGTTACTATACGTCAACTTAAGGTTGAACATATGTCAAGTTAATGCTACCTTACGGCAAACGTAAAGTTACCACACATCACAACGTAGTGTGACCATGCGTCCACGTAGTTTTTACGATACGTCAACCTAATGTTACCACACGTCAACGTAATGTTACCATACTTCAACGTAATGTTACCATACGTCAACGTACTGTTCACCATACGTCAACTTAATGTTAACATATGTCAATGTAATGTTACCGTAAGTCAACGTAATGTTACCATACGTTAACGTAATGTTACCATATGTCAAAGTAATGTTATCATATGTCAACTTAAGGTAAACATATGTCAATGTAATGGTACCTTACGGCAACGTAAAGTTACCATACCGTCAACGTAATGTGACCATACGTCCATGTAGTTTTACCATACGTCAACGTATTGTTACCATACGTCAACCTTAAGGTTAAATATGTCAATGTATTGTTACTATATATCAACGTAATGTGACCATACGTCCACGTAGTGCTAAAATACGTCAACGTACTGTTATTATACGTCAACGTAATGTTACCATACGTCAACGTAATGTTTCCATACGTTAACGTAATGTACAATATGTCAAAGGTTAACATATGTCAATGTAATGTTACCATACGTCAACGTAATGTTACCATACATCAAACGTAATGGTACCATATGTCAACGTAATGTTACCATGCGGCAAACGTAGTGTAACCATACGTCAATGTACTGTTACCACAGGTTAACGTAATGTTATCACACGTCAACGTAATGTAACCACACGTCAACGTACTGTTACCATACGTCAACGTCATTTTACCATACGTCAGCGTAATGTTACCCCATACATCAAATGAAATGTTACCGTACGTCAACGTAATGTTAGCATTCGTTTACGTTATGCTACTATACGTCAACGTAATGTTACCATACGTCACCATAATCTTACACTACGTCAACGTAGGTTAACATATGTCAATGTAATGCTACTATACGTCAATGTAATGTTACCATACGTCAACGTGATGTTACCATACGTCAAGTAGTGTTACCATAAGTCAACGTAATGTTACCATAGGTCAACGTCTATGTTACCATTACGTCAACCTAATATTACCTATTACGTCAACCTAATCTTACCATACGCCAACGTTTTATGGTTTTTGAAAATTTCCACTTATTAATTGTGAAAACTTGTTTACTTTGTTTCCGCAAAAATTGAAATCAACCCTTTTTCTAGAAGTTTGATTTTATTTAATTTCGAGTGTTTTTTTGAAAATTTTCACTTTTTTATTAAAAAGTTTTAGTTTTTGTTGTTCAAAATTTTTGACTCTGTTTTGCAAAATGTTGTCTTTTTTTGAAATTTCCAACCGCTACTGAAAATCTTACCGTTTTTTCGGAAAATTTGACATTTTTAAGAAAATTTTTAATAAATTTTGAAAAACTGTTATCTTTTGAAAATTTTTTTACTTTTACGGAAAATCATAATTTTTCAAAATTTTTGGATTTATTCAACATTTTAACATTTTTTTGAACATTAAAATGTTCGACTTCAAAAATTTGGAATTGTTTTAAACGTCTCGCATTATTTTTTAAAATTTTTCATTCAAAAGTTTCGACTATTTGTCAAAATTTCATAATTTTTTTATAATTTGGACATTTTTTGATTGTCAGTTTGGAATTGAAGTTTCCACTTTTAATAAAAAAAACTAAAAGAGTAAATAAATATCTATTTAGATAAATTCAAAATCTTTAAAAATAGAATTAGTTAAAATATTGAATTTTAAGAAAGGATCCAAATAAAGTCCGAATTCTAGGAAAGTGAAAATTCTCCAAACAGTCAAAATTTCCAAAAACTTTCATAGAACTTCCAAAAAAATCAACATTATAAAAACTGGCCAAATTTTCGAAAAAAAATTTTATTAGATCTTAAAATTAGTCTAAACTTAAAAAATAGTCGAAATTATGAAAAAATGTCAACATTTAAAAAATGAAGAGTTTTCAGTAAAATTTCCTAAAAACTCAAATTTTGAAAAGCCCAAATTTTCAATTATATCAAAATTAGCAAAATTTTGAACTCTTTGCTAGTTAACACTTAAGAAAAAAATAAAAAATCACCAATATTAAAAAGAAGTTTCATTAAAAAAATGTCGAAGTTTTCGAAAATAAAGTTACGATTTTAAAAAAAGCCAAAATATTGAATATATCGACTATTTAAAAAAAGTTCCAATTTTCGAAATAAATCTTAAATTTTAAAATGCAACAAATGCTTGCAAAATAATTCGAAATTTTAACAAGAGTCGATTAAAAAAAATCGAAATTTTTAAACGAATGCGAAATTTTTAAAGAAAGTGAAAGTTTTAAAGGTCAAAATTTCGAAACATTTTTAAATGTTTACGCAAAATTAGGATTTAAAAGAGATCAAACTTTTGAAAAATAATGTCAGCATTTTGAAAAGAATCTGTAAAAAGTCGACCTTTTCAAAAAATTTAAGGATTTTCATAAAATGAAGAAAATTTCAAAAAACGTTTTCAAAAAATTCAAAGATTTTGATAAAATGAAGAAAATTTTTTTTTAAAATGTTTACAAAAGTCAAAATTTTAAAAAATAATTTGAATTTCAAAAATAATTAAAATTTTTAAAAAAATTTCAAAATTTAAAATAAAATGAAGCATTTTTAAAAAAAGCGAAATTTCGAAAGAGCCTAAATATTGATGACGAAAACTAAAAATTATCAAAAATTCTAAACTTTTATTAAAAATGGAAAAGTAAAAATGTCGAAAAACCAAATTTTGGTTAATTAAAATCAAAAAAAAAATAAATGTCATTTTTTTAAAAAGTTTAAATTTTTGATTGAATATTTTCAAAGAAAATCGGAATTGAAAATTTTAAAAAGCATCGAAAGTGTCAAATAAATTTGAAATTTTGCAAAATAGTTTAAAATGTCAAAAACAATCGACATTTTAAGGAAATGTCGCGATTTAAACAACTAGAAATTTTCGAATAAAGTCGAAATTTTTAAAAAATTAAAAAAATTTCAGTGTTTTCAAAGAAGGTAGAAATTTTTGGGAAAGTCGAAACTAAAAAAAAACTTACATTTTAAAAAAGTAAGAATTTGAGTCTAAATTTTTAAGAAATTGAAAAAATTTCAGTGTTTTCAAAAAAGGTAGAAATTTTTGGAAGAGTCGAAATAAAAAAAAAATTTAATTTTAAGAAAGTAATGTTCCAGTACGTCAACGTAAGGTTAACGTATGTCAATGTAATGTTACCATACGTCAACGTAAGGTTACCATACGTCAACGTAAGGTTAACATATGTCAATGTATTGTTACCATACGTCAACGTAATGTTACCATACGTCCACGTAGTGTTACCATACGTCAACGTACTGTTACCATACGTCAACGTTATGTTACCATACGTCAACGTAATACTTACGTATGCCAGTGTAATGTTACCATACGTCAATGTAATGTTACCATACGTCAACGTAATGTTAACATATGTCAACGTAATGTTACCATAGGTCAACGTAATGTTACCATACGTCAACGTAATGTTACCATACGTCAACGTAATATTACCATACGTCAACGTAATGTTACCATACGTCCAAGTAGTGTTACCGTACGTCCAAGTAGTGTTACCATACGTCAACGTAATGCTTACGCATACCAGTGTAATGTTACCATACGTCAATGTAATGTTACCATACGTCAACGTAATGTTAATATATGTCAAGATAATGTTACCATAGGTCAACGTAATGTTACCATACGTCAACGTAATGTTACCATACGTCAAAGTAAGGTTAACATATGTCAATGTAATGTTACCATACGTCAACGTAATGTTACCATACGTCAACGTAATGTTAACATATGTCAATGTAATGTTACAATACGTCAACGAAATGTTACCATACGTCCAAGTAGTGTTACCATACGTCAACGTACGGTTACCATACTTCAACGTAATGTTACCATACCTCAACGTAATGTTACCATACGTCAACGTAAGGTTAACATATGTCAATGTAATGTTACCATACGTCAACGTACTGTTACCATACGTCAACGTAATGTTACCATACGTCAACGTAATGTTAACATGTCAATGTAATGTTACAATACGTCAACGAAATGTTACCATACGTCCAAGTAGTGTTACCATACGTCAACGTAATCTTAACATATATCAATGTAATGTTATCATACATCAATGTAATGTTACCATAAGTCAACGTAATGTTACCATTACGTCAACGTTATGTTTTCAAATGTCAACGTAGTATTACCATACGTCAACGTAATGTTACCATACGTCAAGGTTCGAGTTCAAATGAAGCATACTCATACAAAAGGGGAGATAAATGTGATATGTCGATGAAAGAAAACTGGGAGAATTGTCTGTAATGATTGTGGTTGACAGGCACCTTTTCTTTTGAAGTAAAAACTTCTCTAAGAAGCGATTTTAAATAGAAGAAAAACTTATGGTTTCGCGTTCCCATCACGCTAATTTGCGTTATCAACATACTCTAATTTTAACAAAGTTATGTAGCTATTAGTAAAACGTGTAATAGAGTTACAAAAGTTAACTTCAGTCAATTTGAAAATCGTAGTATCTCTCTGAAGATGATAGCTTGGATATCGAAACGCGTTAGAGTAACCTCTGTTGTGTTTTTTAATCTTTCTCGGTTTCAGAAGGCAAGATTTGTATTTCAATTTTTGAAGGTAACCAAGGACCAGTCCGTGCCATCGATAATATCTCCTAGTTTTAAGTTTTCACTTCAGCTTGCAATTCCCATCGCTGCTTATTTTTTTTAATGATCAAAGCTTATGATCTACATTACCAGCTGACAGTCTGGATCTAGCGGTTGTCAGGCGAAGGACCTTTTTGTTCGCAAATTTATTTTGGGCAGTCAATGCCGTGTGTTGTTCCATCTTGGAAAAATCGACGAAACGATTTATCTGCGATATTTCGTCTGATTACGTCGACCGATGGAAACGGCGTAGCTCGAAAAGACGTCGCTTCAGCTCGACGCAACAATAACCGATACCGTCTGAAAGCCAAACAATGAAATTGATAAAAACCGCGAAGTTCTCATTAGATTATGAACGGGCGCAACGGCGGAATTGTAATTATGATTTTCACCCCGAGTTTACGCGCGAGAACTTTCTCTCGAAGTTTTCGGTCGAAGTTTATAGTCAAACAATTAGAGTCAAGCCAACAAATGGCGTCTTTTGTAAACTCGAATTTCTCCGATACTTTTCAATATTGGAGATTGCATTTCGGGGGGGCGGTGAATTGTTTGTTTGCTCGAAGCGCGATTTTCATTATTCATAAAGATACATTTCTTTAAATATTTGTTGTTACCCGGTGTCTGTCTTTGTTCGCGTTCTTTGGGGACCGATAACGATATTAACAACCCTCGTTAACAGCTCGCTACGCCGGTGAATTGAAATTGTTGGCAATTTGGAATTGCGGCAATTTTTTTCTTACAGAGGGTCACCATACTGTGCTAAATTGGCACAATTCAAAATTATGAGGAATTTACGAGGCATGGTCAACTAATAGCGTGAACTTTTTTGAAGTGAATTAGATGCATTGAACGATTATGGATAGGGGGTAAACTTGTTGTTTCGCGTGACTATCGCGCGTCACCATCACGCGTTATTAACATGACCAAAAGCAAGTAGAATATAACCTAGAATACAAATTCACAGCTATAAAAAAAAAAGAAATTTAGGGAAAATTGATAAAATTGCAAGATGGGTGCAAGTATTGATATTAATGCTGCAAGTAATAAATTAAATTCGTTGTGTGCAAGTTTTATGAAGTCGTTAATACTCGAGAGTTATTTTTTGACTTAAGAGTTATTTTCCGACGTTTTAAGTTTTGTGATCTTTTATGAAAAATATCTGATGGCGACGGAAAAATGTTTTAGTTCAGTTTGTTTAGTTAGTTTAGTGTTTTTTGCCAACAATCATTACTTTGAGTTTGATGGAACGGACGGAAGTTCTGTATTTCAATTTTTCAACAATCATCACTTTGAGTTTGATGGAACGGACGGAAGTTCTGTATTTCAATTTTTCAAAAAGAAAAAAAAAAAAAGAAGAAATTTAGGGAAAAAAAGATGAAATCGCAAGATGGGTGCAAGTATTGATATCAATGCTGCAAGTAATAAATTAAATTCGTTGTAGTGGGTGCAAGTTTTATGAAGTGGTTAATGCTCGAGAGTTATTTTCCGACGTTTTGAGTTTTGTGATCAGTTGTGATCAATTTTCAAATATTTCCAACAATGACTGACTTGTCGTGAGTTCGAACTGCAACACTACGTATTTCCTAGTTTTATGAAGTAGTTAATACTTAAGAGTTGTATTCCGACGTTGGAAATTATTTTCCGACGCTTTAAATTTTGTGATCTTGTAAGAAAAATATGTGATGGCGACGGAAATGTTTTGGTGTTCGGTTGGTTCAGTTAGTTAGTTTTCACTTCTGTTGGCAGTCTCCAAGATTTGTTTGTACACGAAACTCTAGGACACGAAATGATACAAAAATTGAACAATTTAACTACGTTCCACGAGGTGGAGACCTCATCAATCAAAAACCGAGCTGTCGTAATAGAGACATTAATATCAAAATATCGGATCTATTTACGTTGTTGCGTGCCACAAAAAAAGCGAATATCACATCAAAGCGAATAGTTGAAGTGAAATTAATATCGACAGGTAATTTTACTTTCATTTTTAACATAAATATTCGTTCGATTCGCAGACGGGAAAACAAAATACGCATATTTATAGAGAAGTAGGCGCCGGCCGCAGCGACCGTCGTACATATTAATTGATTGAAAAAATATTGGAGGAATGTTTGCTATCGACGTATCGCGTCGTATTGAGATTTCGTCCTATCGAGCAGTAAAACGTTCCCAAGGTAATAAACGTGTAATAATACTGAAGGTAAAAAAAAAACTGAAATTATGTGTTACTCGAGCAGATGTAGATATGAGGCTTATAAATTAAGTTTGTTGAGATTGTATCTGTCCTTCATTGGCATTTACGTTGTAACAGAGCTCATTACTTTGGAACGCCATAATGGACATTCGGATCCATTTGTCTACTGAATATGATTGATTGAAACGTTCCAAGGATTATTAGTTGATGACAGAGATGCATAATGTGCCACCAACGAAGCCATTTCTAAACACGGTATATACCTGATCCCATCCTGATGATTACTGAGTCACACTTGGTATTCAAGCTGAATATCCCGGACGTAGATATGAAAATACCAGAGCAATCTGATCGTATTGTAATACGTAACAAAAAAATAGTTACCATGAATTGTCACTGGACAATTATTATTAATTTCTCTCACGTCCGATAAGCCAACTCATGTTAAATAAAAATATTTGATAAAGCAAGGTTTGAAGCTGATGAGCTTCCTAAGGAACACATCACTTGTCACACAGATCATACAATTCGGAAAATTTAGCAAACCTGTCCTGTCATCTGGCGAAGGTATCGATGTTCAGGCACTATAAAGAACATAGACAAAAAGTCGCATAAGGAATCGTATAGTGCTTGGATGCATTTAATAAAAATTCTTTATAGTTCACGAGTAAGTAACTAAGGGTAATCGAAACAAATCCTAAAAACAACAGACGAGTAATGGAATCGTATAGTGCTTGGATGCATTTAATAAAAATTCTTTATGGTTCACGAGTAACTAAAGGCGATTGAACTAAATCTTAAAAACAACAGGCGAGTAATGGAATCGTATAGTGCTTGGACGCTTGGACGGAATTTAATAAAAATTCGTTATAGTTCACGAGTATCTAAGAGTAATCGAACCAAATCTTAAAAACAACAGACAAGTGATGGAATCGTATAGTGCTTGGATGCATTTAATAAAAATTCTTTATAGTTCACGAGTAACTAAGGGTAATCGAAACAAATCTTAAAAACAACAGACAAGTGATGGAATCGTATAGTGCTTGGATACATTTAATAAAAATTCTTTATGGTTCACGAGTAACTAAGGGCGATTGAACTAAATCTTAAAAACAACAGGCGAGTAATGGAATCGTATAGTGCTTGGACGCTTGGACAAAATTTAATAAAAATTCTTTATAGTTCACGAGTAACTAAGAGTAATCGAACCAAATCTTAAAAACAACAGACAAGTGATGGAATCGTATAGTGCTTGGATGCATTTAATAAAAATTCCCTATGGTTCACGAGTAAATAAGGGTGTTCGAACGAATTCTTAAAAACAGCTATTTTGGAAAGGGATATCATTCCAGTTCTTGCAATGGTTAGGAAATATTATAGCGACTGACAAATTTCAAGCTTACATTATAACCAAAGACGGAAGCGACTTTTTTCCCTGTTCTGGTGTAACATAAACAAGCATGTCTGTTTTAAAAATGATTCCTTGTTAAAGTTTTACCAAATTAGTGAATACGTTTCAGTCATGAGGCGCTTTGAAAGCCTCAGAGCTAGTTGGCCTTTCAGTTTATTGTTTCAGCTTATAAATAGTTGTTTATAATCGTTATTACTGCAAGCGATATTTCGGTTAACAACTCATTACTAGACCGCTGAGGATATCCCGACACATAATTATTAAAACGTCAAGTTAACATGAAATACAAGCGTTGCCAACAAAAGGGCATAAAAACAACGAGACGCGATATATAAACGGGGGATATCGAATATGACTCGACAGTTTCCATTTTCCCCTTTGTCTAAATCAAAAGCTCGACTCCACTGATGTAGTTGTTGGCATCATCTAACGTCAACCCAAGATTGAAAGCGAAACCCCCCTATTACGCCATGATTAAGACCTCGGATTGACGGAGGGGTTGTGCGACAGAATATGTTTACAGTCTGATGCCCGCGCCCCCGAAATTCCTCTCTCTCGCTGGAACTCACGTTGACCTAAACGATCCTTATCGCCTTTCAATCGTCGAGCTTTTTCTCCAGTTTGGCCGTTCCAATCGTACGTGACCGAAAACGCGCCGACCGGACAACAGAACTAACGCAGCGAGTTTAAAACAGTGTCGAGTTTTATATCCGGTCGGCGTCCGGTCCAGAAATGTCCTCTTGGCGAGTTTTCCATATACTCTCCGGCTGATTAATATGTTTGTAACGGCGTTTTCCGGAAATAATTTAAAACCGGGATTATTTAACAAAGCTTGGTAGTTTCCTGTGCGATGCTGAAATGGTAAGAGCGGGATTCTTCGCTCTGGGTCGGATATAACATGCACGGACTATTTTTTTTTGACTATTTGCTTTCAGCTGGGTTTGTTTTTGGAAACATCACGAAATGTGAACTTACATAAAATATAGCTTTCATATTACATAAAATAGAGCTTTCATATTACATAAAATATAGCTTTCATAGACTTAAAAAAAAGGTAGTTCCATTCCTATTGAGTGGAAATTTCTTCGCCTGTTAATTTGACTATTGGTGCGCTTATCACCTCGACACTAATTATTTCCTTTAATTCATAAATATATTTTCAGTTCATGTTTCGGTTTAGATATTATTACGTTAGACAACAAAGACGTTTAAGTTAAAAATGGAACAAAATAATGTAGTGAACGATTGCGTTAAATAAATAGTTGCGCGAACCATTTGTGACTTTGGATAGATAAAAACTTACTAAAGCTTAAAAGTTCCTAATTGACCTCAACCATAGGATCGCGAGTTCTGTAATGAAATTTTCTTTTTATTTATTTTTTATTTTATTTTATTTTATTATAATTTTTTTGTTCATGAAATTTAGTTGTCCCACTCATTGAGTCTCTATCTATTTTACGTTTCCAAAATAGCACGATTTCTATCGTTTCGTTACAATCTAATACGACTGAGAAACTACCCAATGAAAATTGTCCCCAATCGAGTATTTGTTCGAAAAATTTAGCCCAACGTAGCGTAATTTAATGGAAAATTAGTGGCTTCGAAGATTTGTTTTAAACAAGCTCTCTTTTGTACGTTTCAGTTTTGTTTTAATATTTCAGCTGCCACATTTAACAAAAAATATCTAATCGGATCAAGCTTTACAAAATCGGCTGATTTGTTGATATATTTTTTTTTCAGAGGGATAATCGCTGTTCGGGTCACTTCGTTCGCTAAAAGGCTCGTTCCGATCCGGCGGTTTTATTACAGTTCGGCTAAAAGAATCGAACGTTTTATGTTCGTGACACGGCGGAGTGGATTTGTAATTACAATTTTCGCTTTTCATCGGTTACCATAAGGGCACGTTTGATTACGCACTCGACATGACAAACGCACAGTTTCACATACTCATTGCGGAATTATTTCGTACAAAGCCAATCGACGTCCACCTGCTGTCATTCCATAAAGAATGGCATTCGTTACGAATTTGAATTATTTTGGAGTGATGCGGCGAATTCTGGGCGTACCACATGCATGAAGCCCTTTTATTGAACTGTTTAATTCCTTTATGTCTCGATTTGTAATCATACGTTACAGTGAAATACAAATCTTGTCCCCTGAAACTGAAAAAAATGGAAAAACACAACAGAGGTGACTGTGTTGTGTTTTTTAATCTTTCTTGGTTTCAAGGGACAATATTTGTATTTCAATTTTTGGCGATAACCAAGGAACAGTCTGGTCCACAAAAAATGCGAATGAGAATGAGAAAAATTTCTATAAAATTATTCAAGAGAAATTTAGACAATTCGTTTAACTGGAAAAATAAATAAATAGCTAGATACGCCATTGGCTACTAAGTGAAAGGTAGAGAATTCTCCTTAGTTTCGGAAGCAGTGACAAGAGGCAGGAACACTCGTACTGAAGAATTCGTTATGTGAGAGTGCTCGCGAATGGGTGGTAATATCGCGCCGCTGAACACTTGACTTCTCTGTTTCGTTTCAGTTAGGTAATGGACCTGCGGACGATCGAGACTTCCCCAAAGAGAAACAAGCAAGCTTCTCCATCAGAACTACCAACAATCCAATCCGAAAACCAGCAAAATCCCATGAGTGGACTTCACTTCTCAACAGAAACTCACAAAAAAAAAGTGCGAGGCTCCAGAACGCTATCAAGCAAATTAGAACCGCTCTAGGGCGCACCGGGAGCCTAAAAATAACGAAAACATGATCGTCAACCTCACGGATGAATGTACGACAATAAAGTGCCCCTAACGTTACCTCCCATCTTGAAGTGTCAGGTTGCTAAATAAAAATGGTGGACAGAATCCTGATGTAAATTTTCACGCCTTCACTTTGTAAATTACACACACGTGGCTGCCTTTGTAGGCGAAATTTGTTACTGGTGGCTTATTTCGTCACAAAGAAGCCAGTTGTGCATATTTTTTTTATCAAAAATATGAACAATCGAATCGGGAAACCACCGAAATCCCTTAAGTGGACTTCACTTCTCAGCAGAAACACACAGAAAGAAAATGTGAGGCTCGAGAATGCTATCAAGAGAATTAGGACCGCACTAGGGCGCACCGGGAGCTTAAAAATAACGAGAACATGATCGTCAACCTTACGGATAAATGTACGACAATTACGTGCCCCTAACTTTGCTTCTTATATTGAAGGTTGCAGGTTGTCAGGTTGCTAAATACAAATGGTGGATAGAATCCTGAGATAAATTTTCGCTCCTTTACTTTGTAAATTAGACACACGTGGCTACCTTTGAAGGCGAAATTTGTTACTGGTGGCTTATTTCGTCACAAAGAAGTCAGTTGTGCATATTCTCTTTCATCAGAACTACGAACAATCGAATCGGGAAACCACCGAAATCCCTTAAGTGGACTTCACTTCTCAGCAGAAACACACAGAAAGAAAATGTGTCTCGAGAATGCTATCAAGAGAATTAGGACCGCACTAGAGCGCACCGGGAGCCTAAAAATAACGAGAACATGATCGTCAACCTCACACGATAATTACAAGCCCTTACCTTTGTCTCCCAAATTAAAATGTCAGGTTACTAAATAAAAATGGTGGACAGAATCCTGAGCTAAATTTTCGCGCCTTTACTTTGTAAATTGCACACACGTGACTGCCTTCGAAGGCGAAATTTGTTACTGGTGGCTTATTTCGTCTTACAAAAACCAGTTGTGTATATTCTAGTCCAGTGGTGCCCAACTTTTAAGTTGTTTAAAGTCCAAAGGAGCCTTATTCAGGATTTTACAACATTCGGAACTGATTAAGCAATGATAACGAAATACCTCTGGGATAGCACTGGGGGTGCTCGCGAATGGGTGCCAATATCGCGCCGCTGAACACTTGGCTTCTTTGTTTCGTTTCGAGTAAGTAATTAACCTGCGGAAGATCGAAATTTCCCCGAGGAGGAACGAGCATGCTCTTCCATCAGAAATACGAACAATCGAATCCGGAAACTAGCAGAATCCCATGAGTGGAGTCCACAGAAATACACGGAAAGAAAGTGCGAGGCTTCAGAACGCTATCAAGCGAATTAGAACCGCTCTAAGGCGCACCGGGAGCCTAAAAATAACGAAAACATGATCGTCAACCTCACGGATGAATGTACGATAATTACGTGCCCCCACCTTCGTCTCTTAAATAAAAATGTCAGGTTGCTAAATAAAAATGGTGGACGGAATCCTGAGGAATAAGCATGCTCTTCCATCAGAAATACGAACAATCGAATCGGGAAAGCAGCGAAATGCCAAGAGTCGACTTAATTCCTCAGCAGAAACACACACAAAGAAAGTGCGCAGCTCGAGAGCGCTATCAAGCAAATTAAGACCACACTAGGGCGCGCTGGAAGCCTAAAAATAACGAAATCATGATCGTGAACCTCACGAATGAATGAACGATAATTACGTGCCCCTACCTTTGTCTTTCAAATTAAAATGTCAGGTTACTAAATAAAAATGGTGGACAGAATCCTGAGGTAAATTTTCGCCCCTTTACTTTGCAAATTGCACACACTTGGCTGCCTTCGAAGGCGAAATTTGTTACTGGTGGCTTATTTCTTCATAAAAAAAGCCAGTTGAGTAAATTCTAGTCTAGTGGTGCCCCACCTTTGAGTTGTTTAGGGTCAGAAAAAAACCTCATTCAGGATTTTACAACAATCGGAGCTGATTAAGCAACGATAATGAAGTACCTCTGAGATATCACTGGGGGCGCTCGCGAATGGGTGTCAATATCGCGCCGCTGCATACTTGAATTCCTTGTTTCGTTTCGAGTAAGTAATTAACCTGCGGACGATCGAGATTTCCCCGAGAAGGAATGAGCATGCTCTTTCATCAGAACTACGACCAATCGAATCGGGAAATCAGCAGAATCTCAAGAGTGGACTCCTTTCCTCATCAAAAACACACGCAAAAAAAGTGCAAGGCTCAAGAACGCTATCAAGCGAATTATGACCGCACTAGGGCGCGCCGGGAGCCTAAAAATAACGAAAACATGATCGTCAACCTCACGGATGAATGCACGATGATTACATGCCCCTACCTTTTCCTCTCAAATAAAAATGTCGTGTTGCTAAATAAAAATGGTGGACAGAATCCTGAGGTAAACTTTCGCGTCTTTACTTTGTAAATTACTCACACATGGCCGCCTCCGAAGGCAAAATTTGTTACTGGCGGCTTAATTCGTCATAAAAAAGCCAGTTGTGTATATTTTAGTCCAGTGGTGCCCCACTTTTAAGTTGCTTAGGGCCACAAAGGAGCCTTATTCACGATTTAATAACACGCGATTACTCGGAGCTGATTAAACAAAGATAACGAATGAGATATCACTGAGGGTCCTCGCGAATGGGTATCAATATCGCGCCGTTGAACACTTGACTTACTTGTTTCGTTCAAAGTGGGCAATTAACCTGCGGAAGATCGAGACGTCCCCAAGGAGGCATGAGCATGCTCTCCCATTAAAACTACGACCAATCGAATCGGGAAACCAGCGAAATCCCAAGAGTGGACTCCATTCCTCATCAAAAATACACGCAAAGAAAGTGTGAGGCTCAAGAACGCTAACAAGTAAATTAGGACCGCATTAGGGCGCACTGGGAGCCTAAAAATAACGAGAACAAGATCGTCAACCTCACGGATGAATGTACGACAACCACGTGCCTCTTAATTTGCCTCCCAAGTTGAAATGTCAGCAGTGGCGGCTCGTAGGCAATGGGGGTGTTGCGACAATGTTTAGTGTTTTAATTCAAAATGCAAATTTCTTCAAAATTCAACTTTTTAAAATTTCGAATAAGAATTTCGACATTTTCAAAATGTAACTTTTCGAAAATTTTACATTTCTTAGAAAACGACAAAGAAAATTTTTAATAATGTCGCGTTTTTTGAAAGACTGGAGTTTTTCCAAATTTCAATTGTATTCCAAAATTTTTATATATATTTTTTTGAGAATTAAGTACCCTTTTTTTGGTACAACGGACTGGTCCTTGGTTATCTTCAAAAATTGAAATATAAAACTTGTCCCTTGAAACCAAGAAAGATTAAAAAACACAACAAAGGTTGCTCTACCTTGTTTCAAAATTTTCACCCTTTGAAAATACTTCAATTTTAAAATTCCTTTTTTAAAGCATTCAGAGCTGAAGTTTTGAGTTTAATCCTTAAAGACTTCTTGAATGTTTGATGGAACGGATTGGTCCTTGGTTATCTTCAGAAATTGAAACACAGAACTTGTCCCCTGAAACCAAGAAAAATTAAAAAAAAAATTAAAGTTTAAAGTTTCTCTCTGAAGATGACAACTTGGCTGTCGAAACGCATTAGAGCAACCTTTGTTGTGTTTTTTAATTTTTCTTGGTTTCAGGGGACAAGTTCTGTGTTTCAATTTTCTTGTCTTGAATGTATTAACTGATTAATTTATAATAACTAACTCAATGTAAATTTAAAAAAAAAACCTTGACTATTTGACCCTTCTTTTCACCATTTAAAAATTTTTACTTTTTCTGAAAATGTAAAAGTTTTTAAAACTGGGCTTTTGACTTTTTAAATTTTCGATGTTTCAAAATTTCATCATTTTTTTTTTGAAATTTTTATATTTATTGAAAATGTCGATTCTTAATAATTTCGACTGTTTTCTTTTTTGTGTCAACCATTTTTCAAAATTTCGACCTTTTTAGAAAGTTTCGATTTTTGAAATGGAAACATTTTATTAAATGTCGACTTTCTTTACATTTTCGACTATTTTTGTTTTTTTTTAATTTGGTTACTTTTTAATTTTTAAAATTATTTCAAAATTTCGACTTTTTTTTTAAATTTTGACGTTTTATGAAAAGTTTGACATTTTTTCAAAATTTTAATTTTGTTGATTTAAAATTTCATTCTTTTTTAAAAAAATCTTCAACTTAGATTCAAAATTTTAACTACCAAAAATTTAAACATTGTATTAAATGTCGACTTTTTTTACATTTTCGACTATTTTTGTTTTTTTAATTTGGTTACTATTTAATTTTTAAAATTATTTCAAAATTTCGACTTTTTTTTAAATTTTGACGTTTTATGAAAAGTTTGACATTTTTTCAAAATTTTAATTTTGTTGATTTAAATTTTTATTTTTTTTTAAAAAAATCTTCAACTTTGATTCAAAATTTTAACTACCAAAAATTTAAACATTTTTCAACTTTTCTCAAATTCTTCAACTTTTTTCAACTTCTCAACTTTTGAAAACCTGGATCTATCTGATAATTTTTGACTTGTTTTCAATTCAATATTCCGATTTCGAAAATGTTGGTTTTTATTGATAATTTGACTATTTTTGTTTTTTTTTTAATTTGGTTACTTTTTAATTTTTAAAATTATTTCAAAATTTCGACTTTTTTTTAAATGTTGACGTTTTATGAAAAGTTTGACATTTTTTCAAAATTTTAATTTTGTTGATTTAAAATTTCATTTTTTTTTTTTAAATCTTCAACTTAGATTCAAAATTTTAACTACCAAAAATTTAAACATTTTTCAACTTTTCTCAAACTCTTCAACTTTTTTCAACTTCTCAATATTTCAACTTTTAAAAACCTGGATCTATCTGATAGTTTTTGACTTGTTTTCAATATTCCGATTCCGAAAATGTTGGTTTTTATTGATAATTTGAGTGAAAATTTCACAATTATTCAAAATTTAAACTTTTATTAATATTTCCAATTATTTTAAAAACTCCATAATAATTCGTAGATCTTTTGAATGCCTACTTTTTTAAAGTTTTGATATTTTTATAATTTTGACCCATTTGTTTAAAAATTTCTTCATTTTTAAAATTTTGCCTCATCCTTAAATTTTTTATATATTTTATATATTTCTCAAAATTTAGAGAAATCAAAATGTCAAAAAATTTCGACTTTGTTTTGAAAATTTTACCCTTTTCTTAAATCTGCATTTTTCTAAAATTTTCGACTTTTTTTTTAATTCTCCCTGTTGAAAATTTCGGTTTTTTGAAATGTTCGAATTTTTCGAAATTTTAGCCATTCTTTAAAATTAAAAATTTTTGGAAAACTTAAAAATTTTAACCATTTTTTTAATTTAAATTATTTTCAAAATTTCAACATTTTTTGCAAACTGATAATATTTTATTTGAAAATTTTGATTGTGAGACATTTCTTAAAAAAGTATTTTGAATATTTCGACTAATTTGTAAAATTTCGAATTTTTCCAAGAATTTCAAAACGTCGATTTTTTGTTTAAAATTTCGACTCTTTTTGAAAACTTGACTTTTTTTTTAACATTTCTAATTAAATATTCAACTTTTAAAAAAAGGTTGTTTTTATTTTTTTTATTTTCAATTTGAACTAAAAATTTCGACTTTTTCCAAAATTTTACCTTTTCAAAATTTCAACCTTTTTAATAATTACCAATTTTTGATTATTTTGGTGTTTTTTCCAATATTTAAAAATTCAGCTTCTTTGAAAATGTAATTAAGTGTCGATATTTTTCCAAAATGTTGTCTAAATTTGTTCTTAAAATTTCTTTGTTTTTACCAAAATGTTGACATTTTTATAAAAATTTTATGGTTTTTTGTTAAACATTTTTATCAAAATTAAAAAATAAAATAAACTATAAAATGTCAAAGTCTAGTGAAAAAACATTTTTAAAGCAAATTAAAGGAACATAAAAAAATCTGGAGAAGTTGAAATTTCCAGAAGAAATTTTAGGGATAAAATTTCCAGAAAAATTTCTTTTTATAAAATATTTAGGAAAAACGGAAACTGCGTAAAAAAAATTAAATTATTTTTAAATAAATCGAAATATCCAGAAAAAACTTGAAATTTTTAAACAAAAAAGTTGAAATGAGATTTCAGGTAAAAATTCGAATATTCGCCATTAATTTTTTGAGGGAACTATTGAAATGTTAGAAATGTTAAATTAAGAGTTTATTTTGAAATTTTAAATATTTTTTTCAAATGTTTATAACAATTAGAGAAAAATGAAATAGATTTTAAAATCCCCTAACTTCGTAAAAGAAACTTGACATTTCTAAAGAAAGAAATCAGAGAAAATTTATAATCTCTACAAAAAATTGTTTAAGGAAAAGTCTTCGGAAAATTTTGAGAAAAAACTCGTAAGCGAAATTGGGGGTGCTACAGTTCCACAGTGCCTATATGCGAGCCGCCACTGCGTATATGTCCGGAAACCAGCAGAATTCCATGAGTGGACTCCACTTCTCAGCAGAAACACACGAAAAGAAAATCTGAAACTCGAGAACGCTATCCAGCAAATTAGGACCGTACTAGGGCGCACCGGGAGTCTAAAAATAACGAAAACATGATCGTCAACCTCACGGATGAATGTACGACAATTACGTGCCCCTAACGTTACCTCCCAACTTGAACTGTCAGATTGCTAAATAAAAATGGTGGACAGAATCCTGATGTAAATTTTCGCGCCTTTACTTTGTAAATGACACACACGTGGCTGCCTTCGAAGGCGAAATTTGTTACTAGTGGCTTATCTCGTCATAAAAAAGCCAGTTGAGTATATTCTAGTCCAGTAGTGACCAACTTTTAAGTTGTTCAGGGCCACAAGGGAGCTTCATTCACGATTTTACAACAGGCGATTACTCGGAGCTGAATAAGCAACGATAAGGATAAGGATAAGGATAAGGATAAGGATAAGGATAAGGATAAGGATATGGATAAGGATAAGGATAAGGATAAGGATAACGATAAGGATAAGGATAAGGATAAGGATAAGGATAAAGATAAGGATAAAGAGAAGGATAAGGATAAAGATAAGGATAAGGATAAAGACAAGGATAAGAATAAGGATAATGATGAGGATAATGATGAGGATAATGATGAGAATAATGATGAGAATAAGGATAAGGATAAGGATAAGGATACGGATAAGGATAAGGATAAGGATATGGATAAGGATAAGGATAAGGATAAAGACAAGGATAAGAATGAGGATAAGGATGAGGATAATGATGAGGATGAGGATAAGGATAAGAATAAGGATAAGGATGAGGATAAGGATAAGGATAAGGATAAGGACAGGGATAAAGACAAGGATAAGTATGAGGATAAGGATGAGGATAAGGATGAGGATAATGATGAGGATAATGGTGAGAATAAGGATACGGGTAAGGATAAGGATACGGGTAAAGATAAGGATAAGGATAAGGATAAAGACAAGGATAAGATTGAGGATAAGGATGAGGATAATGATGAGGATTAGGATGAGGATAATGATGAGAATAAGGATATGGGTAAGGATAAGGATAAGGATAAGGAAAAGGATAAGGATAAGGATAAGGATAAGGATACGGATAAGGATACGCATAAGGATGAGGATGAGGATGAGGATAAGGATAAGAATAAGGATAAGGATAAGGATAAAGAAAAGGATAAGAATGAGGATAATGATGAGGATAAGGATGAGGATAATGATGAGAATAAGGATACGGGTAAGGATAAGGATAAGGATAAGGATAAGGATAAGGATAAGGATAAGGATAAGGATAAGGATAAGGATAAGGATAAGGATAAGGATAAGTATAAGGATAAGGATAAGGATAAGGATAAGGATGAGGATGAGGATGAGGATGAGGATGAGGATGAGGATATGGATGAGGATGAGGATGAGGATAAGGATAAGGATAAGGATAAGGATAAGGACAAGGACAAGGACAAGGACAAGGACAAGGACAAGGACAAGGACAAGGACAAGGACAAGGACAAGGACAAGGACAAGGACAAGGACAAGGACAAGGACAAGGACAAGGACAAGGACAAGGACAAGGACAAGGACAAAGACAAGACAAGGACAAGGACAAGGACAAGGACAAGGACAAGGACAAGGACAAGGACAAGGACAAGGACAAGGACAAGGACAAGGACAAGGACAAGGACAAGGACAAGGACAAGGACAAGGACAAGGACAAGGACAAGGACAAGGACAAGGACAAGGACAAGGACAAGGACAAGGACAAAGGACAAAGGACAAAGGACAAAGGACAAAGACAAAGACAAAGACAAAGACAAAGACAAAGACAAAGACAAAGACAAAGACAAAGACAAAGACAAAGACAAAGACAAAGATAAAGATAAAGATAAAGATAAAGATAAAGATAAAGATAAAAATAAAGATAAAGATAAAGATAAAGATAAAGATAAAGATAAAGATAAAGATAAAGATAAAGATAAAGATAAAGATAAAGATAAAGATAAAGATAAAGATAAAGATAAAGATAAGGATAAAGATGAGGATAAGGATAAGTATAAGGAAGTACCTCTGAGATATCTCTGGAGGTGCTCGCGAATGGGTGTCAATATCGCGCCGCTAAACACTTCATCCGTTTCTACGCAAACAGATAATTAACCTGCGAACGATCCGAGACTTTTCCGAAGCAGACAGAGCGTTCCCCTCAGCAAAAACTACGAACAATCGGATCGGGATTCCATGATTGGTAATCAACTTCTCAGCAGAAACACACTGAAGGAAAATGCGACGCTTGAGAGCGCCATCAAGCGCATTAGGGCGCATCAGGAGCCTTAAAATAATGAAAACATATTGGTCAGCCTCACGGATGAATGTATGATAATTACATGGCTCTACCTTCGACGGTGTGCGGCTCCATAGCAACTCGGGGGCACCGTTTTCAAAATGATCCTGATCTATTATCCTGGATAGATTTGTTGCAATTCTCCGACGAACGCCATACAAACTAGCAAAGCGCCTGACCGCCCAATGCGAAAAGACTGAAAAACGTGACTATTCCACAGGCATATACACCCACCGGAGATGACGCAATCGTTATAGAAAGCCACCGACTGACTAATCCATAAGATATTGCATCAATATTTCATCAGCGCACTTTAAAACCGTCTCTAATTGTGCAAAATCAGTAAGTTTTATCGTTCTTTCGAATTTCCTGCGGCCCTCAGAAACGTCATAAGACTGTCTCAGGATGATAAAAAACTTATTAATGTGTACAGACCGTTAATGGTAGTCGGAAGGAAGCGCCAGCTTTAAGGAGACATTTAAATCATCGCCCGCTAGTTGGGGATTTGCATAATTCATTAAATGCGAAAAATTTTCTGCAGTAAGCTGGAATATTATAATTTAGCGGAAAAGTTAAATATCTCTAAGTCATCTAATAAATGCGTCACGTAAATTTCGCTTACGACTTGACCTTTTGTGTATAATCTTCCCTAAACATTCCAGACGTATCCAATAAAGTATCTCATAATCCCAGATCCTTATTCATGAGTTGTCCCATTCAGCTGCGACTCGAATATTGTCTCTTTCTCATCAATTTATGCACCACTTCACCTTTACTGCATCATCTTTTAATATTACGTAAAACTGCCAATGTTATTCGACCAGTGGCGGCTGATCTTAAAGAGCGCAAGAGCGCGCGCTCCTCGTGAAATGGGCGATCTATTTTCTGTTTAATGTAAAAGACTTGGATTTATCATATTTTTAAACATAAAATAATGATATACTAATCAACTAATAATACTTGTGAATGACTTATGAATGACTTGGAATAAAGTAAGCAAATGTTTGATTCCATTATATTAAATGTTATAAGGAAATTTAAACAAATTGGTGCGCGCAGAATTATGCACCTAGCATGGCTGCCATGGGATGCCTATCAACGGCCTCCACGCGATACGGAAAAATAAACTATAGTTCACCACGTTAAAGCTAGCGCGGGGTACGCCGCTCCGCGCTTATGCGATATTGCCAAATGGCGAATACAGAGTTTGGAGTGTGTATTTACAGTTTATGATGCTAAATGCGTAGGTGCCCGCTGATCTGAAGCGATTGCTAATTGTGCCACTTACAGGCCTAACTGCCAATAGTACCGCTATTCACAAAAAGGTAGCAGTACCCATTTTAGGGTCTAATTATTAATTTGTAAATTTGGATTTAAACATTTTGATTTCTTTAAAAGATCGTAGAGCGGATTTTGTTTAAAAACATATTTTTCTGTGTTTTTGTAGAGTTGTTGGCGATGGTCATAGTTTCCTTATGGACCAATAGGTGGTAGTAATAAGAGTCACTCGCTTGACGCCTGTGAATGTTTTAGTACTTACTTGTCGGAACATTCGTTAGCATTCGAGTTGGATATACCAAACTGAGCAGATCTAACAAGATCGAAACCGGTATTTGGTTTCCAAACTTCGGATCTAATAAATGTTCAAACCTATTGGTCTGTCTGGGTTTACAATGCCATAAAAATTGTCGAAATCTTATTTGAGCCAACGTTTCGAATTCATTTTTAAATTGTTACAGCGCCAGCGCCAGTTATTTTAAGTGAATACTGCTTTAGATGCGTTGAGCGACTTTTGATAGATGGTTTTCTTTTTGCCTGGCAGATATTTGTATTTTGACACATCAAAATTCTTGAATTTGTTAAATTGTGGTTAAAACGACATCATGTATTACCAACGTTGTTCGTTCTGTAGCAATATAAAGTTAGTTTTAGCGCTGCATGGCCACATAGATAAGAAATGCGATAAGCAAAGTAAATACTGCCGCGCCACCCGTTTAAACTGTGCGTTTTCTGTCAGTGAGTGTTAGAGTTTTATTAAATAGATGAGTAACACGCGTAATTATAGTTTTAAGTTTTTACTTCTGTCGGCAGTCGCCAACTGCCCATTTTTTATACGATTCCGTTGAGAATTCTTCAACCAGTGACATTCCAACGTCCAACGATTTTATACAAAGAGATCTCTAAAAACTGATGACACCAGCCACCTCCGCTTTTCGCAATTTTACATTCAATACGATGATTGCAGATGGTATAAGTCCTCGACCTAATAAATTTTCCGTTTGATCCTGCGGCAAATCTCCACCCCATTTCGTCCAGAAGCGCATATTTTTGGATGTTTTATTTTATAGAGCTGATTTAGGCAAAAATTTTATATACCTTACAACAGAAAATAAGATTGCGGTCGTAAGGGTCGCAAACATGAAAGGATCACGTATTCCTTTTTTACGTTCTTCCGGTGAAAATTACTCGCCATTTTTTTCAGCCTTGTTTCAGGCGTCGCGGCGTTAGCGAAATAGAAATCTAGGTTAATAGCTTCTAAGTATAGAGAAATATTTTCAGTTTTTAAACGAGATAAATATGAATTAAAATGGGGTTGGGGGTAAAAGAGCTGAAAGAGCTCGAATACATAAAGAAGGGTTTTTCTTTTGCCGTTACTTTAAGTTAAAAAGAGGAAAGTTATCCGCAACGCGGGCACAAAGCGGGCGATTTAGATAAATACTTGGAAATCGGTTGATGGTTTCCAAATGAGTATAATGGCGGCCGAAGAAGTTTTATTCGAACATTAACGAAAAGGACGGATCAGGCCAAGTTTTGCGTCATTTGACGACGGGGGCATTAAAATGGCAATAACTCGCCCGAGGGTCGCTTTGATGAAGTGTGTATCTCCTCGCAAAGACATCTAACCAAAGACTTGGTCTTTGCGTTTGACGTCGAGATGAAGCCTCGTCGAGACCGCAACCGAGTTAGCGAACTACTTTGACGAGTTTAATGCTCATTTCCTCTGATATTGTAAACTGCATCACGATATGATCGTCTTAATGCCGCCGAGATACTTCGTTATCATCGTTTAATCAGCTCCGAGTAATCACGTGTTGTAAAATCGAATGGGAACTGGGATTCTTTCTAAAAATCAGTTCGGGACATACCAGGGTTATTGAGTACATCACTATGGAGCCGTACACCATCAAAGGTAGGGGATGTCATTATCTTACATATTCGTCCGTGAGGTTGATGGTCATTTTTTTGTTATTTTTAGGCTCTTGATGCGCTCCTAAACTGCTTAATAGCGTGCGTCGTACTTTCTTTTCGAGTGTTTCTGCTCAGAGGTCGATTACATGAGATTCCATAGCGATTCGGTTCTTTGAAATTCTAATAAAGGGCACACTCAGAGGCTTCCATCCGGCTTGGGAAAAGTCTGGGTCGCCCACAGGTTAACTATGTACTCGCGATGGAACGGTACATGAGAAGTTCGCGACGCGATATTGACACCCATTCGCGAGCACTCTTTCAGTACAATTATCGGTCTTTTTTTAAAGTTTAAACCACTCGCGTAACCCCATTACGCCTTTAAAGCAGTATGAGTAGGATAGATGGCGATCTGCCTTTGAATCGCTTCCGAAGCCCACCTTCCCCCAAATTAGACACAGTGGCGTATCCGGTTTATCTATTTAATCGTTTTTCAGTTAGACGAACGTTTTCAATTTGCGATTGGCGACGAAGAAGTCAGACGGCCGCAATTCCGAAATCATAAGCTTCCCCCTTGTCTAATTAAAAAGCTTTTTTAATTGCGCGACTTCCTTTCAAACTCTTACATCATTCGTCGGCTGAATGTCGGTACAAAGCTCTCCCCTTGACTTCTCCCTTTATTATTTCTAATACGGAGCTCTGAGGTCGTGTAACATTCAAAGTAACGACGTTCTGTCATTCTCAATTTTTAGCTGACATTCTTCAGCATTTAAAGCTCCACTCTCATCAATCAGGAGTATTAAAAAAGCCCCCTTTAAAAGACCTCGTTTGTTTTCATGATGCCGATGACGGTGTAATTTGGAAAGCATTTGGGACAAAAATTAATATCGTCGAGCAATCAGTCAATATCGATGTGTCCCGAGGCAGTTAATAACCGATATAAGGGGGGTTATTATGCAAGCATATAATGCAACAGGAGCGCAAATATCAGTGGATGCTTACCGGTTCGTTAAACTAATACACACGGATGCGAAATAAGGTGTAATATAGACGGAATTAAGCTCGATCGCCCGAAGGCGATTAGTTCGATCGGAAACGGGACTCATGCCGTTACCAAACAACCACTAAGCTATGCAGCTAAATGTGCATATCAGACTGAAAGGCGGGATGCTCGTTAGGCGGGGCCCCGCATAATCGGGGAATCCCCTACAGGAAGCATCCGACAACAGGCGGAAGTTCCGATCCTTAATAACAGAGGCGCTTATCGCCGACCAGAAAGCTTGTTAATTAATCGAATCGGGCAAAAAAAAAAAAAGATAAACTGAAGTTCGATAACATATAACAATGAAGAAGAATTTCGATTTCTTTTTCTCGAAAATTTTTCTCTATATTTAAAAATTTCAGTTGTTTAAGCAGCGTAGGTGAACTTAACAATGAAAAAATATTAATAACTACTTTGGCGAGTCATGTGGTTTGAAAATTTAAGGAGCTATCTCCTCCGTTGGATGATTGGTGGACAATCAACGACGACGGCAGGTGAAAAAAAAAAAGGTCATTTTAGCCTGTTTGGGAATTATTTTAGATCTAATTGATTATTCTAACCTCAAATATTGACGTCCATAGCACGGGGGACTTCATAATTGAAATGTAGAGTGATTTTTTTAATTTAGAAAGCCTTGCCACTGAAAATTTGTTACTGGGTGTTAGACGGTGAAAATTTATTTAATTTAGGAAACCTTGCCACTGAAAATTCGCTGGTAGGCATGTTTTTAATGAAAGAGAAAGTGAAACAATTTAATAATTCGTAGTTGTCATCAGTGTAGAGAGTGTGTTATATCTGCCAATAGGAATGAAGTAGCGGGTCACGTGGGTGAATCTATTAACAAGAACTTCTTTGACGAGTTAGTGAGGTCGAAAATTTAACGAGCTATCTCCTAGAAAGGTCAATCGGTGGATAGTAAGCAGCGATGTCAGGTCAAAATGAATGAGTGAATCTACCAACAAGAACCTCTTAGATAAGTTGGATAACGTCAAAACTTTAACGAGCTATCTCCCAAAAAGGGCGATCAGTAGACGGTCAACAGCAAGTCAGGTCAAAATGAATGAGTAAATCTACCAACAAAAACTTCTTAGATGAGTTGGATAACGTCAAAAATTTAACGAACTATTTCCCAAAAAAGGCGATCAGTAGACGCCTAACAGGGACGTCAGGTCAAAATGAATGAGTGAAACTAATAACAAGAACTTCTTAGATGGGTAACGTCAAAAATGTAGCGAGCTATCTCCCAAAAAGGGTGATCAGTAGACGGTCAACAGCGACGTCAAGTCAAAATGGATGAGTGAATCTACCAACAAGAACCTCTTAGATAAGTTGGATAATGTCAAAACTTTAACTAGCTATCTTCCAAAAAGGGCGATCAGTAGACGGTCAACAGCAAGTCAGGTCAAAATGAATGAGTAAATCTACCAACAAAAACTTCTTAGATGAGTTGGATAACGTCAAAAATTTAACGAGCTATTTCCCAAAAAAGGCGATCAGTAGACGCTCAACAGGGACGTCAGGTCAAAATGAATGAGTGAAACTAATAACAAGAACTTCTTAGATGGATAACGTCAAAAATGTAGCGAGCTATCTCCCAAAAAGGGTGATCAGTAGACGGTCAACAGCGACGTCAAGTTAAAATTGATGAGTGAATTTATCAACAAGAATTTCTTAGATGAGTTGGAACAAGCACTAGCTGCATAGAGCTAAATGTGCATATCAGATTGAAAGACGGGATGCTCGCTAGGCGGGGCCCCGCATTATCGGGGAATCCCCTACAGGAAGCATCCGACAACAGGCGGAAGTTCCGATCCTTAATAACAGAGGCGCTTATCGCCGACCTGAAAGCTTGCTAATTAATCGAATCGGGCAAAAAAAAAGATAAACTGAAGCCCGATAACATATAACAATGAAGAAGAATTTCGATTTCTTTTTCTCAAAAATTTTTCTCTATATTTAGAAATTTCATTTGTTTAAGTAGCATAGGTGAACTTAACAATGAAAAAATGTTTATAGTTACTTTGGCGAGTCACGTAGTTCGAAAATTTAAGGAGCTATCTCCTGCGATGGGAGATCAGTGGACAGTTAACGACGACGGCAGGTCGAAACAAAACGTTCATTTTACTCTGTTTCGGAAGTTTTTAGATCACATCGACCTTCAAATTGTCCCAATTCGAAACTAACCTCAAATATTGACGTCTGTAGTGGGCTAAACGTCCGATAGAACAGTAACGTGTACTGGATTCGCGAGAGAGGTGAATAGTTCGTAAAATTTAAACATTTATCAACAAAAATGTTTTCTCAAAATATCCTTTTTTTGGAAAGTTGCAATTTAAAATTGCAGCTGTTTATTTTTTCTTTGCAGCTCTAAAATCTGTCAAAAAATATACTTTTTTCGATATTGGACCACAGTGGCGGCTGGCGTATAGGCACTGCGGAACTGCAGCACCCCCAATTTAGCTTACGACTTTTGCCCTCAAAATTTTCTAAACACTTTTCATTGCACAATTTTTTGTAGAAATTTTGAATTTTCTCTGATTTCTTTTTATAGAAATTTTAACCTTCTTTTACGAAGTTAAGACATTTAAAAACCTATTTTATTTTTAATTTTAATCAAAATCACATTTTCAAAAACTAATTTTTGTAAAAGTTTTAAGGAAGTAATCAATATTTCAACCAGGAACTAAAATGTTAAGAAAACACTCAAATTTCTTTGAAAATGTCAACATTTTGAGAAAATAATTACAATTTCAAGAAAAAATCTGAATGCAACTTATATCGCATTTTACTATTTTTCTAAAAAATAAGTTTAAAATGGTATCTTCGAATTTTTACCTCAAATCTCATTTTGTATAAAAATTTTGAGTGTTTTCAGATATTTCCATTTTTTTTAGGAAATTTTGATTTTTTCTGCCACGTTTCCATTTGTCCTAAATATTTTATAAAAAGGAATTTTCTAGAAATTTTTATTTTTCCTATTCCTACAATTCTCAAAAGTTCTTGTAGAAATTCCAGCTTCACCAGATTTTTCTTTGTGTTTCTATAATTTGCTTTAAAAATGTCAAGTTTTTTTACGACTCGTTGACAATTTAAAGTTGAAATACAGAATTTGTCCCCTGAAACCAAAACTGATTAAAAAACACAACAAAGGTTGCTCTAACGCGTTTCGGCAGCCAAGCTGTCATTTTTAGTATCTCTCTGAAGATCACAGCTTGGCTGTCCAATCTTTTTTAATCTTTCTTGGTTTCAGGGGACAAGTTCTGTATTTCAATTTTTGAAGATAACTCAGAACCAGTCCGTTCCACCAAAAATTGAAAGGTCATTTTATTTTGTAGTTTTGACAAAAAATGTTTGGAAAAAACCCTAAAAGCTTTATAAAAATTTCAACATTTTGGGAAAAAAAAATTTCGAATTGAAAGGTTATTTTATTTTGTACTTTTGACAAAAATTGTTTGAAAAAAACTCTAAAAGCTTTATAAAAATTTCAACATTTTGGGAAAAAAAATTTCGAATTGAAAAGTTATTTTATTTTGTAGTTTTGACAAAAAATGTTTGGAAAAAACTCTAAAAGCTCTATAAAAATTTCAACATTTTGGGAAAAACAAAAAATTTCGAATTTTTTGTAAAAATATTTCAAGTTTTTTTTTTAATTTCGAAGTTTTCTCTAAGAAATTTTGCTGTAAACATTTTATACAAGGAATTTTTGTTGAAATTTCGTCTTTTTCTGGAGATTTTGTCTTTAAAATATTTTTCTTGCGAAAATTATAATTTCTCTCTAATTTGTTTTGAAAATTTAAAAGTTTTTTCAACAAAATTTTAATATTTTAACGTTTATTTTATTTTGTAATTTTGACAAGTAACTAAAAATTGTTAAGTATAAGTTTAGGGAAAATAAACCTAAAATCTGCATAAAAATAAGAACACTTTGAGAAAAATATTGAAATTTCTAGAAAAAATGAAGCTTGTAAATTACACCCTTTTTTACAATTTGATATTATCTACAAAAATAACTACTACTGTTGGACCAAAGAAAATTCTGAGTCGGAATTTCCCATTTTTGGAAAAATATCGACATTTAAAATAAATTGCAGTTTTTAATTAAATTTTCAAAGAAGCTGATTTTTCGAATATTGGAGAAAACTCAAAATTATCTAAAAATTCCTAGTTATCAAAAAAGTTGAAATTTTGAAAAGGTAAAATTTTGAAAAAAGTCGAAATTCTCAATAGTTCAAGTTTAAAAAGAATCTTTTTTTTAAAGTAGAAGATTTAATTGGAAATGTTTAAAAAATGTATAAATACAACTTTAAAAAAAGTTCGAACGTTTTAAAAAAGTCAAGTTTTCAAAAGGAGTCGAAATTTTGAAAAATAGTCGAAGTTTTGATATGGAGTCGAAATTATACGAAATATTAATCAAAATTTTACGAAATATTGGTCGAAATTTTACGAAATATTAGTCGAAATTTTACGAAATATTAGTCGAAAATTTTAATAAAAAGTTTTAAGAAATGTCTGGCTTAAAACAAATCACAATTTTCAAATAAAGGATCGACAGTTTGCAAAAAAAGTCAACATTTTCGAAGAAGCTGAATTTTTTGAATATTGGAGAAAACTCAGAATTATCGAAAAATTCCTAATTATCAAAAAAGTTGAAATTTTGAAAAGGTAAAATTTTGAAAAAAGTCGAAATTTTCAATAGTTCAAGTTTAAAAAGAATCTTTTCTTTAAAGTGGAAGATTTTATAGGAAATGTTTAAAAAAATGTATAAATACAATTTTAAAAAAAGTTCCAACGTTTTAAAAAAAAGTCAAGTTTTCAAAAAGAGTCGAAATTTTGAAAAATAGTCGAAGTTTTGATATGGAGTCGAAATTTTACGAAATATTAATCGAAATTTTACGAAATATTGGTCGAAATTTTACGAAATATTAGTCGAAATTTTACGAAATATTAGTCGAAATTTTACGAAATATTAGTCGAAAATTTTAATAAAAGGTTTTAAGAAATGTCTGGCTTAAAACAAATCACAATTTTCAAATAAAGAATCGACAGTTTGCAAGAAATGTCAACGTTTTCGAAGAAGCTGAATTTTTTGAATATTGGAGGAAACTCAAAATTATCGAAAACTTCCTAATTTTCAAAAAAGTTGAAATTTTGAAAAGGTAAAATTTTAAAAAAAGTCGAAATTGTCAATAGTTCAAGTTTAAAAAGAATCTTTTTTTTAAAGTAGAAGATTTAATTGGAAATGTTTGAAAAAATGTATAAATACAATTTTAAAAAAAGTTCCAACGTTTTAAAAAAAAGTCAAGTTTTCAAAAAGAGTCGAAATTTTGAAAAATAGTCGAAGTTTTGATATGGAGTCGAAATTTTACGAAATATTAATCAAAATCTTACGAAATATTGGTCGAAATTTTACGAAATATTAGTCGAAATTTTACGAAATATTAGTCGATAATTTTAATAAAAGGTTTTAAGAAATGTCTGGCTTAAAAAAAGTCACAATTTTCAAACAAAGGATCGACAGTTTGCAAGAAATGTCAACCTTTTCGAAGAAGCTGAATTTTTTGAATATTGGAGAAAACTCAAAATTATCGAAAAATTCCTAATTATCAAAAAAGTTGAAATTTTAAAAATGTAAAATTTTGAAAAAAGTCGAAATTTTCAATAGTTCAAGTTTAAAAAAAATCTTTTCTTCAAAGTAGAAGATTTAATTGGAAATGTTTAAAAAATGTATAAATAAAATTTTAAAAAAAGTTCGAACGTTTTAAAAAAGTCAAGTTTTCAAAAAGAGTCGAAATTTTGAAAAAAATTTGAAGTTTTGATATGGAGTCGAAATTTTACGAAATATTAATCAAAATTTTACGAAATATCGGTCGAAATTTTACGAAATATTAGTCGAAATTTTACGAAATATTAGTCGAAATTTTACGAAATATTAGTCGAAAATTTCAATAAAAAGTTTTAAGAAATGTCTGGCTTAAAAAAAATCACAATTTTCAAATAAAGAATCGACAGTTTGCAAGAAATGTCAACCTTTTCGAAGAAGCTGAATTTTTTAAATATTGGAGAAAACTCAAAATTATCGAAAAATTCCTAATTATCAAAAAAGTTGAAATTTTGAAAAGGCTAAAATTTTGAAAAAAGTCGAAATTTTCAATAGTTCAAGTTTAAAAAGAATCTTTTCTTTAAAGTAGAAGATTTAATTGGAAATGTTTAAAAAAATGTATAAATACAATTTTAAAAAAAGTTCCAACGTTTTAAAAAAAGTCAAGTTTTCAAAAAGAGTCGAAATTTTGAAAAATAGTCGAAGTTTTGATATGGAGTCGAAATTTTACGAAATATTAATCAAAATTTTACGAAATATTAGTCGAAATTTTACGAAATATTAGTCGAAATTTTACGAAATATTAGTCGAAAATTTTAATAAAAGGTTTGAAGAAATGTCTGGCTTAAAAAAAATCACAATTTTCAAATAAAGGATCGACAGTTTGAAAGAAATGTCAACATTTTCGAAGAAGCTGAATTTTTTGAATATTGGAGGAAACTCAAAATTATCGAAAAATTCCTAATTATCAAAAAAGTTGAAATTTTGAAAAGGCAAAATTTTGAAAAAAGTCGAAATTGTCAATAGTTCAAGTTTAAAAAGAATCTTTTTTTTAAAGTGGAAGATTTAATTGGAAATGTTTAAAAAAATGTATAAATACAATTTTAAAAAAAGTTCCAACGTTTTAAAAAAAAGTCAAGTTTTCAAAAAGAGTCGAAATTTTGAAAAAAAAAGTCGTCGTTTTGATATGAAGTCGAAATTTTACGAAATATTAATCGAAATTTTACAAAATATTAGTCGAAATTTTACGAAATATTAGTCGAAATTTTACGAAATATTAGTCGAAAATTTCAATAAAAAGTTTTAAGAAATGACTGGCTTAAAAAAAATCACAATTTTTAAATAAATGACAGTTTGCAAAAAAATTCAAAATTTTGAAAATAGTTAAAATTAATAAATAATCAATTATTTTTTAAAAATAATCAAAATTTTTGAGTTTTCCAAAAATTTTAAATTTTGGAAAATGACTAAAATTTTGAAAAATTTGCACATTTGAAAAAGCCCGAAACTTTCAACAAAGTGCAGGCGTCTGAAATGTTGCCAACTTGGATTTACTCGCAGACATACCGCAACGTCCGATGCAGCCGCTTCGGCGTCCGTTTAAACATCGAACTTTTCGGCTGGTCCGAGTTCCTGATTGCGTTTGTTTTCCGTCAAGACAACAAGCGCAACCCGAAAAAACGAGCAAGTCGAAAGAAACTGGAAATTGTTTCGAAAAGTTTGTCCCAAAACGGATACCTGTAATTCGATTTTTCTTTTGTTCCTTTCTGGTCCGACAACTTTAGCAAGATAAATTAGTGGAAAAACTTCTAATATAGTCATTTCGCGAAGTTTTCTCATCAATTGAGTGTCTTCGCGGGCAAAACAAGTCGATCGTTAAAGCAACATCGGGACGGGTGTCGAGAAAAGCGATTTATTTCGAATGTATACATAAATTGTTTGTTTTTTTTCGACGCAACGGAGGCCACCTTAGATTTAGAAACTTGGTTCGGTCAATTGCGATCTTGTCCACGTATTTGCTCGAATGCAATATTGAAAACATAGCGCGCGCCGTAAATGCACAAAGTTGGCTGCTTTAGTTTGATATACGGCCGGCAGATACCGAAAATTAAACGTTATTGTTGGAAACTGCAGTGATAAAAGTAACAGGGTGCGCCATGCAGCGTCAGCTGACGGCTCATTGGGGAATTTAGACTGTGCCGCGTTTGGGTTTCAATGATGCTATGATTTTATATCCGGTCGAATCACAATAAAATCCGCTTTATTCGCTATCTGGATCGTGCACCCGAACCGTTTCAATGCACAAAGTTGGCTTTTTCTACGTCGATTTACGACTGGTTGCCGCGTCCATGTAAAACAATCTGAAGGGCAAAAGGGGCAAGCGAAACACTCGAGAGTCAGTTGGTATAAGGGGGGAATGGGGCACTAATAAATTTATTTTAACCGGTACGGTCAGTGGAAGAATTTGTGGTTTCCGTATATTTCTCGATTCTCGAGCGTCTAAAGCATATAACGATAGCCTCCAGTGTTTTAAGTGAAACGAATTCCGTTAGTAACGTAATTGAATTGACATTTCTAACCCAATGATGCTGAAAAGCGAAACCAGGTCAAGTCATAGCAAATATTTGTAGAAACATCGTGGAATTTTTAACTTATGTTGTTGTTTTAATCGTTAATAAAATTATAAATAATCGAATTGATAAATAAGACACTAATTCATACATTAAGACCCAATTAAAAGTATACGTCGCATAATCACGATTATCAAGCTTACTAAAGCATCAATTTTGGCACATAATCCAACAAGTTTAACTGTACATATGTTACATTTTACTTAAATATCCCATATATAAGATAATATATATGTATATATTTAGCAAAGTCAACAAAAAGACGAGAATTGTTAAGGTATTTTTTATAAGCATTTACTCGACTTCCGACTTGATGTAGTTTCGAAAATTGACATACAGAACTTGTCTCCTGAAACCAAGAAAGATTAAAAAACACAACAGGGGTTGCTCTAACGCGTTTCGATAACCAAGCTATCATCTTGAAAGAGATACCTTAAATTGACATCTGAGAGAGAGATACCTCAGATAGATATCTCTCTGAAGATGTTATCTTGGCTATTGAAACGCGTTAGGGCAACCACTGTTGTGTTTTTTAATCTTTGTTGGTTTCAGGGGACAAAATTCCTAGTTCAAGCAAGTAGAAAACAATTCGAAAACTAATAAAACCTTGTCAAGAAAGTTGAACGGACCTTCCCACAGTTTGGCGACCAATTCACAGAATTTGCGCTGCTCTGCACCAGCGCAAAGCACAGAAGTCGCTATTTTCAGAATGTTGAGTAAACTAGAATTGTATAAGCTGATCAGTGTCTGTTGTTGCATTTATTACGTCTCTGGCTATCGAAAATCTAAAGAAAAGTCGTCTTCGGTGGATTAGCATCCCGTGGGTTTCGACTGCGAAACTTTTATCGATTCTACTCGCATCTGTAGCTAATGAAAAGCTGAAAATAAAGCGAAAAATCGCGTTTATTTCCTGAAATGAGACGAATGGCGACCATAAAGCAGAAAGCCAAATAATAGGTCATCGCTTTATCTCATGCATGGGACGTTTTTAATGAAAACGACACAACATATATTTGAATGTCAAATTTGTTAGCACTGTAATATCGATGTTGGAAAAACACGATTTATCTTCATAATGTGAAGCTATAAAGTGAATTGCAATAGTTTCGAGCCTATATATCCAAAAGTCGCATAATTACGGTTATCGAGCTTACTAAAGCATCAATTTTGGCACATAATCCAACAAGTTTAACTGTATATATGTTACATTTTACTTAAATATCTCATATATAAGATAATATATATGTATATATTTAGCAAAGTCAACAAAAAGACGAGAATTGTTAAGTTATTATTTATAAGCATTTACTCGACTTCTGACTTGATGTAATTTCGAAAATTGACATACAGAACTTTTCCCCTGAAACCAAAAAATATTTCTCTGAAGATGTTATCTTGGCTATCGAAACGCGTTAGGGCAACCACTGTTGTGTTTTTTAATCTTTGTTGGTTTCAGGGGACAAAATTCGTAGTTCAAGCAAGGAGAAAACAATTCGAAAACTAATAAAACCTCAACAACAAAAATGTAATTTCGATTTACCTTCAATAAGATTCAAATCCACGAAAGTCGTTTTAATTCATAAGCTTTGTCAAACAAATAAATAAATTTAATAAACGCAATAAATAAAAAAATCCTGTCATCATAAAAATTCGAAGTGGCATCGAATGGCAACTAACAAAACGCCACACCGAAGCAATTACTAGGCGCTCGAGTTCAACCTGAAAGCGAAACAACATTTTTGCTCACTTGTGCGGGTTTTGTTCCTCGTTTTTTTTTTAAAAAGAAATTCGAAATCAATAAGTCTAAATTGTTACACGTCAGGGCCTCGAGTTTTTCTATATTTTATCTCGATTTTATTTTAAGGGTTGAATGAATTCAATTCGGAGGCGTTTCGCATTTATTTGTGCATGTGGATCCCTTTGTTACTACCCTCGAATTGATGTCTATATTGATATTTGACAACGTTCGTGGGGGACTTGCGTCATAATTGAAATGTAGAGTGGATTTTTTTAATTTAGAAAACCTTGCCACTGAAAATTTATTAGTGGGGGCATTTTTTCATGCAAAGTGAGAATTTATTTAATTTTGGAAACCTTCTTACTCCAAATTCATTGCTAGACATGTTTTTAATGAAAAAGGGAGTGGAACAATTTAATAATTCGTAGTTGTCATCAATGTAGAGAGTGTGTTATATCTGCCAATAGAAATGAAGTAGCGGTAGCGGGTCAGGTGGGTGAATCTATCAACAAGAACTTCTTTGGCGGGTTAGGTGAGGTCGAAAATTTAACGAGCTATCTTCTAGAAAGAGCGATCGGTGGACAGTCAACAGCGATGTCAGGTGAATTTGAATAAGTGAATCTACCAACAAGAACTTCTTAGATGAGTTGGGTAACATCAAAAATTTAACGAGCTATCTCCCAAAAAGGGCGATCAGTAGAGGGTCAACAGCGACGTCAAGTCAAAATGGATGAGTGAATCTACCAAGAAGAACTTCTTAAATGAGTTGGATAACGTCAAAAATTTAACGAGCTATCTCCCAAAAAGGGCGATCAGTAGACGGTCAATAGCTACGTCAGGTCAAAATGAATGAGTGAAACTACCAACAAAAACTTCTTAGATGAGTTGGATAATGTCAAAAATTTAACGAGCTTTCCCCTAAAAACGGTGATCAGTAGACGGTCAACGGCGACGTCAGGTCAAAATGAATGAGTGAATCTACCAACAAAAACTTCTTAGGTGAGTTGGGTAACGTCAAAATGAATGAGTGAATCTACCAACAAAAACTTCTTAGATGAGTTGGATAACGTTAAAAATTTAACGAGATATCTCCCAAAAGGGTGATCAGTAGACGGTCAACAGATACGTCAGGTCAAAATGAATGAGTGGATCTACTAACAAAACTTCTTAGATGAGTTGAATAACGTCAAAAATTTAACGAGCTATCTCCCAAAAAGGGGCAATCAGTAGGCGGTCAACAGCAAGTCAGGTCAAAATGAATGAGTGAATCTACCAACGAGAACTTCTTAGATGAATTGGGTAATGTCAAAAATGTAACGAGCTATCTCCCAAAAAGGTCGATCAGTAGACAATCAACAGCGACGTCAGGTCAAAATAAATGAGTTAATTTACCAAAGAGAACTTTTTAGATAAGTTGGGTTATATCAAAAATGTAACGAGCTATCTCTCAAAAAGGTCGAACAGTAGACGGTTAACAGCGATGTCAGGTCAAAATGAATAAGTGAATCTACCAACAAGAACTGCTTAGGTGGGTTAGGTAACGTTGAAAATTTAACAAGCCATCTCCCAAAAAGGGTGATCAGTAGACGGTCAACAGTGACGTCAGATCAAAATGAATGAGTGAATTTATTAAGAAGAACTTCTTAGTTAAATTGGATAACGTCAAAAATTTAACGAGCTTTCTCCCAAAAAGGGCGATCAGTAGAGGGTCAACAGCGACGTCAGGTCAACATGGATGAGTGAATCTACCAAGAAGAACTTCTTAAATGAGTTGGATAACATCTAAAATTTAACGAGTTATCTCCCAAAAAGGGCGATCAGTAGACGGTCAACGGCGACTTTAGGTCAAAATGAATGAGTGAATCTACCAACAAAAACTTCTTAGATGAGTTGGATAACGTCAAAATGAATGAGTGAATCTACCAACAAAAACTTCTTAGATGAGTTGGATAACGTCAAAAATTTAAGGAGCTATCTCCCAAGAAAGGCGATCAGTATTCGGTCAACAGCGACGTCAAGTAAAAATGGATGAGTGAATCTACCAACAAGAACTTCTTAGATGAGTTGAATAACGTTAAAAATTTAACGAGCTATCTCCCAAAAAGGGCGCTCAGTAGAAGGTCAAGGGCGATGTCAGGTCAAACAGAATCTGCTTGCTGCTTCAATCGAATTGACTGGACGAAACATGTTTTTGATAATAGTTGAAACTGTCAATGACTACAAAATGTATTGAAGGCAACTTCCAGGAGAGTTACAATTTTGTAACTTTTATGTCCCAAAGCATCTAGTTTTTAATTAAAGGATTTCTATTGAAACTAAAAGATTTCTATTAAAAGTAGAAGATTTTTATTGAAAGTAAAAGATTTGTATTGGAAGTAGAAGATTTCTATTGAAATTAAAAAGTTTTCCATTGAAATGACAAGTCAAAGATTATGACTCTATCAGCTGTCAATTTTGTTACTTGGCCACGTAAACCTACTGCAAACAACCGCGTCACAAACGTCTCTCTTTTTATTCATACACCTCCCAACCAGCATCCCGCCGGGGCGCCCACTTTCATAAAACCGAAAACGTCGCCCATAAAAACGCACAACGCGACGTCTAGTCGATGTAAATGTTGATAAAGTTTTTCTCCATCTTTATGCATCTTACGCGTGTCCTGACTGAGCTATGAAGTCGGGAATCTCACCGCGGATCTTTATTCGCAGCGTCGGGCGCGCAGCATCTTTTGTCGGGATGATTCTGTTTTGTGATAAATTCCGACTTTGAGAATTTACAATATTAAGGCGAACGCTCGAGCCCCGGGGGCCATAAAAGTGGGTCGTTCTTTGAATACATTTCGAGGCTTCGACGGTCGGTGGATTTTATTTCGAAGATTGGAGGAGGGGGGGGGAGCTAATGAAGGCCTAATCAGTCGAGCGGTCATCTGAAATAATCGCGGGCGCTGTTTGGAGCGCGGGAAGTTAATTATTGAAGTTGTCGAAAGCTTATGGTGGTTTTTGGTGTTGATTATTCGTAATTTGTCGCTGAGAGCGTTGTAAAATTCGTTAAATTGTGATTTAAGATCACAGAAACACAAGATACTGTTTATTTCTAGATTTTGTGCTTCAGTCAGAATTATAATGCAACCTGAAGGGTCCAAAGTTTATTGTATAAGATAGAAAACTCCACTAAATATAAGCACCCTTGGCATGACATGCGTTTGTGTATGTTAAATTTAACAAATAATATTAACACGTTCCACTGCTTCATTCAAAATGAATAAGTGAATCTACCAACAAGAACTACTTATATGAGTTGGACACTGTCAAAAATTTAACGAGCAATCTCCCAAACAGGGCGATGAGTAGACGGTTAACAGCGATGTCAGGTCAAAATGAATGAGTGAATCTACCAACAAGAACTTCTTAGATGGGTTAGGTAACGTCAAAAATTTAACAAGCTCTTAGATGAATTGAACAACGTCAAAAATTTAACGAGCTATCTCCCAAAAAGGGTGATCAGTTGACGGTCAACAGCGACGTCAGGTCAAAATGAATGAGCGAATCTAGCAACAAGAAATTCTTAGTTGAGTTGGGTAACGTCAAAAATTTAACGAGCTATCTCCCAAAGAGAGTGATCAGTAGACGGTCAACAGCGACGTCAGGTCAAAATGAATGAGTGAATCTACCAACAAAAACTTCTTAGATGAGTTGGGTAACGTCAAAATGAATGAGTAAATCTATTAACAAAAACTTCTTAGATGAGTTGGATAACGTCAAAAATTTAATGAGATATCTCCCAAAAGAGGCAATCAGTAGGCAGTCAACAGCAAGTCAGGTCAAAATGAATGAATGAATCTACCAACGAGAACTTCTTAGATGAGTTGGGTAATGTCAAAAATGTAACGAACTATCTCCAAAAAAGGGCGATCAGTAGACGGTGAACAGCGACTTTAGGTCAAAATGAATGAGTGAATCTACTAACAAGAACTTCTAAGATGGGTTAAATAACGTCAAAAATTTAACAAGCTCTTAGATGATAAATAACAAGAACTTCTTAGATGGGTAACGTCAAAAATGTAGCGAGCTATCTCCCAAAAAGGGTGATCAGTAGACGGTCAACAGCGACGTCAGTTCAAAATGAATGAGTGAATCTACCAAGAAATTCTTGGTTGAGTTGGATAACGTCAAAAATTTAACGTGCTATCTCCCAAAAAAGGCGATCAATGGACGGTCAACAGTGACGTCAGGTCAAGAAGAATTTGTCTGCTGCTTAGATCAAATTGACCGGACGAAACACGTTTTTAATAATTGTTGAAATTGTCAACGACTAAGAAATGGATTGAATGCAATTTCCAAGAGAATTAATGTTACCACCAGGCACGTAGCCAGGATTTTCGTTCGGGGGGGTCCAACTCCCCCCCCCTCCCACTCTTCAGAAAATATGACAACATACATCAATTACTTTTACGTATTTGTTTCTGTTATTTATTTTTTTTTTTTTTCATTTTGTTAATTAGTAAAAGTGAAGAATAAAATCTAGTGACCTTAACATTATATAAATTTGACAAATAAAAACGTTAAACTTACCAAGGAAAAATTTCCTAATATCTATTTTGAGTTTACGTATTTAACTTATCACCGATCAAGAATCGACTTTTTTTTTGAAGTAAAAACTGCAAGAGAGTAGAAAGAACATCAATTTGAAAAAAAATTATCACGGAATGTTGACTTTTTCTTCTTTAAATCCCGAGATTAAAGTCAAAATTTCGACTTTAATGTGAAAATTTCGAAAAAAAACGTCGAAATTTGGTGTTTAAAGTCGAAATTTCTAAAAAAAAAGTTGAAAATTCAATTTTTAAATCGAAAATCTTACAAAGACGTAGGAAAGGACATCGATTTAAAAAAAAAATGTTGTGTTTAGAAATTTCGATTTTTTTCTCAAACTTCGACTTTTTTTCTCAAAATTTTGACTTTTTTCTTGATATTTCGACCTTTTTCGCAAAATTTGAACTTTTTGGAAATGTTACAAACACGCAGACAGGAAATCGATTTAAAAAAATGCTATTTTTAGAAATTTCGACTTTTTTTCTCATATTTCGATTTTAAGCTCGAAATTTCGACTTTTTTCCTGAAATTTCGATTTTTTTTCTTAAATTTCAACTTTTCTTCTCATAACTTCGACTTTTTTCTCGAAATTTTGACTTTTTTTTCTCAAATTTCGATTTTTTCTGGAAATTTCAAAATTTTTGTCGAAATTTTGTTTTTGTTTCTCAAATTTTGACCTTTTTCTCGAAATATTAATAAATTTCTTCTTTTTTGTCGATATTTCGAAGTTTTTCTCAAATTTCGACTTTTTTCTCGAAATGTCGACTTTAAACTCAACATTTCGACTTTTTTTTTCTCAAAATTTCGACATTTTTCTTAAATTTCGACCTTTTTCTCAAAATTCGACTTTTTTCTGAAAATTTCAACTTTTTCGAAATGTTACAAAGGCGTAGAAAGGACATCGATTAAAAAACATGTTATCTTTAGAAATTTCGACTTTTTTTTCCAAACTTCGATTTTAAGCCCGAAATTTCGACTTTTTTCTCGAAATTTCGACTTTAAACGCAAAATTTCGACTTTTTTTCCCAAAATTTTGATTTTTTTTTTTGAGATTTCGACCTTTTTTGCGAAATTTGAACTTTTTGAAAATGTTACAAAAGGGCAGAAAGGAAATCGATTTAAAAAAATGTTATCTTTAGAAATTTCGACTTTTTTCTCAAAATTCGACTTTTTTCTGAAAATTTCAACTTTTTCGAAATGTTACAAAGGCGTAGAAAGGACATCGATTAAAAAACATGTTATCTTTAGAAATTTCGACTTTTTTTTCCAAACTTCGATTTTAAGCCCGAAATTTCGACTTTTTTCTCGAAATTTCGACTTTAAACGCAAAATTTCGACTTTTTTTCCCAAAATTTTGATTTTTTTTTGACATTTCGACCTTTTTTGCGAAATTTGAACTTTTTGAAAATGTTACAAAGGGGCAGAAAGGAAATCGATTTAAAAAAATGTTATCTTTAGAAATTTCGACTTTTTTCTCAAAATTCGACTTTTTTCTGAAAATTTCAACTTTTTCGAAATGTTGCAAAGGCGTAGAAGAGACAACGATTAAAAAAATGTCATTTTAAGAAATTTCAACTTTTTTTCTTAAATTTCGATTTTAAGCTCGAAATTTCGACTTTTTTCTCGAAATTTAGATTTTTTTCTTAAATTTCGAGTTTATTTCTCAAAATTTCGACTTTTTCTCGAAATGTTGACTTTTTTCTCAAAATTTGATTTTTTTCTCGAAATTTTGCCTTTTTCTCGAAATTTTGCCTTTTTCTCAAAATTTCGTTTTTTTTTTCTTAAATTTCGACTTCTTTCTCGAAATTTTGGCCTTAATATCGAAATTTCGACATTTCTCTCAAAATTTCGACTTTATACTCAAAATTTCGATCGAACTTTGGACTTTTTTCGCAAATCTCGACTTTTTCTTCGAAATTTCGTCTTTTTGCTCGAAATATTTCGAAATTTCTACTTTTTTTCGAAATGTCGACGTTCTTCTGAAATTTCGAATTTTTGCTCGAAATATTTTGAAATTTCGACAAAAAGTCGAAAAAAAGTTTAACTATTTTCTCGAAATTTTGTTTTTTTTCTTAATTTTAGACTTTTTTCTCAAATATCGACTTTTTTCTCGAAAATTTAACCTTAATATCGAAATTTCGACATTTTTCTCGAAATTTAGGCTTTAAACTCAAAATGTCGATTATTTTTCTAGAAATTTCGACTTTTTTCTGAAATTTCCACTTTTTTCTCGGAATTTCGACTTAGGTTTTTCTCAAACTTCCACTTTTTTCTCGAAATTTCTACCTTTTTCTCGAAATTTCGACTTTTTTTTTTCAAATTCCGACTTTTTTTCGAAAATCAGTAGAAAATCAGCCGTTTTTCTACTGATATTTCAATTCGTATCATCGTAAATTTTTTGGGGGGCAATATTCATTTCGGGGAGGGTCCGGACCCCTTGGACCCCCCCCTGGCTACGTGCCTGGTTACCACGTTCGACTGCTTCATTATAGAAGATTTAACTGACTTGTGCTTCCACCATATCCTTCTAAAGCTCCTCTAAAAGAACATCTTTTTGCAAAATTATGCCTCAAACATTTAGATTATAATGTGGCAGAATCCAAACATACAGCTGACCAACAACAAATTTAATTTTCCCCAATTTGAGATAATTCCAAGTACCGAGGATGCATCAATTTAGTTTACAAAACTTCGTTCGTTGCATTATATTTGGTGTTTTGTGGGTAGAGCGCCCGAGTCAAATAATTGTTTAATTGAACAATATTAAATTCCCGGTTAATTATCGCCGAGAGCGTCCAGTTTACCGGGTACGTTGTGTGTTTGATGTTGAAATTAAAATTGTAAAATACTCTCGAAGTGCCTTCAAGGCTAACTATGGAAGCTGGAACAGCTGCGCCCGACTACGATCTCCTTTTTGTGTGTCATATAGGCCCTTGTGCCCCTATAATGAGTCAACTGGACGTAGAACTAATAGACACAATTAGCGGTGACACTGAAATATTTGGGGTTTTATTGAAATTTATTCCCATTTGTTTCTATTCGGTTACTTCTGTGCTACCGATGTTATGAGCCAGAATTATACTTAGTTAAAATTAGAACAACTTAATTTATTAACTGTTAGTTATTTCATTGAAATACATCTTTTTGAGTTAAGTTTATTAAAAAAATTAATAAATAAAGTTACATTATTTAAAAATCTAATACGTATTGTGACGTAGCGTGTGGCTTGGTAGAATGTCGAGGGGTAGAAAGTCCTCGAACTAGAAAAAACCCCACTCTACATATTAAAAAAGTTTCAAGAGCCAACCGTTAAACTCGCCTATATAAAAGTGTAAATGATTGGGAAAACCAAATTGGTTCTGTAAGTTATGAGGCCATTCCTTTCCCGGAAATCTCTCAAATCCAGAAGCTGGGTCAGCACACATTTCGCCAAGAATCGATTGAATGTGTGCAAAGTGCAATAATCGCGTTAATTTTATTTTATTTCGTCACTGGAAAGAGGCACTGCAACGCAAACTTCATTGATCCGTGAAAGTAAAAGTGTTTATTACTTGATTTTTGGCTACTAACAAATTGAAACACAGAACTTGTCCCCTGAAACCAAGAAAGATTAAAAAACACAACAAAGGTTGCTCTAGCTCTTTAGAAAATTGTCGAAAATTGAGAAAAAAAGACGAAATTCCGCGAAAAAAGTCGAAATTTGAGAAAAAAGTCGAAATTTTGATAAAGAAAGGTCGAAATTTCGATAAAAAAATGTCAAAATTTTGAGTATAAAGTCGAAATTTTGAGAGAAATGTCGAAATTTCTATATTAAGGTCAAAATTTTGAGAAAAATGTCGATATTTGAGAAAAAAGTCGAAAATTAAGAAAAAAAGATGAAATTTCGAGAAAAAATTCGAACTTTTCAGATTAAGGTCGAAATTTCGAGAAAACAGTCGAAATTTCGAGAAAACAGTCAAAATTTCGAGAAAAGTCCAATTTTCTAAAAAAAAAAGTCGAAGTTTGAAAAAAATATAAGTCGAAATTCCGAGAAAAATGTCGAAATTTGAGAAAAAAGTCGAAATTTCCAGAAAAATAATCGACATTTTGAGTTTAAAGCCTAAATTTCGAGAAAAATGTCGAAATTTCGATATTAAGGTTAAATTTTCGAGAAAAAAGTCGATATTTGAGAAAAAAGTCTAAAATTAAGAAAAAAAACAAAATTTCGAGAAAATAGTTAAACTTTTCAGATTAAGGCCGAAATTTCGACTTTTTGTCGAAATTTCAAAATATTTCGAGCAAAAATTCGAAATTTGAGAAGAACGTCGACATTTCGAGAAAAAGTAGAAATTTCGAAATATTTCGAGCAAAAAGACGAAATTTCGAAGAAAAAGTCGAGATTTGCGAAAAAAGTCCAAAGTTCGATAAAAAAAGGTCGAAATTTTGAGTATAAAGTCGAAATTTTGAGAGAAATGTCGAAATTTCGATATTAAGGCCAAAATTTCGAGAAAGAAGTCGAAATTTAAGAAAAAAAAAAACGAAATTTCGAGAAAAAGGCAAAATTTCGAGAAAAAAATCAAATTTTGAGAAAAAAGTCAACATTTCGAGAAAAAGTCGAAATTTTGAGAAATAAACTCGAAATTTAAGAAAAAAATCTAAATTTCGAGAAAAAAGTCGAAATTTCGAGCTTAAAATCGAAATTTAAGAAAAAAAGTTGAAATATCTTAAAAAGACATTTTTTTAATCGTTGTCTCTTCTACGCCTTTGTAACATTTCGAAAAAGTTGAAATTTTCAGAAAAAAGTCGAATTTTGAGAAAAAAGTCGAAATTTCTAAAGATAACATTTTTTTTAAATCGATTTCCTTTCTGCCCCTTTGTAACATTTTCAAAAAGTTCAAATTTCGCAAAAAAGGTCGAAATGTCAAAAAAAAAATCAAAATTTTGGGAAAAAAAGTCGAAATTTTGCGTTTAAAGTCGAAATTTCGAGAAAAAAGTCGAAATTTCGGGCTTAAAATCGAAGTTTGGAAAAAAAAGTCGAAATTTCTAAAGATAACATGTTTTTTAATCGATGTCCTTTCTACGCCTTTGTAACATTTCGAAAAAGTTGAAATTTTCAGAAAAAAGTCGAATTTTGAGAAAAAGGTCGAAATTTAAGAAAAATGTCGAAATTTTGAGAAAAAAAAAGTCGAAATGTTGAGTTTAAAGTCTACATTTCGAGAAAAAAGTCGAAATTTGAGAAAAACTTCGAAATATCGACAAAAAAGAAGAAATTTAGAAATATTTCGAGAAAAAGGTCGAAATTTGAGAAACAAAAACAAAATTTCGACAAAAATTTTGAAATTTCCAGAAAAAATCGAAATTTGAGAAAAAAAGTCAAAATTTCGAGAAAAAAGTCGAAGTTATGAGAAGAAAAGTTGAAATTTAAGAAAAAAATCGAAATTTCAGGAAAAAAGTCGAAATTTCGAGCTTAAAATCGAAATATGAGAAAAAAAGTCGAAATTTCTAAAAATAGCATTTTTTTAAATCGATTTCCTGTCTGCGTCTTTGTAACATTTCCAAAAAGTTCAAATTTTGCGAAAAAGGTCGAAATATCAAGAAAAAAGTCAAAATTTTAAGAAAAAAAGTCGAAGTTTGAGAAAAAAATCGAAATTTCTAAACTCAACATTTTTTTTAAATCGATGTCCTTTCCTACGTCTTTGTAAGATTTTCGATTTAAAAATTGAATTTTTAACTTTTTTTTAGAAATTTCGACTTTAAACACCAAATTTCGACGTTTTTTTTCGAAATTTTCACATTAAAGTCGAAATTTTGACTTTAATCTCGGGATTTAAAGAAGAAAAGGTCAACATTCCGTGATAATTTTTTTTCAAATTGATGTTCTTTCTACTGTCTTGCAGTTTTTACTTCAAAAAAAAAGTCGATTCTTGATCGGTGATAAGTTAAATACGTAAACTCAAAATAGATATTAGGAAATTTTTCCTTGGTAAGTTTTACGTTTTTATTTGTCAAATTTATATAATGTTAAGGTCACTAGATTTTATTCTTCACTTTTACTAATTAAAATGAAAAAAAAAAATAAAAGAAACAAATACGTAAAAGTAATTGATGTATGTTGTCATATTTTCTGAAGAGTGGGAGGGGGGGGGGGGGGAGTTGGACCCCCCCCCCCCCGAACGAAAATCCTGGCTACGTGCCTGGTGGTAACATTAATTCTCTTGGAAATTGCATTCAATCCATTTCTTAGTCGTTGACAATTTCAACAATTATTAAAAACGTGTTTCGTCCGGTCAATTTGATCTAAGCAGCAGACAAATTCTTCTTGACCTGACGTCACTGTTGACCGTCCACTGATCGCCTTTTTTGGGAGATAGCTCGTTAAATTTTTGACGTTATCCAACTCAACTAAGAATTTCTTGGTAGATTCACTCATTCATTTTGAACTGACGTCGCTGTTGACCGTCTACTGATCACCCTTTTTGGGAGATAGCTCGCTACATTTTTGACGTTACCCATCTAAGAAGTTCTTGTTATTTATCATCTAAGAGCTTGTTAAATTTTTGACGTTATTTAACCCATCTTAGAAGTTCTTGTTGGTAGATTCACTCATTCATTTTGACCTAAAGTCGCTGTTCACCGTCTACTGATCGCCCTTTTTTGGAGATAGTTCGTTACATTTTTGACATTACCCAACTCATCTAAGAAGTTCTCGTTGGTAGATTCATTCATTCATTTTGACCTGACTTGCTGTTGACTGCCTACTGATTGCCCCTTTTGGGAGATATCTCGTTAAATTTTTGACGTTATCCAACTCATCTCATTCCTTTCCCGGAAATCTCTCAAATCCAGAAGCTGGGTCAGCACACATTTCGCCAAGAATCGATTGAATGTGTGCAAAGTGCAATAATCGCCTTAATTTTATTATATTTCGTGAATAGATGCACTACAAAGCGAACTTCATTGATCCGTGAAAGTAAAAGTGTTTATTACTTGATTTTTGGCTACTAACAAATTGAAACACAGAACTTGTCCCCTGAAACCAAGAAAGATTAAAAAACACAACAAAGGTTGCTCTAGCTCTTTAGAGCAACCTTCGTTGTGTTTTTTAATCTTTCTTGGTTTCAGGGGACAAGTTCTGTGTTTCAATTTTTGAAGATAACCAAGGACCAATCCGTTCCATCAGAAAATACTAACAAATTATATATCTCGTCAAAAAAAATCGCTTGAGATGTCACATTCCCAGTATTATTATTATTATTATTTATGATCCTTGCAACGTCTCAATAAATTGGGCGCCAGGTAGTTTATTGTTGCCGCTGCCTACCTTTCCTGGACTGCAAACTACCATGGCTAAAAACTGCCAAAGGTCCCACCCCCCTTCACAAAAAAAACTCGTTACAACAACTCCTTGTCCCATCAGGAACTCGCTTTTTTTGAGTTTAATCCACTCGCAAAGGGATTTATCTGATTAAACTTCACTAGTGTCCAGTGGCGGCTGGCGTATAGGCACTGTGGAACTGCAGCACCCCCAATTTCGCTTACGAGTTTTTTTCTCAAAATTTTCTGAACATTTCACGACACACTTTTTTGTAGAAATTTTAAGTCCTCTCTGATCTCTTTTTATAGAAATTTTAGGTTTCTTTCACGGAGTTACGATATTTAAAAACCTATTTTATTTTTAATTTTAATCAAAATCCCATTTTCAAAAACTAATTTTTGTAAAAGTTTTGAGGAAGACAATATTTCGAGCAGAAATTAAAATGTTAAGGAAAAAATCCAAATTCAGCTCATCTCGCATTTTACTATTTCTCTAAAAAATAAATTAATACGGTATCTTCGAATTTTTACCTCAAATCTCATTTTGTATAAAAATTTTGAGTTTTTTCAGATATTTCGACCTTTTTTCAGAAAACTTTGATCTTTTCTGATAAGTTTCCATTAATTGTTTTAGAAAACCTAATTTTTAGCTTACAAAAGATGTGCTAACATTTTTTAATATTTAATAAAACCGTTTTTTTTTAAGTTTTTCGAAAATTTCGACTTTTTAAATGTTGCCTTGTTCGAGCATAATTGTTTTTCAAAACCCAATTTTTGCCTTGAAAAAAAAATTTTAAATTTCAATGTTCAGTTATGCTTGGGGTTAACATTTTTTAAATCGATTAAGTACGTGTTCAGTTCGACTCTTTTTCTAAAATGGCGACCCTTTTTCCAAATTGTGACACAATTTTTCGAATTTTTCTCAAAAATTTGACCCTTTTGTAAATTTTACTTTAAAAAATCGACATTTCCAAATTTATCAGTTTTCAAATTTCAATTTTTATCAAAATTTCGATTTTTTTTTTAGACGTTACTAACGTTTTTAGAAATAACGTCCTTTTTAAAAAATTTCGACTCTTTCAAATTTTCGACTTCCTTCGAATTTCGACTTCTGGAAATTTCGATTTTTAAAAATTTTGACATTTCAGAATATCTAATACTTTTTCAAAATCTCCGCTTTTGTCCATTTCTTTTTTTTTTCTCAAAATTTCGACTTTTTTTCCAAATTTTCAACTTTTTTTCCAAATTGTGACATAAATTTTCGACTTTTTCTCCAAAATTTGACTTTTTGCAAATTTAACCTAAAAATATCGACCTTTCCAAATTTATCTTTTTTTAAAATGTCAATTTTTATCAAAATTTCGATTTTTTCAACGTTTTTCGATGTTTTCAAAATTTCGACTTTTTTCAAAATTGTGACACATGTTTTCGACTATTTCTCGAAAATTTGACTCTATGTAAATTTAAGTTAAAACAATCGACCTTTCCAAATTCATCCTTTTTTAAAATGTCAATTTTTATCAAAATTTCGATTTTTTCGACGTTTTTGGAACGTTTTTTTCAAAAATTTCGACTTCTGACAATTTCGATTTTTAAAAATATTGACATTTCAATATTATCTACTTTTTGAAGATCTTCGCTTTTCTCCATTTCTCTTATTTTTTCAAAATTTCAATTTTTGTTTTCAAAATTTCGATTTTTTTTCAAAATTTTGCTTTATTTTCAAAATTTCAACTTTTTTTCAAAATTTCGATTTATTTTCAAAATTTCTACTTTTTTTCAAAATTTCGATTTATTCTCAAAATTTCGACTTTTTCCAAACTAAGACACAATTTTTCTCGACAATTTGACCGTAAATTTAATTCAAAAAAAATCGATATTTTAAAAGTAGCGATTTTTCAAATTTTATTGATCAAAATTTTGATTTTTTCTCTCAAAACTTTAAAAATTTTAACTATTTTGACTTAAATATTTTCTCGACTCGAAATTTATCCATTTTTCGAAAATTGTGTGTGTGTGTGTGTGTGTGTGTGTGTGTGTGTGTGTGTGTGTGTGTGTGTGTGTGTGTGTGTGTGTGTGTGTGTGTGTGTGTGTGTGTGTGTGTGTGTGTGTGTGTGTGTGTGTGTGTGTGTGTGTGTGTGTGTGTGTGTGTGTGTGTGTGTGTGTGTGTGTGTGTGTGTGTGTGTGTGTGTGTGTGTGTGTGTGTGTGTGTGTGTGTGTGTGTGTGTGTGTGTGTGTGTGTGTGTGTGTGTGTGTGTGTGTGTGTGTGTGTGTGTGTGTGTGTGTGTGTGTGTGTGTGTGTGTGTGTGTGTGTGTGTGTGTGTGTGTGTGTGTGTGTGTGTGTGTGTGTGTGTGTGTGTGTGTGTGTGTGTGTGTGTGTGTGTGTGTGTGTGTGTGTGTGTGTGTGTGTGTGTGTGTGTGTGTGTGTGTGTGTGTGTGTGTGTGTGTGTGTGTGTGTGTGTGTGTGTGTGTGTGTGTGTGTGTGTGTGTGTGTGTGTGTGTGTGTGTGTGTGTGTGTGTGTGTGTGTGTGTGTGTGTGTGTGTGTGTGTGTGTGTGTGTGTGTGTGTGTGTGTGTGTGTGTGTGTCTGTCTGTCTGTCTGTCTGTCTGTCTGAGAAAAATATTGATTTTCAAGATTTTCAAGAAAAATGAACCTTCTAAATTTCAACTTTTTTTGCGATTTGATATCTCGCTAAAAAAACTTACCACTATATTGTACAACCAAAGAAATTCTGAATCGAAATTTCTAATTTTTCTAGAACTATTATTTTTATTTGTTAAATTTATTCTTGGAATTGTCAAGTCCGTCAAAATTCGATAAAAAATAGATTAAAATTTAAAGATTAACCCAAAAATTTGGATAAAAGCAGACAACATTTCTAGAAAAAAGTTGAAATTTGTTTTTTGGATATAAAATTTTTGAAAAAATAGCAATGTCGGAATCAATGAACAAAAACAATTTTTAAAAATAAATTAATGGTCATAAATATTCTCAAAATTTCCACTTTTAAAGTAGGACTTTTTAAAAATGAATCAACATTTCTAGAAAAGTCGAAATTTCGCAATTAAAAATACTCAACATCTTAAAAAATTCACAATTTAATGTTCTAATTTAAATTTTTTCTACTAATTTGTAAGTTCCCAGGGAAACTTCAAAGATCAAATATTTCAGCTTGAAGTCGATTCTTTGCAATTAAAATTCACATTTTGGAAATTTATTTGTAATTGAACTGCAAGTTTTTTTTCGAAATTTGTTTCAAAACTTCGAACAATTTTAAAAATAGAAAGTTTTCTTACTATTTCTTTAATTTTCAGTTTTAATTCGACATTTTTCTCAAAAAGTTGATATTTAAAAAGAAAAAAAATATCAGTTTTAAAAAATATATATTTCAAGCTCAGGAAAGTTTCTAAAAAACAGATAACATTCGTTATTTAATCACAAAATTCCAATTTTTTTCTTGAAATTTTGCCTTTTTAAATTTTCTTAAAGCTCAGATTTCTATTGAGAAGCAACAGAGGTGGTTTGTGTTATTAATTTTTTTTAACTCTTTTGCTTTTACATAATTTTAACGCAAACGTCGTCGCAGCACCCCCTCTAGTTTTAGCTTCGAGCCGCCACTGCATATACCTAATTAAATATGTTCTTAGTCTTCTAGTTTAAAGATTGTGTCTGTAAAATTTTAAAATTGTTTCAAAAAGTATGAAAATTTTACATCATATTGAAGAACAAATTTGGTATTTTCAAACTTTTTATTTAATAAAAATTGAATAATATAAAAGGCAGATATAATATTATATAAAACATCTTGCATATGCACATAATAATAAAAAACTTAAATAAATCATAGTAGCTACATTCCAACGTAAAATGGCAACGTAACGTATTAAATCGTGCTTGCAGTATCCTCACCGTACACAGCGGTCGCTTCGAAAGTGGGGTCGACGTACTTTTTCGCAGCGGTAGCCCCTAACGTTCTGCAGGAAAACGCTGCCTATAAGAAACACGTGCACCGTTTTTGGTGACGTCACTCGACGTAACATTACGGTCGCCTTTTTACGTTACCGTTCTGTAGCTTTAGGCTCCATGAACTCGCCCAAGGACTGAATGGACTTCGCTAGTGTAACTCAAAAGAAGTAGTTAACAGCAATAATTGAAATAATACGAGAACAATAAATTTCGAAAAAGTCTTCCCGAAATTCTATGTTGACAATTCTTAACCTTCGAATTAAAAATGGGGATTTTCTTTCGGTTACTCAATGTTTTTGGTTAAACTCAAATAAAACTGTCATAAGTCACTATAATAAGACATAAAAAATGTGAAACTGACGCGTTAGTCATTTAACTGGGGCGAGTTTCGAAAAATTCATCAACGAAAGCGACCTGTAACCACTAGGGGCGCCCCGACTGTTAAAGCGGCCGCATCCGAGGTGCCGCAGATCCGCAAGACAATTATTTAGATAATCCTGTTTACATTTCGACCGTCTGGCCCATAAATGTATACATTTAAATTACATCGGCGGTTAGATGGCGCGTTAAATTTAGTCGAAACTGGAAGTTTTATTGCCTTTATACGTTTGCGTCTACTTTCATAAAAGTATCGATGTTTATTTGATTTATGAACGGAATACGTCTCTATCCTGAAACGTATCATCTATCGGCGTCCTATCGTCATAAATTCGGAACAAGTTTGACATCATTGCCTTCAATCTTGCCGCAGTTTTTTTGTCTCTGGATCGCGCTCTAAGCGAAATTGTGACGCATCATCATATATAAAGCGAAAAAGTCCCAATCGTATTATACGTTGCACGTCAAAGATTTATGAAACAAGCAAAAACTAGGACAATTCGTTATGCCCATACGAACGAGTTCTAACAATGTTGGAAAAGAATAAAATTACACGTGGAAATCCACAGCATCGTCAAAGAATGTCCCAACGTTTGGTGGTGAGCGGCTCCTCAAAGACCGGCGTCTTTGAGGAGCCGCTCACCACCAAACGTTGGGACATTACTCCAGCGAGTGCTTCTATTTTATTCGGACCATCTTTAGGTGAACAATCATAAACCGCACATCAAAAACTCGACAAATTAGGCGAAAATTTTCGAGGGACGCCACTGCTGTGACTGCTATTCCCCGCGAGAGTAGCCAAAGCTATTCAAGTATCTAATAATTTGAATTTAGATTAAAAAAGCTATAATTTTGGTGGAACGCAGCAGAGCTATTCAACGTTCATATCCTACGTACCAACGAACTTTGTATTTTTTTTTTTTGGAGGAACGAACAGGTTCTTGGTTATCTTCAAAAATTGAAATACAAGTTTTGTCCCCTGAAACCAAAAAAAGATTAAAAAACACAACAAAGGTTGCTCTAACGCGTTTCTATAAGTTATCATCTTCAGAGAGATACTGAAAGCTACTACAAAAGAGCTAGTTGGTCGTATTTTAGGAATGTTCATTTAAAATTTTGCAGATCGACGAATTAAGTTGCAAAAACTTCAGAAAATAAATCGGAGACAAGTTAAAATCCAGACTGATGAATTCTTCATGGTAGACCCTTATTGATCCTTATTGTAAACTGTCATGAAGTGACGTTTTCAATAAATTTAAATATCACGTAGTCGCATTTCAAAAACTGTTTAGAAAATTGTCAACAAACCATAAAAATTTAAATATTTCCAAACTGGACCAAAGAAATGTTAAAAAAAATGAAAAAAACAAACTGATGAAGTTTCAAAAATCAAACTAAACGAGGAACACTACAACTAAATTATTAACTCACTTATTGACTTCTAACTACTACTACTACTACTACTACTACTACTACTACTACTACTACTACTACTACTACTACTACTACTACTACTACTACTACTACTACTACTACTACTACTACTACTACTACTACTACTACTACTACTACTACTACTACTACTAACTAAATAACTACACTGACTGACTCACTGCCTCGAGGGAAAGGCGACCGCCTTATATAGTTTTCGCTTCAGGATTCTAGAAAAATCCAGCGAATAAGGATTATCGTTTGCTGAAATTTCTGGAACGCTTATCTGCCGTTTGCTTTATTATCGCGGCCGCTTTCCCTTATCAGATCTTTCTAGAGAATTTTCTTACGTACTAAACTTGATAATTTACATTTCGTTACAATATTTTAATGCAAGCATTCAAGTGTTTTGGTCCAAAATTAAGACTGAAATAGATTCGAAATTAGGATTATCGTTTGTCGAAATTTCTGGAACGCCTATCTGCCGTTTGCTTTATTATCGCGGCCGCTTTCCCTTATCAGATCTTTCTAGAGAATTTTCTTACGTACTAAACTTGATAATTTACATTTCGTTACAATATTTTAATGCAAGCATTCAAGTGTTTTGGTACAAAATTAAGACTGAAATAGATTCGAAATTAGGATTATCGTTTGTCGAAATTTCTGGAACGCTTATCTGCCGTTTGCTTTATTATCGCGGCCGCTTTCCCTTATCAGATCTTTCTAGAGAATTTTCTTACGTACTAAACTTGATAATTTACATTTCGTTACAATATTTTAATGCAAGCATTCAAGTGTTTGGGTACAAAATTAAGACTGAACTAGATTCGAAATTCTTCAAAAAAAGTTTAAATTTTTCAAAAAAACTAAATAATTTAAGAAGATTCCCAAAATTTTCTACTCAGAAAATTTTGTCTTCTTCTCGAAATTCTAAATATTTTTTTTCCTAGAAATTCAAAAAATTTTGAATTTTCGTTTTAAATTAAACTGGAATATTGTTGTTTAAGGTGAAACGAGATTAAACTGAAAATTTTTGGAATAAGTTCTTCACATTAACCATAAGTTTTCTTTTGAAATTTTGTCTTTTCTCACAAATTTTTGAGCTTAAATTACTGATTTACAATAAATTGGTGAAGGTTAAAACTAAAAGTGGTTTCATGTAACATATTGTTGATCGAATGATTAATATTTCGTGAATTGTAACCATTTTATTTCCAAACTGATCTTGGAACACTATAATTATAATTCACTTAACCAAGTGACTAACTATCGAACATTGTTTAATTAACTAACTCCTTGACTGACTGAGGGAGAGCCGACCCCGTATCTATAAATCCCGTTCTGGTTTCTAGAAGAAACGTACAGATAAGATTTATCATTTACGGAACTTTCTGGGGCGCTTATCCGCCCTTTGATTCATTATCGCGGCTGCTTTCCCTTATTAAATTTTTCTAGAAAAATTCCTTACTAAATTCTATAATTACATTTTGTTACAATATAAAATAATTTTACTCTATTCCAGTGTAATGTAAAATCTGCCAAGCAAATATTATTCAAGCATGTTATCTCCGGTTATGTTTGATTGGCGTATGATACAAGTATCAACTGGACAAATTACAACAGAATACTGCATTAACGTTGTTAAATTCAACTCGTATCAACTCGAGTGCAACAATTATTAATTAAATTAAACGGAGACGAGCAGCTTGATCGCTTCCAACTCCACCACGTTAGAGTACTAATGACAATAATCTATGTGCCAAGTACTTAACCTGAGCCCGTGTCCGTGTTACTCCAACAAAATACACCCTTCACATATTTACCCAAGCTATCATAGGAAATTTCAGGCACCTAATACCACTACAATGCAATTCCATTTAGTTAGGCCCGTGAAGAGGCATTAAACCGCAGCATACGGGCTGTTTTCAGCTTTGCTAATTATTCTCCCGCGTAATTACATTTCAAAATCGAGGGGCCACCAACTGCCGGTATCTCAATTTAATACGAAACGCGAACTGGGTCTATTGTGGGTATAAGTCGCTAATCGACAATCTGAAAATAGGTTCCTTATACGACGTGGGTATCCGATAAAAAATAGTTTCCAAGTACATTCTCTAAGGGGATGAAAATTTAAATTAAAAAAATGAAAATGTAATTTAATGATAAAATGGAATCGAAACTTTAAAAAACCAGTTTCCATGTACAGTCTCTAAGGGGGTGAAAATTTAAATAAAAAAAAATGAAAATGTAATTTAATGATAAAATGGAATCGACACTTTAAAAAACCAAACCTGGATTTATAACCGAAATTGGGGTTTTGTTTTGGGTCAACTTTGTTGGTATTTGGTGTGTTTCGCAGGGACATGTGTGGTTTCGTTTTGGTTTATGGGGTGGAACTTCTCTTGTCAAATTAGTTTGTTAAAAGCTGCAAATATCGATGACGATGCTGAAAAGCTTTATTAATTTCAGCCGCAACAACGTCAAACAACTGGAGCTTTTTAATGATTAATGGGTAATAAATGTATAAATATGACCTGATTAATTTATTTATAACGCGTTTGTGTGTCGAGCTTTCATCGGCCAATGATTATACATATAATTTCAGTTAGTTTACAATATGTTCCAGTTATCTATTATAAAATATCAGCCACTGAAATGCTTAAGGGACAATATTAATCGCTCGAGACACTTCTCAGTTAATGTTTGAAGCCAATAATATTGTCCAAATTATTAACTGTAAATCGCAAAAGGATATATCTTCAAACTTAAAACATACACCACTTTCTTGAATAAGAAAATCTTTCTAGATTCTCGAAGCTCGTTTTCATGTGACAATAACGTCGCGACTTTGGTGGCTTGACGTTAGAAGTTGTGACATTTTTTTTTCTTGCTCCAAATTCATATTGTCACAACGTAGAATTCAGCACAAATAAAAATAGTACGATTTTTAACGTGACGGCACTAGAATCGTACGTGCAAATCTGGCTTGGTTAATCAAAATATCGTTGGTCAAAATATTTTTAGATATCCAATTCATTCTCCAATGTTTCTGAATGCTTCAAGCAGTGGCGGCTGGCGTATAGGCACTGTGGAACTGCAGCACCCCCAATTTCGCTTACGAGTTTTTTTCTCAACATTTTCGGAACACTTTTCATTACACAATTTTTTGTAGAAATTTTAAATTTTCTCTGATTTCTTTTGATAAAAATTTTAGGTTTCTTTCACGAAGTTACGACATTTAAAAACCTATTTTATTTTTAATTTTGATTAAAACCACATTTTTAAAAACTAATTTTTATAAAAGTATTGAGGAAGAAATCAATATTTCGAGCAGGAGTTGAAATGTTATGAAAAAACTCTAATTTCTTTGAAAATGTCAACATTTTGAGAAAATAATTACAATTTCAAGAAAAAATCTAAATCCAACTCATCTCGTATTTTACTATTTCTGTAAAAAATAAGTTAATACGGTATCTTCGAATTTTTACCTAAAATCTCATTTTGTATAACAATTTTGAGTTTTTTTCAGATATTTCGATTTTCTTAGGAAATTTTGATTTTTTCTGCAGTTTTCATTTTTCCTAAATATTTTATAAAAAGAAATTTTCTCGAAATTGCCACTTTTCCTAAAAGTATTGTTCTTAAAATTTCTTCTAGAAATTCTAACTTCTTCAGATTTTTCTTCATGTTCTTCTAATTTGCTTTGTTAAGTTTTTTCACGACACTAACAATTTAAAGTTTATTTTATTTTGTAGTTTTGACAAAAAATGTTTGGAAAAAACCCTGAAAGCTCTATAAAAATTTCAACATTTTGGGAGAAATAAAAAATTTCTACTCTTTTGTAAAGATATTTCAAATTTCGATTTCTTCTCTAAGAAATTTTGCTTTTTTTCCCTATGAAATTTGTGTTTTTCTCTAAACATTTTATACAAAGAATTTCTTTGGAAATTTTGAGTTTTTCTAGAGATTTTGTCTTTAAAATATTTTTTCTTATAGAAATTTTGATTTCTCTCTTATTTGTTTTGGAAATTTAAGAGTTTTTTAACGAAATTTTAATATTTTAAAGTGCATTTTATTTTGTAATTTTGATACGGAACTGAAAATGATTAATGTAAATGTAGGGAAAATAAACTTCAGATCTGCATAAAAATTAGAAAACTTTGGGAAAAATATTGAAATTTCAAGAAAAAATAAACCTTGTAAATTTCAACCTTCTTTACAATTTTTGGAAAAATATCGACATTTAACATAAATTGCAGAGTTTTTAATCAAAGTTTCAAAGAAGCTGAATTTTTTGAATATTGGAGAAAACTCAAAATTATCGAAAAATTCGTAGTTATCAAAAAAGTTGAAATTTTGAAAAGGCAAAATTTTGAGAAAAGTCCAAATTTTTAATAGTTCTAGTTTAAAAAGAACCTTTTCTTTTAAGTCGAAGGTTTAATTGGAAATGTTTAAAAAAATCTATAGATTAAATTTTTAAAAAAGCTCCAACTTTTCAAAAAAAAGTCAGGTTTTCAGAGTCGAAATTTTGAAAAAAGTCGAAGTTTTGAAATGGAGTCGAAATTTTACGAAATATTAGTCGAACATTTCAATAAAAGGTTTTAAGAAATGTCTGACTTAAGAATAAATCACAATTTTCAAATAAAGTTTGTAAAAAAAGGTCAAAATTTTGAAAATTTTGTAATTTTGAAAATAGTTGTAATTAAAAAATAGTCAAAATTTTTAGGTTTTCCAAAAACTTTAAATTTTGGAAAATGACCAAAATTTTGAAAATATTTGAACACTTGAAAAAGGCCGGAATTTTCAACAAAGTGGGAATTAAAGTAAAAAGTGCAGATTTAAGGAAAGGTTAAAATTTTCAATAAAGTCGAAATTTGTAGACAAGGCAAACATTTTCAAAATCTTTCAAATTTCCAAAAAAGTCAAAATTTTGCAAAAGAAGAAATTTTCAAAACGAAAAGGTCGAAATTTTATAGTCGAAATTAAAAAAATATAAAAATTTGCAAAAGATTTGAGAATTTTTATCGAATTTACGAAATAATTCGAAATTTTTAAAAAGTTTAAATTTTAAATAGTTGAGAAATTTGCACTCAACTTTTCAATATAAACCAAAATTTTCGAAATCGGAATATTCAAAACAAGTGAAAATTATCAGATAGGTCGAGGTTTTTAAAAGTCAAATAAAATTTTGGAAAAAGTTAAATTTTTGGTAGTTAAAATTTTGAATTAAAGAGGAACATTTTTTTTAAGAAGTTGAAATTTGAGGTCAAAAAAATTAAAATTTTGAAAAAATGTGAAATATTTCATTAAATTTCGACATTTTCAAAAGAATCGAAATTTTGAAAAGAATTTCGGAAATTAAGAAGTAGCGAAATTTTCAACAAAAAAAATCAAAAAATAATCCAAAGTTTGCAAAAAAAAGTGGAGATTTTAAAAAATAGTTGACATTTAAATAAAAACCAGTCGAAATTATTAAGAATCAAAATTTTTATTAAAAAAATTATAATTTTCCAAAAAAATTATAAGCAAAGATGAAATTTAGAAAAAAGTCAAAAATTTAAAATGTCAAAAGTCCAGTTTTGAAAAAAGTTACATTTTCAGAAAAAGTAAGAATTTTAAAGTGGTAAAAATTTAAAAAAATGTAATAAATTATTAAAAAAAAAATACAAAAAAAAACAGGACACCGAAAAGTCTAAATATTTATGGAAATACGAAAATATTTATAGTCAATACTTAAAAATAAAATAAGGTCGAGATTACAAAAAAAATCTAAATTTTGCAATACGGTCGAATTTGAAAAAAATCCAACCTTTCAAAAAACGCGACATTATCAAAAGTTTTCATTGTTAAGTTTTCAAAGAAATCTAAAATTTTCGAAAAGTAACGTTTTGAAAATGTCGAAATTTTCAATCGAAATCTTAAAAATTTTAAAACGCCGAGCAGCACCCCCATTAGTTTTGGCGACGAGCCGCCACTGGCTTCAAGATTATGTTTTGGTCCCCAAGCAATTTGAATACCCTTCGGAGTGGTTTATCAGACTGTTAAAATAGCAAAATTGTTTAAATACTCCAAGCGGGGTACTCCTGCAAATAATAGAGCTGCACACCAACGACAGTATGAGCACGTCATTTTCTTAGATTCGTCCGAGGTTAACGATCGAATTTTCATTATTTTTAGATCTGGTTAAGTGCACGCTTATAGAACTTCGATCAAGATACCAAAGCAATTCAATGGAAACTTGTCTAGGTTTTTTATTCACTTAGTAACATCTCCTCAAGTTTGCCAAACTTTTTTTTGATTGGCTCAGAAATATTTATAAATTCCCAAGAAATTCAATGAAAACTAGTCTAGATTTTTTATCCACTAAGTGACTTCTCTCCAAGTTTGCCTAACTTTTAAACCGTTTTCTGCCCTAATAAATTGATATAGATTTAATGTGTTTGTAATTGGTCTAGTTGACCTTTTCTGACTGGCTCAGGAATATTTATAAATTCCAAAGCAATTTAGTGAAAACTTGTCTAGGTTTTTCATTCACTTAGTGACTTTTCTCAAAAGTTTGCCCAACTTTTAAACCATTTTCTGTCCTTAGAAATGAGTATGGATTTATTGAATTTTTAATAGGAGTGTGGTTGACTTTTTCTGATTGGCTCAGAAATATTCATACGTTCCAAAGCAATTCAATGAAAACTTCCTTTTTTTTATCCACTTAGTGACTTTTCTTCGAGTTTGCCTAACTTTTAAACCGTTTTCTGCCCTAATAAACTAGTATGGTTTTAAGATGTTTGTAAGTTTTCTGGTTTACACTTTTTGACTGGCTCAGTCAAAAAGCTTTTCAATAAGAAATTATTTAGACTTTCTTATCACTTAGTGACTTCTCTCCAAGTTTACCTAACTTTTAAACCGTTTTTTGCCCTCATAAATTAGTATAGATTTAATATGTTTGTAATTGGTCTGGTTGACTTTTCCTGATTGGCTCAGAAATATTTACAAATTCCAAAGCAGATAAATAAAAACTTGTCTAGGTTTTTAATTAACTTAGTGACTTCTCCCAAAAGTTTGCTTAGCTTTTGAACCATTTTCTGTCCTAAGAAATGTGTATGAATTTAATAAATTTTTAATTGGTCTGGTTGACTTTTTCTGATTGGCTCAAAAATATTTATGCATTCCAAAGCAATTCAATGAAAACTTGTCTAGGTTTTTTTTTTTTTTTTTATTCAGTTTATTGGCTTTTTCTTCGCCGGTCACTCCTTTCACAATCCTAAATTTCAGTACCTTCTATTAAGGAATGGCAATCTGTTTTAGATTGCCGCAAACAGCGATTGCGTTGGATCTTGGTTTGTCAATCGCTGTTTGGGACTCAACACTGAAAAACACTTAAAACTATATTAAAATTCAAACGACGTAAAAAATAAATAACAACAAGATTATTCAAAATTTTAACGTTTCGGGCAGTGTTATTCTCTGCCCGTCGTCAGAAAACCAATTCAAATATATTCCTTTACAAAATTTTTTTGTAAGCTGACAGCTTACAAAAAAATTTTGTAAAGGAATATATTTGAATTGGTTTTCTGACGACGGGCAGAGAATAACACTGCCCGAAACGTTAAAATTTTGAATAATCTTGTTGTTATTTATTTTTTACGTCGTTTGAATTTTAATATAGTTTTAAGTGTTTTTCAGTGTTGAGTCCCAAACAGCGATTGACAAACCAAGATCCAACGCAATCGCTGTTTGCGGCAATCTAAAACAGATTGCCATTCCTTAATAGAAGGTACTGAAATTTAGGATTGTGAAAGGAGTGACCGGCGAAGAAAAAGCCAATAAACTGAATAAAAAAATATGAATACTTCGCAAATAAATTACAGAGAATTGTCTAGGTTTTTCATTCATTTAGTGACTTCTATCCGCGTTTGTCTAACTTTTAAACCGTTTTCTGCCCTAATGAATTAGTTTGGATTTAAAATGTCTGTAATTTTTCTGGTTCTGATTGGCTGAGGAATGTTTATAAATTCCAAAGCTCTTCAATGAAAAATTATTTAGGCTTTTTTATCACTTAGTGACTTCTCTTCAAGTTTGCCTAACTTTTAAACCATTTATTGCCCTCATAAATTAGAATAGATTTAATGTGTTTGTAATTGGTCTGGTTGACCTTTTTTGACTGGCTCAGGAATATTTATAAATTCCAAAGCAATTTGGTAAAAACTTGTCTAGGTTTTTCATTTACTTAGTGACTTCTCCCAAAAGTTTGCCCAACTTTTAAACCATTTTCTGTCCTAAGAACTGAGAATGGATTTATTGAATTTTTAATTGGAGTGTGGTTGACTTTTTCTGATTGGCTCAGGAATATTCATGCGTTCCAAAGCAATTCAATAAAAACTTTTTAGCTTTTTTATCCACTTAGTGACTTCTCTTCGAGTTTGCCTAACTTTTAAACCGTTTTCTGGCCTCATAAGTTAGTATAGATGTTATGTGTTTGTACTTGGTCTGGTGACCTTTTCTGACTGGCTCAAAATTATTTATAAATTCCAAAACTCTACAATAAAAATTTATTTAGGCTTTTTCATCACTTAGTGACTTCTCTCCAAGTTTGCCTAACTTTTAAACCGCTTTTTGCCCCCATAAATTAGTATAGATTTAATGTGTTTGTAATCGGTCTAGTTGACCTTTTCTGACTGGCTCAGGAATATTTATAAATTCCAAAGCAGATAAATAAAAACTTGTCTAGGTTTTTAATTTATTTAGTGACTTCTCCCAAAAGTTTGCTTAGCTTTTGAACCATTTTCTGTCCTAAGAAATGTGTATGAATTTATTAAATTTTTAATAGGTCTGGTTGACTTTTTCTGATTGGCTCAAAAATATTTATGCATTCCAAAGCAATTCAATGAAAACTTGTCTAGGTTTTTCATTTATTTAGTGACTTCTATCCGCATTTGTCTAACTTTTAAACCGTTTTTTGCCCTAATAAATTAGTTTGGATTTAAAATGTCTGTAATTTTTCTAGTTCTGATTGGCTGAGGAATGTTTATAAATCCCAAAGCTCTTCAATGAAAAATTATTTAGGCTTTTTTATCACTTAATGACTTCTCTCCAAGTTTGCCTAACTTTTAAACCGTTTTTTGCCCTCATGAATTAGTATAGATTTAATGTGTTTGTAATTGGTCTGGTTGACCTTTTCTGACTAACTCAGAAATATTTATAAATTCCAAAGCAATTTAATGTAAACTGGTCTAAGTTTTTTATTCACTCAGTGACTTCCCTCAAACGTTTGCCTAACTTTTAAACCATTTTGTACCCTAATAAATCACTTTGGATGTATTGTCTTATTAATTGGTCTGGTTGACCTTTTTTGACTGGTTTAGGAATATTTATAAATTTTAAAGCAGTTTAATGAAAACCTGTGTAGGTTTTTAATTCACTTAGTGACTTCTCTCAAAAGTTTGCCTAACTTTTAAACCATTTTCTGTCCTAAGAAATATGTATGAATTTATTTAATTTTTAAATGGTCTGGTTGACTTTTTCTGATTGGCTCAGAAATACTTATCCATTCCGAAGCAATTCAATGAAAACTTGTTTAGGTTTTTCATCCACTTAGTGACTTCTATTCGAGTTTGCCTAACTTTTAAACCGTTTTCTGCCCTAATAAAATAGTATGGATTTAAGGTGTTTGTAATTTTTTTGGTTTACCTTTTCTGACTGGCTCAGGATTATTCTTAAATTCCAAAGCTCTTCAATGAAAAATTGGTTAGGCTTTTTATTTACTTAGTGACTTATCTCCAAGTTTGCCTAACTTTTAGACCGTTTTCTGGCGCCTCATAAGTTATTATAGATGTTATGTGTTTGTACTTGGTCTGGTGACCTTTTCTGACTGGCTCAGGAATATTTATAAATTCCGAATCAATTCACTGAAAACTTGTCTAGGTTGTTTATTCACTTAGTGACTGTAGGTTTTTAATTCACTTAGTGACTTCTCTCAAAAGTTTGTCTAACTTTTAAACCATTTTCTGTCCTAAGAAATGAGTATAAATTTATTGAATTTTTAATTGGTCTAGTTGACTTTTTCTGATTGGCTCAAAAATATTTATGTATTCCAAAGCAATTCAATGAAAACTTATATCCACTTACAACGAAATGTCGCGAAGTTTCAGGCGCCGCTTTTGCAAATTTTTGGATATGTTTTAAAGGACCAAGATCTAAGAGGCACATATTTTTTTTATCGGCTGATAAACGGTTTTAAGGGTAGTTTTGCTCTATCAAAGTTGGGGCTAAAAATGCAGATTTTGCTGTTTCTCGAATACCACAAATTATATTTGAGTCGTTTCTTTTTCCAAAAGTTTTGTTGTGACTAGAAATAAAAGAAAACATTTTTTGTTAAATTCCCCCCCTCTTCATGAGGGCACACTACCCCATTTAGAACTTTTTTAATTATAAAAATGATAATTACGGCGGTAAAATTTTGAGAAAAACATATGTTATTTTATACACTTAACCTAATTTTACCTGTTGTTGGATTTTGTCGAAAAACATTTTTTTGGGGGGTAAATACCACTTACACGAATACGTATATGGTAGGATGTATTTTAATGATTTTTGTTTTATTTTTTTCTGAAGCGAAGTATTTCGACGAGAAAGTAAAAAAATTATTTTTTAAGATTTTTTTCGATGACCCCCATGCCCACCCTCCACCATTCCCTTATAGCAGTTTGAGCTTCCTACTTAAAAAACCAGAAAATTCGATATTATTATGATCCCTCTACTATCTATATACACCGAAAGTAAAGCATACCAATTTTTTGTAACCCCGTCTGATAGCGGTAAATTACCCCTTGTAAAATTTTTAATTAACAAGAAAGTAGTCATAATAACAGCTAAATTTTAAAAAATTAAGGTTATTTTATACATCAACATTAATTTTACTTGTATTTGGGTTTTGTTGAAGGGAAATGTTTTGAGGGTAAACACCCTTTAGGTCAAACACTTATATAATAGGATGTATTTCTATGATTTTTAATTCAATTTTTATCTGAAACGAAGTATTTTAACGAGGAATTGGAAAATTAATTTTTTTGAACTTTTCCATTACTTCTCTTTCCCACCCTCCACCTTATCTTACCAGAGGGTGAGTCATCTACTTAAAAAATTGGAAAATTCGAGATCATTACGATCTCTTTTTATACATCGAAAAAAATTCTAAACTTTTGCACCTCCGTAAGGGGGTAAACTACCCTTTCTGAGGTTTTTAAGTATTCAAAAAATTGTCATTATAACAGCAAAATTAAAAAGAAAAACACTTTATTTTATATACCAAAACTTATTTTATTAAAATTTTTTGGGGTTTGTCGAAGAAAAATTTTTGGGGGTAAACATCCTTTACAGCAAGTACGTATATAAAATATCTATATAAAAACTGTGGTTAATTGTCTGAGCTTTACAAAAATTTGGAAGTTTTGTATATTAAATATACCTACACGAGATGGCTCAGAATTATTTATAAATTTCAAAGCTCTTCAATGAAACATTGTTTAGGCTTTTTATTCACTTAGTAACTTTTTTTCAAGTTTGCCTAACTTTTAAACCGTTTTCTGGCCTCATAAATTAGTATAGATTTATTGTGTTCGTAATTGGTCTGGTTGACGTTTTCTGATTGGCACAAAAATATTTATAAATTCCAAAGCAGTTAAATGAAAACTTGTCTAGGTTTTTAATTAAATTAATGACTTCTCCCAAAAGTTTGCTTAGCTTTTGAACCATTTTCTGTCCTAAGACATATGTATGAATTTTTTTAATTTTTAATTGGTTTGGTTGACTTTTTCTGATTGGCTCAAAAATATTTATGCATTCCAAAGCAATTCAATGAAAACTTGTCTAGGTTTTTCATTTATTTAGTGACTTCTATCCGCGTTTGTCTAACTTTTAAACCGTTTTCTGCCCTAATGAATTAGTTTGGATTTAAAATATCTGTAATTTTTCTGGTTCTGATTGGCTGATTGATGTTTATAAATTCCAAAGCTCTTCAATGAAAAATTATTTAGGCTTTTTTATCACTTAGTCACTTCTCTTTAAGTTTGCCTAACTTTTAAACTATTTTCTGCCTTCATAAATTAGTATAGATTTAATGTGTTCGTAATTGGTTTGGTTGACGTTTTCTGATTGGCACAGAATTATTTATAAATTCCGAAGCAATTTAATGAAAATTTGTCTAGCTTTTTTATTCACTTAGTGACTTCCCTCAAACATTTGCCTAACTTTTAAACCATTTTGTACCCTAATAAATTACTTTGGATTTATTGTTTTTTAATTGGTTTGGTTAACCTTTTCTGAGTAGCTCAGGAATATTTATAAATTCCAAAGCAATTTAATGACGATTTGTGTAGGTTTTTAATTCACTTAGTGACTTCTCTCAAAAGTTTACCTAACTTTTAAACCATTTTCTGTCCTAAGAAATGAGTATGGATTTATTGAATTTTTAATTGGTCCAGTTGACTTTTTCTGATTGGCTCAGAAATATTTATACATTCCGATGCAATTCAATGAAAACTTGTCTAGGTTTTTTATCCATTTAGTGACTTCTATCAGAGTTTGCCTAACTTTCAAACCGTTTTCTGTCCTAATAAATTAGTATGGATTCAAGGTGTCTGTAATTGTCTGGTTGACCTTTTCTGACTGGCTCAGAATTATTTATAAATTCTAAAGCTCCTCAATAAAAAATTGTTTCGGCTTTTTATTCACTTAGTGACTTTTTATCAAGTTTGCCTAACTTTTAAACCGCTTTCTGGCCTCATAAATTAGTATAGATTTATTGTGTTTGTAATTGGTTTGGTTGACGTTTTCTGACTGGCACAGAAATATTTATAAATTCTGAAGCAATTTAATGAAAATTTGTCCAGCTTTTTTATTCACTTAGTGACTTCCCTCAAACATTTGCCTAACTTTTAAACCATTTTGTACCCTAATAAATTACTTTGAATTTATTTGGTTTGGTTAACCTTTTCTGACTGACTCAGGAATATTTATTATTTCCAAAGCAATTTAATGATAAATTGTGTAGGTTTTTTATTCACCTAGTGACTTCTCTCAAAAGTTTACCTAACCTTTAAACCATTTTGTGTCCTAAGAAATGAGTATGGACTTATTGAATTTTTAATTGGTCTGGTTGACTTTTTCTGATTGGCTCAGAAATATTCATCCATTTCGAAGCAATTCAATGAAAACTTGTCTAGGTTTTTTATCCACTTAGTGACTTCTATCAGAGTTTGCCTAACTTTTAAACCGTTTTCTGCCCTAATAAATTAGTATGGATTTAAGTTGTCTGTAATTTGTCTGGTTGACCTTTTCTGACTGGCTCAGGATTATTTATAAGTTCCAAAGCTTCTCAATGAAAAATTGTTTAGGCCTTTTATTCACTTAGTGACTTCTCTCCAAGTTCGCCTAACTTTTAAACCGTTTTCTGCCCTCCTAAATTAGTATAGATTTAATGTGTTTGTAATTACAAACACATTGGTCTGGTTGATCTTTTCTGACTGGTTCAGGAATATTTATGAATTCCAAAGCAATTCAATAAAAACTTGTCTTGGTTTTTCATCCACTTAGTGACAAGTCTCAAAAAGTTGCCCAACTTTTAAACTATTTTTTGTCTTAAGAAATAGGTATGGATTTATGGAACTTACAATAGGTCTTAATGAAGTGTTGCTTTTATGGATTTTAGGAAGGCCATAAAAATGAGGTGCTTTGGAATAGTGTGGTGTTAATTTTGATCTCTCAAATGGTTTTAATTTGTCTTTATATTTAAAAAGAGTTTTATATATTTTATTTTCAATTGAAGTTGTCGGATCTTTATGTAATTTTTTGTATGGTCCCGTAGTGATCATATTGTTTATTTTGTCATTGTAAATGTTTGTGTCTGATATTACTGTGGCATTTCCTTTATCAGCAGGTAAAATCTTAATTTTTGAGTCATTCCTTAGATTTTGAATTCCTCTAAGTTCAGACTTGGTCAGGTTTGGAGTAATATGTTCGTTTTTCCCCAAAGCTATTTTGGAGAAAAATAAATTACAGAGAATAAAATAAGTATGGGTTTATTTTATGTTTATTTGATCTGGCTGACCTTTTCTGGCTAACTCAGACATATTTATAAATTCCAGAGCAATTTAATGAAAACTTGTCTACGTTTTTCATCCTCTTAGTGATTTCTCTCAGAGTTTGCCTAAATTTTAAGCCGTTTTCTGCCCTAATAAAATAGTATGGATTTAGGCTGTTTGTAATTTGTCTGGTTAATCTTTTCTGACTGGCTCAGGATTATTTATAAATTCCAAAGCTCTTCAATGAAAAATTATTTAGGCTTTTTTATCACTTAGTGACTTCTCTTTAAGTTTGCCCAACTTTTAAACCATTTTCTGCCCTCATAAATTAGTATAGATTTAATGTGTTTGTAATTGGTCTGGTTGACCTTTTCTGACTGGCTCAGAAATATTTATAAATTCCAAAGCAATTTAATGAATACTTGTCTAGGTTTTTTATTTACTTAGTGTTTTCTTTCAAAAGTTTGCCTAACCTTTAAACCATTTTGTACCCTAATAAATTACTTTGGATTTATTGTTTTTTTAATTGGTCTGGTTGACCTTTTCTAACTGGTTCAGGAGTATTTATAAATTTTAAAGCAGTTTAATGAAAACTTGTGTAGGTTTTTAAGTCACTTAGTGACTTCTCTTTAAGTTTGCCTAACTTTTAAGCCATTTTCTGCCCTCATAAATTAGTATAGATTTAATGTGTTTATAGTTCGTCTGGTTGACCTTTTCTGACTGGCTCAGAAATATCTATAAATTTTGAATCAATTCAATGAAAACTTGTTTAACTTTTTAATTCACTTAGTGACTTTTCTGAAAAGTTTACCTAACTTTTAAACGGTTTTCTCTTCTAAGAAATGAGTATGGATTTATTGAATTTTTAATTGGTCTAGTTGACTTTTTCTGATTAGCTCAGAAATATTTATACATTTCGAAGCAATTCAATAAAAACTTGTCTAGGTTTTTCATCCACTTAGTGACTTCTATTCGAGTTTGCCTAACTTTTAAACCGTTTTCTGCCCTAATAAAATAGTATGGATTTAGGCGGTTTGTAGTTTGTCTGGTTGATCTTTTCTGACTGGCTCAGGATTATTTATAAATTTCAAAGCTCTTCAATGAAAAATTGTTTAGGCTTTTTATTCTCTTAGTGACTTCTCTTCAAGTTTGCCTAACGTTTAAACCATTTTCTGCCCTCATAAATTAGTATAGATTTAATGCGTTTGTAACTGGTCTGGTTGACCTTTTCTGACTGGCTCAGAAATATTCATAAATTTCAAAGCAATTCAATGAAAACTTGTCTAGGTTTTTTTAGTAACTTAGTGACTAAAAGTTTGCCCAACTTTAAAATCGTTTTCTGCCCTAATAAATTGGTATGTATTTAGTCTGTTCGCAATTAGTCTGGTTGACCTTTTCTAACAAGCTCAGGACTATTTATAAATTCCGAAGCAATTCAATGAAAATTTGTTTAGCTTTTTTATTCAGTTAGTAACTTCTCTCAAACGTCTGCCTAACCTTTAAACTTTTTTCTACTTTAATAAATTACTTTGGATTTATTCTCTTTTTTATTGATCTGGTTGACCTTTTTTGACTGGCTCAGGAATGAATTTCGAAGCAATTCAATGAAAACTTGTCTAGGTTTTTCATTCACTTAGTGACCTCTCCCAAAGTTTGCCTAACTTTTAAACATTTTTCTGTCCTGATAAATTAGTATTAATTTAATGTGTTTTTTATTAGTCTGGTTGACCTTTTTTGACTGGCTCAGACATATTTTTAAATTCCGAAGCAATTCAATGAAAACTTGTTTATATTTTTTATCCACTCAGTGACTTCTTTCAAAAGTTTGTCTAACTTTTAAACAATTTTCTACCCTAATAAATTACTCAGGATTTATTGTGTTTTTAATTCGTGTAATTGACCTTTTTTGACTGGCTTAGGAATATGTGTAAATTCCGAAGCAATTTAATGAAAACTTGTCTTGGTTTTTTATTCACTTAGTGACTTCTGCTGAAAGCTTGTCTACCTTTTAAACTATTTTGTGCCCTAATAAATTACTTAGGATATATTGTGTTTTTAATTGGTCTGGTTGACCTTTTCTGACTGGCTCAGAAATATTTATAAATTCCCAAGCAGTTCAGTGAAAACTTTTCTAGCTTCTTTCTTTAATTAGCGACTTCTCTGTTCTAGACTGTTGACCATTCTCACATTTCCTGTCTAATAATTTACTTAATGGCGTTAAAAATTAGTAAGAAACTAAACATATTTTTAGTTGCTCTTCTAATATGGATGAAACTGGATCATGTAAAATTCGATAACCTTTGTATAAAAAGAAATAATAGTTACCAAACCAATTGTTTGAAAGGTTTCCTTTTCAGTATTTTGTTCACGATGGTTTTTCAAGCCAAAGTCGTGGGCTAAACGTCGCGAATTCGAACAAGAGCTTCCAAATTGTTCAGCAATAAGATCAATGTTTTACATAAGCTTCGAAACGGCATCTCTCCATCGCCCGGAAATTAGGGAAGCGCACTTTCATTTGCCTAATACCCTTAAGTACCTGTAAAGTAATAATTTACAACTTAGTCCGAAAATATAACAGTCGTTAAAAGGCTTAAACAATGACGAGGCTTTACCGAAATTTTAAAGATTCAATTTAACATCGCCGGGTATTCATTGGGGCTGGAAAATTTATATTTATGTGGCGCGTATGGGCTTAGGCCACAACCGAATATGTATTTATGCAAACGAGCCTCAAATTCTTTCTTGTGTCTTATCCGGGGGAGGGAACGCGATATTATCCGGGGAAGGGAACACGATAACATCACTTTGTGAAATGTATTCCTTGGCTAACTCCACCAAGCTCGATTCAGAAGCCCATTTGAGCTTTTTTATAACAAATCAATTCCAACTACTGTAGTTGAAATAATTCAGATGATGAAACGATTAAAATTGGTTAAGGTGCTTCAAATTTTTTAACTGTTTCTTTAGATTAGTCCTTCCTAATATTTGATTGTTATAGAAGTCTATGCCTATTCGACTGCTGTAGAAGTCCATGCCTATTCGACTGCTATAGAAGTCCATGCCTATTCGACTGCTGTAGAAGTCCATGCCTATTCGACTGCTATAGAAGTCCATGCCTACGAGTCAGTGGCTGGCGAGCATGCCTATGAGTCAGTGGCTGGCGAGTCTCCGCTAACGTTCCCACTACCTTTTAGTGTCTAGAAAATTATGTAATTTAAAAAATTCATGCACATAACGATTACCAACAAATAATTTAACAGTACACAACAGAAGTTGAAGGTTCGACTCAGAAGTAGCTACGTCTGTATTCAAGTGCAACAGAGTTAAGAACCAGGCTCGCCATTGCGTGCTCATACATATTCAGACGTTTATAACAAACGTTCGCAGGAACATGCACAAAGCGAAAAATAAACCTCCCATTAACATCTCCGCAACGCCCGAGATCAAACAAAATGATTTCTTTCGCTCGGGAGCGCCTTCTGAAAACCAGAAGCCGGCTTTACCGTCGAAGAAAGCGATAGATTTAAGCCGGCCCCCTAATTCAATACAAAATAAATCCCGTTGTTTATTTATAAAGGTGAACGAAAAACGTCGGCATCTTCTTAGGGGGCGAATTTTCATTTGTAAATATTTATTAGCGTTCGTCGGTTGATTTATTTTCGGGGGTAAAGATTGTGTCGTTTCCGCGGCAGGTAAGCTCCTTACGACAAAGAGCGCGAGGTCGCGATGCCAATGAGCAGGTCGAGAAAAAAAGGTGTAATCCTCGGCTTCGATACGAAAAACACGATTCTATCTCGACCGCCACGTCTGAGAATTTTAAAGCCCGTTCGCCGTTAGACACGGGAGCTTAAATTGACGTACAATTCTTGTACATCAACGACGAATTTATCCGAAACTGATCGTTTCCTTTAATGTGTTTTCTTGAGGGATGAATTCTCCTGGAAAATAGCACGCAAGGGGTGGCGGGTTGCATTCTTTGAGTACGTATTCTGCAGTGTGAGTGGGGGCGTGGTCATCATGTGATACGCGTCTCTGTCGAGTTATGAAGTCCTAAAAAAAAACATACAGCAATAGGCCTGTTATTAACGATGTCTGGGTAAAATGAAAGTCAACCTAATAAGGTCCCGATGGCCTCTTAAGCATTGTAGAATTTGCTGAATTTATAAGAAGACAAGCAGCTTCATTAAAATTAGATGTTTCAGTCGCCCATAAGTAATAAAAAAATTCAAACGAATCAAAGGAAAACCAGCGGTGTCCCTGTTGTTCGAATTGGCTCATTTGGGACCCCGGAACAAGCTGGTGTGTCGCTGGGATAACTAAGTATGGTATAAAGGCGGCGGTGCATGTCGAACGTTGGCAGCCATGTCTCTGCCCTATCACCTAAGTGGGTTATCTGGATCCCTGCCGATGGCGCTATTTAAATGGGAATTTGATCGAATTAATCTTGTTATTTCGTAGTAAGAGAAACAGATTAACTTGACAGTAAGCACATTAGCCGATTTAACTTCGACTAAATAAATAAGCTTGTTATTGTTAGAACGACAGGAGCTTATCTGTCATTTAAGTGGCCCGGCCTTTGACCCGTAAACTGCACCGGATTTTTACGTGCTGAATAGCGCTTCTAAATTGGGGAAGGCCTTTTTGACGCAACTGAAGCTTTGAGAGCAACAGTTCAGTTCGAAAAATTATAACTGATAATACTCGTTGCCAAGGCAAATAGCAGTAGCTTGCAGATAGCTGACTGACTCAATTATTGAGTTGTAGCAAGAAAAAAGATAATAATGTAGGTGAGTTGCTCTGGAGTTTAGCAAAGGATCTAGAAATTTATGTTTTGAGTCTTTCTTATTGCTTCGTAACCCGGAAATATTATTGGGCCATTCAGAAAAAGCCTGACGGACCAATCAAAAACTAATCAATTTAAATGAAATATTACGTTATCCAAGTCATTCAAGAAAATATGAAAATTGTCGTGAAACAGTCGAACGTACCCCGGTTGAAAATCTTTACAACCAACAACCATAGCCATGTAATGTTCTATAGAGCAGGCACTATTGGTGACCTTTGTAACTGTAGTTACATCGTACATAATTTCACAAGAAATTAGCTTGAATGATTTAAAGAATTGAGTTAATTGTGTGGTTATTCGCACAGATTTTGGAGCCACTCAAACAGGTGTTGCAATAATTTAGAAATCTAGAGGATCTAGATCATCCTTAGAACCATATGGGTGGCTCGCTACATTAGCTTTTATGATTAGTCAAAATTTATTAGACTTTTCAAGGATTTCATAACTGCGTGGTCGATGTGCCCATTATTCCATTCCTTACCGCCTATAACCCACCCCTATTGGTTGGGTAAACGAACTATATCCAAATGTAGATAATAGACAAACACTGAAGCCTTACTCTTTGAGTATAAGTCATAAAAATCAACAGCTGTGAAAACCGATAACCTCTTAATATAAAGCAAGACAAGAGAAAGTGCATGTTAGGATGCACTGCAACTTGGTTTGACATTTGACAAGTGATTTAATTTTACATGAACAGCATTTATTATAATTTAACGAAGCTTCCACATAATATTATCCACGTTTAATTTCAATAGCCACATGGAAATTACCACAAAACAAAATTTAAAACAATAGTTGAATTGAAGCACAGAACTTGTCCCCTGAAACCAAGAAACCAGTTTCTCTCTGAAGATGACAGCTTGGCTGTCGAAACGCGTTAGAGCAACCTTTGTTGTGTTTTTAAATTTTTCTTGGTTTCAGGGGACAAGTTCTGTGTTTCAATTTTTGGACCAGTCCGTTCCATCAAACAAATAGTTGAATTAACCAGCTTTCGTCCCTCGCGACATCGTCGCCAAAATAAGCGAAATTGCACATTCGACCTCTAATTCATTTCGTTTGATTTACGCATTCCACGTCGAGTTTGTTTACCCTTGCAGCCTTCGATGTGATTTAGGATTCCCTCAGCGATATAATACACTTTGAAATGCGCCTTATATTTATTTTGATATCATCGTAAAACTTGGAATAATAAATAAGCCAACAAATCCTGATCTAGGCGCTTCTGGCCCCGGCTATTTATACGAACTACTTTACATTATCCAGAGTAGATAAATATTGGCGCGATGTGCTGCCAATGCAACTCCTGGCGAATTTAAATGCGAAAGCAGCCAAATCAGGCCATTACGTACCATCTGAAAGCTTTATTGAGGGCATAATAACCAGCTAAAGTTGAATCGTCAGTGAGATCAATTTTCAAGAAACGGGCGGTCAAAGAGATTTGACATATTTTAAATTTAGGATTGTTGCTGCTCTCGAAAATCTGTTTACTTTGATCTGTCTATTTTAATTCGTCGGGTTTCTCTGCGCTTAAGTTGCTATCATCGGGGGGACGTTGACGAAATGTCGTCGCTATGTGCAGTTGAATTAAAAATGACCGTCGTTATGTGCGGTTGAATTAAAAATGATTCATTGACGAGAGCGAGGATCGAACTAGGAACCTATTACGTGGTACGTAAGCTTTTTAAGGGACAAGCTACCGCACGCTACCACTTTTTAATATTGTAACGCAATATAAATAGATGAAATAGAATTTAGAATAGAATTGTAGAATTTAGTACATAAGAAAAGTTTCTAGAATGATCTGATAAGGGGAAAGCGACCGCGATAACGAAGTAAACGGCAGATAAGCGTTCCCGAAATTTCGACAAACGATAAGCCTTATCTGCGTGATTTTTCTACAACTCGGGACCCAAAACTATATAAGGCGGTCAGCTTTCTCTCGAGTCAGTTAGTTAGAATCTATGTAATTAGTGAGTTAGCAGAAGTCAGAGACTAAATAGACTGAACCTAACACGGTAAGCAGTGAAGCCAGTTGAAAGCCTGGCGAAAGCCTAGCTGCATCTAGCTCGCAATGTCCTCTTATTATTTGACAGACCTTTGCGAAGATAACATCGGTTTTTTTTTAAAGAAAATGGGCTGTAAATATGGGGAAGTGTATTGTCGATCATTGTTGAAACCTCAGTGAACACATTAGTGAAGGAAAATCAAGAGTTTCATTCTTTGGGTAGGTAAAAATAAAATATATAAATATTCAATTATCGGCGTGCGCGCGTCGCCATTTCACTGCAATCATGACGTGTTTACAGCACCGGCTTAACAATATTGTACACAGGCGTCGCGTATTGAAAGAAAATTATTTTATTATTAAACCAAGATGTCTTTGAAAATAGTTCTCCTGAACTTTTACCAAAAAGCACTTATAAAAATTATCCTATTGGTCCAAAAGCCCCTAATTCTAAAGTTTCATCCAAATCGTTAGAACCGTTACGCGGCAAGTTTCGTATTTATAAATTTTACTTAATCCGACCATATCAAAGAGTAGTGGAATGCACCTCCCCACTTCCCCGGATTTTAGCTTCAACTGTACGCATGAGACAACATTGATACGTTCAGTCTATTTAGTCTCTGGTAGAAGTCAATAATAAGTGAGTTAATTGTTCAATTGTGGTGACCTAAGTTTAGTTTAGTAATAAAGTGGGTATTATTTTCAATTCACGTGTGAATCAATTCGAACCGATAAAACACGTAACAATATGTACTACTGTCGGTAGCACACTTAGCATCTTCTGCACATCAGAAACTGCTGGCTGAATATGTTTTCGTAGCTTTAACCACTGCTAACAGCTGATTGGATCATTGGTTGCCAACGAAACGAAAAATGTGTTGTCATGATCCTTCAACGACTGATAGATACCTTCTCAGACGTCCTCGTGTATCACCGGTTAAAACTTCAATGTGTCTCTATGCGCTTTGAACTTTTTATTGGATTCTTCAGCCTCGAGGTCAGAATGAATACCAGTAACCAGTAGCTTTGGGGAATTCGGCTTGTCAAAGATTTAAACTAATCGACAATGAACTTTTTCAATACGTTTAATTTTCAGATAAAATTAAATTTAATACCGAGAGCTTTTAACGTGCCTTCGAATTTAAATGGATATTCCATCGGGGCCTAATTGAATATCTAACTTTATTAAATACCGACCGAAGCTTTGGGATAAAAACCAGCAGGGTTAGAATGACTAACTGTGATTTTTTTAACGTAACGTACCTAAATGACAGTTCAAGGTTGTTCTGTTTGGAATTCAATATGAAATTTAAAGCAATTTTGTAAGCGTAGAAGCGTAGAAACATTTTTAAAAAATTGCTTGGAAATCTTGGCATATGTCTGCGCCATCCACAAAAAGCCTTACAGATAAATTAAAAACTATTCAATTTATACCAACGTTTAGGGCATCCAAAAAAATATAAAAATGTTTTAAAATTTGGGCGAATACAAAAGAAAAGTTTGTAAAAGAATTAACAATTAATAGACGTTTTCGATGAATTGCTTGGGAATCTTGACATATCTCTGCGCCATCCAGAAAAAGCCTCACAGACAAATTAAAAACTATTTAATTTTCACCAATTTCTAGGGCAAAGCCAGCAGGATTAGAATGTTAATGTATCTGAAGGACACTTCAAGGTTTTTTTGTTTGAAATTCAATAGAAAATTTGAAGCAATTTTGTGGGCGTGTTTACCCAAATCGAAATTGAACATAGTGACTGAATAATAAACAAGACAACAATCATAAAATACATTACATTATTTATTAGCTTTTTTGTTAATTAAAATTGCTTCAGAATCTTGACATATATCTGTGCCATCTAGAAACCGAACATAGTGACTGAATAGTAAACAAAACAACAATCATAAAATACGTTACATTATTTATTAGCTTTTTTGTTAATTAAAATTGCTTCAGAATCTTGATATATATCTGCGTCATCTAGAAAAAGGCTCATAGAATTGTTTAAAACTATCCCATTTTTAGTATTTTGTAGTGAATCCAAAGAAATATGAAAGTGGTTTTAAAGAGACGAATACGAGCAGAGAAGTTTCTAAAACAATTAAGAACTTAGAAACGTTTTCAATAAATTACTTCGCAATCCTAGTATATTTCTGCGCCATTCAAGAAAAGCCTTACAGACAAATTAAAAATCATCCAAATTTTACTAGTTTTTGGGCATCCAAGGCAAGAAGGAAATGGTTTAAAAGTTAAGCAAACTCGAGCAAACAAATCTGTCAAAAAATTGGGAACGTAAAAACATTTCTTAAAAATTGCTTTGAAATCTTGGCATATGTCTGCGCCATCCAGAAAAAGCCTTACAGATAAATTAAAAACTATTCAATGTATACCAATGTTTAGGGCATCCAAGGAAATATGGAAATGGTTTAGAAGTTAGGCGAACTCGAGCAAACAGGTCTGTGGAAGAATTAGGAACGTAGGCACATTTTCAAAAAATTGCTTCGAAATCTTACCACATGCATACGCTATCCAGTAAAAGTCCTACCGATAAATTAAAAACTATCCAATTTATACCAATGCTTAGGGCATCCAAGAAAATATGAAACTGGTTTAAAAGTTAGGTGAATACCAAAATAAATGTCAGTAAAAGAATTAAAAATTAATAGACGTTTTAAATAAATTGCTTGGGAATCTTGGCATATGTCTGCGCCATGCAGAAAAAGCCTTACAGATAAATTAAAAACTATTTAATGTATACCAATGTTTAGGGCATCCAAGGAAATATGGAAATGATTTAAAAGTTAGGCAAACTCGAGCAAACAAGTCTGTAAAAGAATTAGCAACGTGGAAACATTTTCAAAAAATTGCTTTGGAATCTTGGCAAATGTCTGCGCTATCCAGTAAAAGTCCTACTGATAAATTAAAAACTATCCAATTTATACCAATGCTTAGGGCATCCAAGAAAATATGAAACTGGTTTAAAAGTTAGGTGAATACCAAAATAAATGTCAGTAAAAGAATTAACAATTAATAGACGTTTTAAATAAATTGCTGGGGAATCTTGGCATATGTCTGCGCCATGCAGAAAAAGCCTTACAGATAAATTAAAAACTATTCAATGTATACCAATGTTTAGGGCATCCAACGAAATATGGAAATGGTTTAAAAGTTAGGCGAACTCGAGCAAACAAGTCTGTAGAAGAATTAGAAACGTGGAAACATTTTCAAAAAAATGCTTTGGAATCTTGGCAAATGTCTGCGCTATCCAGTAAAAGTCCTACTGATAAATTAAAAACTATCCAATTTATACCAATGCTTAGGGCATCCAAGAAAATATGAAACTGGTTTAAAAGTTAGGTGAATACCAAAATAAATGTCAGTAAAAGAATTAACAATTAATAGACGTTTTAAATAAATTGCTTGGGAATCTTGGCATATGTCTGCGCCATGCAGAAAAAGCCTTACAGATAAATTAAAAACTATTTAATGTATACCAATGTTTAGGGCATCCAAGTAAATATGGAAATGGTTTAGAAGTTAGGCGAACTCGAGCAAACAGGTCTGTAGAAGAATTAGCAACGTGGAAACATTTTCAAAAAATTGCTTAGGAATTTTGGCAAATGTCTGCGCTATCCAGTAAAAGTCCTACTGATAAATTAAAAACTATCCAATTTATACCAATGCTTAGGGCATCCAAGAAAATATGAAACTGGTTTAAAAGTTAGGTGAATATGAAAAAAAAGTCTGTAAAAGAATTAACAATTAATAGACGTTTTCAATAAATTGCTTGGGAATCTTGACATATCCCTGCGCCAGGCAGAAAAAGCCTCACAGACAAATTAAAAACTATCCAATTTATACTAATTTCAAGGGCAAAGCCAGCAGGGTTAAAATGTTAATGCGTTTAAAAGACACTTTAAGGTTTTTCTGTTTGGAATTCAATGTAAAATTTGAAGCAGTTTTGTAAGCCTGTTTACCTAAATTGAAACCGAACAAAGTGACTAAATGGTAAACAAGACAGCAATCATAAAATACATTACATTACTTATTAGCTTTTCTGTGAATTAAAATTGCTTCGGAATCTTGACATATCTTTGCGTTATCCAGAAAAAGACTCATACACTAATTTAAAACTATCCAATTTGTAGTAGTTTGTAGTGCATCCAAAGAAATATGAAAGTTGTTTTAAAGATGGCGATACGAGCAGAAAAGTTTCTAAAACAATTAAGAAATTAGAAACGTTTTTAATAAATTACTTCGCAATCTTAATATATTTCTGCGCCATTTAAAAAGAGCCTTACAGACAAATTAAAAACTGTCCAAATTTTACTAATTTTTGGGCATCCAAGGAAATAAGGAAATGGTTTAAAAGTTAAGCAAACTCGAGCAAACATGTTTGTAAAAAAATTAAGAACGTGGAAACATTTTCAAATAATTGCTTTGAAATCTTAGCATATGTCTGCGCTAACCAGAAAAAGCCTCACAGATAAATTAAAAACTATCCAATTTATTCCAATGTTTAGGGCATCCAAGGAAACATGAAAATGGTTTAATAGTTTGGTGAATGTGAGAAGAAAAGTCTGTAAAAGATTTCACAACTGAAAGACGTTTTCAATGAATTGGTTCGAAATCTTGACACATCCCTACGCCACCCAGAAGAAGACTCACGGATTTGTACTAGTTTGTACTGCATCCAAAGAAATGTGGAAATAGTTTGAAAAAGGCGAATACGAGCAGAGAAGTTTCTAAAGGAATTAGGAACTTAGAAACGTTTTCAATGAATTGCTTTGGAATTTTAATGTATTCCTGCGCCGTTTAAAAGAGAGCCTTACAGACAAATAAAAAACTATCCAACTTATACTAAATTTTAGGGGATTCAAGGAAATATGGAAATGGTTTGAAAATAGCGAATACGAGCAGAGAAATTCCTAAAGAAATTGGGAACTTAGAAAGGTTTTCAGAGAATTGCTTCGGAATCTTTACACAGTTCTGCGCCATTTAGAAACAGTCTGGCCGATTTCCGATTGTCGTCAATTTAGTAAAAGAGTCGAACCTGCTTCGGTTAAAAATTTTTACAATTAACAACCATAGCCACGTTATGTTCTATAGAGCAGGCAATTTTCAATGAATTGCTTCGGAATCTTAATGTATTTCTGCGCTATTCAAAATAGAGCCTTACAAATAAATTAAAAACTATCTCTTGTCGTTCACTTGGGTGTCATCCTTCTCAAAGTGAGGTTACACCATTTTCCAAGTGCATCATAGTTGTTTTTCCTGTAAAGGATTTACTGTAACCCATCTTCGGACCGTCTGGGGCGATTGTATTTCATGGTTTTACTAAGTTAGGACGAAAACCTCAGATGGTTCCGGTTTTTCGGGAATGAGCAGGAAGGTGCTTCCCAAGCACGTGGCAGGGCCGACTAATAACCAAGGCTCTTTTTTGGTTGGGATCCTTGTCGGATTCATTTTTAAATCCTGGTCATCGGAAACTTTGGATGCATCTCTGATCTGCCAATCAGGACCTGTAACGAGACACGAGGAGGTCCAAAGGAGTGGTCATCGTCTCGTGGAAACCTCCAAGTGTGGGCTTCGAGGACTTCGGCGAAGGGAGTTTATGTAAATGTAGTCAATAGCTGCACGAAATACCGGCATCCACTTTGACCTGGGATTTTTCACGACGATCACTTAAGTACCCCATCTTTATATTTTTTATTTGGGGATTGTCCCAACCATGTCAATTAATTGAAGTGTCTGGATTCTGGATTCTGGATTCGTTGTGGGTTGCCTAAAAATTTAGGCCAGCACTTAGGCCACCCTTTCCGGGCCCATTGTGTTATCCCCGTGATTGAGGTGTCCTTGGTCATTCATTCAGCCACCCAACCTTGTTGAGAAACTGAAGAACGTCCCTTGGATGCGCCTCTCTCAAACTGGCCACACTAGGCCAGAAGTCCCCCAGCGTGGATCCTCTGATTGATGCTAGTGCCGGGCAGTGACACATCACGTGCTCGACACTCTCATCTTCTTCTAAGCACCCTCTGCAGCTCGGGTCGTTTATGATTCCCATTCTGTGGAGGTGTTTGTTTAATCGACAGTGACCTGTCCATATCCCTACAAGTTTCCTGAGATTATTCCTTGAGAGTTGTAGGCATAGTTTTGCCCTTTCCCTGCACGGCATTCTAATGAATGCGTGAGTTTGTCGGCATGTTGTTATTGATGCCCATAAGGCTTTGTGTTTACGATAAGTTTCTTCGTTAAGTAGGGATCTTACGGTTGATCTTGCCAGGGGAAGGGTTGGTTCTGGTCCAACGAATTGTCCCTCCGAACCCTTCCTCGCCAGTTTGTCAGCGCGTTCGTTTCCCTCTTTCCCAGAATGTCCTTTGATCCATATTAGATCAATTGCATTCTCTTGTGATAGACGTTCTAGAGCTAGGTGGCAATTCCATACCAGCACTGAGTTTGTTTTCACATTCCTCAGTGAAGTGTAACCTAAAGTATAATTCAGTTTGAAATTTTACCTACAGCCCTTTTTCGTTTGCTTACGTAGTTTGTTCTAGTGGGCTTAGGTCCAGCCAGTGTTAATTCTGCTTTTGTCTGTGCGGGAACTTAACCAATATTTTAATAGTTATATTTATGAATAGAGTATTTTAAATGTATTTCAAAGGTAACGTTTACCAACTGTTGTGAACCATTGTACGGAACAAAGTGCGCACTTTCTTTCAAATAAATAGTGTCAGTACTCTAAGACTAGAATAAGAAAGTTTGTGAAAGATACACCTACCTTGAGTGCGTACATTGTCAAGTGTAAAATACCGTGCAGTACATTAGAACTTATCCTGCCTTTGAAATATTTTGTTTTATTGCTTCTAAGTCTGTCTAAATTGTAAGGTTAGAACATAGACAGCAACACTCTCAATAAGGTAGGTCACAGAGAGAGTGACAATAAGAACGGGAACTACGCCATCTAGGAGTGAATTGTCCAGCTTCCGTGATTGAGTATATTTTGGTGATTTTTCGACGTCTCCTTTAGGTATATTGCATGATTCAAAATCACCTGGCGCCCCTTTTTGGTATTCTTTAGCCGTCGTGCCGCGCAATTACCAAACTTAATTCTATTTAAGCGGAATCTAGGACTTAGAAATATTTTCACTCTTGAGTTCCGGACTTGTCACTTTTTGGAAAGTTTTCCACATCGGCCCAAACGAGGGGTCCTCACAGGGGTGTACGACTCCCAGCCTGTAACAAGAAAAGGCTCTTGCTCTTTCCCCAACGCAAGCCGGCGATAGTGAAGGAAATTATTTCCTAGAAGAATTTCTAGTAAATTATAAATACTTAGCCACGACTCCTTCACTGGGGAAAAACTCCGTAACAAGTTTCTGAAGAAATTAAGAACTTAGCAACGTTTTCAATGAATTGCTTTGGAATTTTAATGTATTTCTGCGCCATTTAAAAGAGAGCCTTACAGACAAATACCAGCAGAGAAGTTTCTAAAGAAATTAGGAACTAAGAAACGTTTTCAGTGAATTGTTTCGGAATCTTGACACAATCCTGCGCCATTAAGAAACACTCTGACAGATTTTTGATTGTCGTCAATGAAGTAAAACAGTCGAACGTGCCCCGATTGAAAATTTTTACTAACAACCATAGCCACGTAATATTCTACAGAGCAAGCAATTTTTAATGAATTGCTTTGGAATCCCAATGTATTCCAGCGCCATTGAAAATAGAGCCTTACAGACAAATTAAAAACTATCCAAGTTATACTAATTTTTAGGGGATCAAAGGAAATATGGAAATGGTTTAAAAGTTAGCAAACTTGAGCAAACAAGTCTGTAAAAGAATTAGGAACGTAGAAACATTTTCAAAAAATTGCTTTGAAATCTTGGCATATGTCTGCGCCATCCAGAAAAAGCCTTACAGATAAATTAAAAACTATTCCATTCATACCAATGTTTGATTCAAGGAAATATAAAAATGGTTTAAAATTTAGGTGAATATGAGAAGAAAAGTCTGTAAAAGATTTCACAACTAAAAAACGTTTTTAATGAATTGCTTTAAAATCTTGACATATCCCTACGCCGTCCAGAAAGAGCCTTACAGACTTATTCAAAATTATCCGATTTGTACTAGTTTGTAGCGCATTCAAAGAAATATGGAGTTCTGGCAGCGGCAGCGAAATTGATGAAAAGCTCGTAAAAATAACAATGAACAAGTCAAATTCCCGACAAGTGACTCGACTGTTCGAGGTCGGGGATTATTTGTCTTTTTTTTATGGTTCGGGCCCTTTTTCCATTATGCATTTTCGTTACGGTAGAACACAAAAAAGTGACCTTACGCGTTTACGCCTTTAAAGATATACTAATGAATGGTTAGTTCGTAGAGTGTTTTACTTTTTCGAAATCGGTCGAGAATGCTTGGCTCTGTCGGCGCAATCTCAGGCCCCCTCCATTTTAGTTCGTTGCTAAGAAATCATCGCGAGTTTGGTCCGTCCTAGATGTATCTCTCTGAAGAAAGATGATAGCTTGGCTGTCGAAACGCGTTAGGGCAACCTTTGGTGTGTTTTTTAATCTTTCTTGCTTTTAGGGGACATTATTTGTATTTCAATTTTTGTCCTAGATCGAGTTCGCGCCGGATAACAAGAAACAAATAGTGATGGTCAAGGTAACGATTGCAGAGAAAACTATACGACAATGAAAACTGCCATGAATTTCTAAAAGCTTCCTAATTTGAGAAATATTAATTGCTATTTGAGGAAAAATAGTATTCTTTGTAATAAAAGCAGATTTCCGGACTTCGATTTTTGTTAGCCTCGGCCACAATTTACATCGTCCTCTATGAATGTTTTGCTTTTATTGGTAGATAAACAATGTACTAATTTCGTGTCAACAAAAAAGTTAGCGAATTTAGAAGTTCTTTGCCTCTAATGAGTGAGATCCTGGCTTTCAAATTAATTATAAATTGCAGCTGCCTCTTCTCTATAGTTATTAAAAGCCTGCTTTGGGCTACGGTTTCCCAAACTTTCGACATCTGTGTACCCCTAATTTTTCGTAACATTGAGTACCCCTCGGTAAAAAATTACATCCTAACGAATATCTATACTACTAGAAAGTGTGTTTGTCAGTTTGCCTTCTAAACATCGAATTTGAACAAAATATTCTGCAATCTGCACGAACTCTTTAAAGCTGCGTTTGTCTGCTAGACGTAACAACTAATTTGAACAAAACATCATTCTGCAATTTGTACGAACTCTTTAAAGCTGTGTTTGTCTGCTGAATGTATCAACAAATTTGAACAAAACATCATTCTTCAATCTACACGAACTCTTTAAAGCTGTGTTTGTCTGCTGAACGTATTAACGAATTTAAACAAAGCATCTACCTGGAATTTGCACGAACTCTTTAAAGCTTTGTTTGTCTGCTGAACGTATCAACGAATTTGAACAAAACATCATTCTACAATCTTCACGAAATCTTTAAAGCTGCATTTGTCTGCCTGAACAACGTATCAACTAATTTGAACAAAACATCATTGTGCAGTCTGCACGAACTCTTTCAAGATGTTTTGTCTGCCAAACGTATCAACGAATTTGAACAAAATATCATTCTGCAATCTGCTCGAACTCTTTAAAGCTGTTTTTGTCTGCTGAACCTATCAACGAATTTGAACAAAACATCATTCTGCAATCTGCCCGAAATCTTTAAAGCTGTGTTTGTCTGCTGAACAACCTATCAACGAATTTGAACAAAACATCATTGTGCAATCTGCAAGAACTCTTTCAAGATGTTTTGTCTGCTAACCGTAACAACAAATCTGAACAAAACATCATTCTGCAATGCGCACGAACTCTTTAAAGCTGTTTTTAGCTGCTGAACGTATCAACGAATTTGAACAAAACATCATTTTGCAATCTGCACGAACTCTTTAAAGCTGTGTTTGTCTGCTGAACGTATCAACGAACTTCCTCATTGTACAATCTGGACGAACTCTTTAAAGCTGCGTTTGTTTGCTGAACGTATCAACGAATTTAAACAAAACATCATTCTGCAATCTGCACGAACTCTTTACAGCTGAGTATTAACGAATTTGAACCCCCATACGTACACCTGGGGATACGCGCCTTTGGGAAACACCGCTTTATCGCATTAAGTATGTTAATTAAAGGAACGTATTAACGAATTTAAACAAAGCATCTACCTGAAATTTGCACGAACTTTTTAAAGCTATGTTGTCTGCCTAACGTATCAACGAATTTGAACAAAACATCATTCTGCAATCTTCACGAAATCTTTAAAGCTGCATTTGTCTGCCTGAACAACGTATCAACTAATTTGAACAAAACATCATTGTGCAGTCTGCACGAACTCTTTCAAGATGTTTTGTCTGCTAAACGTATCAACGAATTTGAACTAAATATCATTCTGCGATCTGCTCGAACTCTTTAAAGCTGTTTTTGTCTGCTGAACGTATCATCGAATTTGAACAAAACATTATTCTGCAATCTGCCCAAAATCTTTAAAGCTGTGTTTGTCTACTGAACAACCTATCAACGAATTTGAACAAAACATCATTGTGCAATCTGCATGAACTCTTTCAAGATGATTTGTCTGCTAAACTTATCAACGAATTTGAACAAAACGTCATTCTGCAATGTGCACGAACTCTTTAAAGCTGTTTTTGTCTGCTGAACGTATCAACGAATTTGAACAAAACATCATTCTGCAATCGGCACGAACTCTTTAAAGCTGTTTTTGTCTGCTGAACGTATCAACGAACTTCCTCATTGTACAATCTGGACGAACTCTTTAAAGCTGTATTTGTTTGCTGAACGTATCAACAAATTTAAACAAAATATCATTCTGCAATCTGCACGAACTCTTTACAGTTGAGTATTAACGAATTTGGACCCCCATACGTACACCTGGGGATACGCGCCTTTGGGAAACACCGCTTTATCGCATTAAGTATGTTAATTAAAGGAACGTATTAACGAATTTGAACAAAACATCATTCTGCAATCTGCACGAACTCTTTAAAGCTGTGTTTGTCTGCTGAACGTATCAACGAACTTCCTCATTGTACAATCTGGACGAACTCTTTAAAGCTGCGTTTGTTTGCTGAACGTATCAACGAATTTAAACAAAACATCATTCTGCAATCTGCACGAACTCTTTACAGCTGAGTATTAACGAATTTGAACCCCCATACGTACACCTGGGGATACGCGCCTTTGGGAAACACCGCTTTATCGCATTAAGTATGTTAATGAAAGGAATAATACCAGTGGCGCACATTTTTATTTTCTTCGTACTGTTTTCCGTTCGAGTTGTCGTTCGGCGTAATCGCGCCGAATCGCGCAAATAAGTGCATTCATTTAGATCTCCGCGCAAAATGCGAAATTCCAGTTTGAAAATTCATATCCGATTGAATCTATTCAACGCGAACACTATTTATTCCCGAGGGATAAAGCCCGACGACTATACAGCGTGTATCACAACATTTAATTTCTGACTCTGCTCCTGCAGATTTCCAGTTCGTGGCAAAAACACGTAATATATCACACAGTCGGCGGAAGCGATTGTCAAGGGAATATTGAACAGGTTATTCATAAAAAAAAGAACGATAAAAACGGTTCGCGCTTGAAGAAGATTTATTGGAAACATTGCAAGGATTACGGAAATGCGACATTTGAGTATTTTTTAATATTACGTTGAGCGGATTTTCCAGACGAATTAGACCACCCTGTCAAGTGCTAAACAACCCTGTTATCTCTAAATGCAATTTAAACTAAACGTGGAGAAAATTATGTAGTTTGCGGGAAGTAACATGACAGATGTTTTTCTAGTGGGCGCATATTCAATTTGATAAGCATCAGATGCGGTAACGTTGTCAAGTTGTAGCATGTTCTGTTGTATGGTGGCGTCCAAAATTCTAGGAAATATTCTTTAGTCATTTAGGGGAATGTGTTAACAATTTAAGAGTCTAGAAGAAGTCCTTATCCGTTCGTACCGCCACTGTAATTTTTTCGAAAGTTCGGGAACATTGGACCAACTTCATCGGATGACGCGAATATTGCATTTTCGCCCTAATCCCGTTTATGTGTGAAACTGGGTGTTTCTTCGACGATATAATCTGTTTTTCGGTCCGACACACACGAGATATCGCTCTAAAGCGACGCAACGAGATCCGCTAGGGTTTCCTCCTCTCACGATCGTTCGTTCCAACGCTATCTTTTCTAATGAACGCCGAAAAATTATTAAATTTTGCGTGTTAGCCCGAAGTAAACGTGGCTTTGTCTCAGGCATTACCTAGCCTAGTAAAATAGAGAAGAAAATATTGTAACGCAATGTACATAGATAGAATAGAATTAAATTTAGTGCTTAAGATAAGTTTTTAGAAAGATCTGATAAGGGGAAAGCGGCCGCCATAACGAAACCAACGGCAGATAAGCGTTCTAGAAATTTCGACAAACGATAAGCCTTACCTGCGTGATTTTTCTAGAATCCGGGAGTCAAAACTATATAGGGCGGTCAGCTTTACCTCGAGTAAGTTAGAGTCAGTCAATGTAATTAGTGAGTTAGTAGTTAGAAGCAAATAAGTGAGTTTATCATTCAGTTGTAGTGGGGCTTCTTAAGGAACAAAGAAAAGAAAAAATAAATAAAACGGAAAATATAAGGAAATATGCAAAAATGAAAGAATGAAAAGTCCAATTTCAAAACATCAGAGCACGGTAACTCACGGTAACAACTTCGGTGTTAAGCTTTCCAAAAAATCTAGAATTTTCGAAAGAGAAAATTTTTAAAAAGTCAAAATTATCAAAAAAAGTCGAAAATTAAAAAAGCAAAATTTTGAAAAAAGTTAAAAGTTTTAATAATTGAAAATTGTGTGACAAAAATTTTAAAGCTTTGAAATTTTAATCCAAAATTCGAAATTTGGAAATAAAGTCGGAAAAATTCGTTAAAAAAGTTCGACATTCTGATTTTTGCAGAGAAATTGAAATTTTAGAAATTTTAAAAAAATTAACTGTTCCATAAGATATCTTTGCGCCCCAACATACAGCTGATTACGCGCCGCATGATCGTATCAACTAATTTGAACAAAATATCATTCTGCAATCTGTTGGAACTCTTCAAAGGCTATACATAGCTGATAAAGCTAGTTTTATTGCGTTCTTAATCAAAGCATTTACACGTCATTCGTGCTTGGTTCTTCTCAAGGAAATATTCGTTTCAATTTGCGGGGGTTACGTCGCGTTTGTCGCTACCTCTAAACCACAACCTCATTCGATGTTTGAGATACCTAGCAATTTGGCAATCCGCATCATTACAAAGCGCTGTTGCGAGCGCCTACCCAGCTTCCAAATATTCCAAATTCCGAGAATATATCAAACGTTGACACGATACAATGAAACAATTAAAGGGGGCGCCTACTACCTTGTTTGTTCCCAAGCCAACGTTACCCCTACGAAACGACACGCTCGAGTGGGTTAGATTTCAAGAAATCTGTGGCGTGTTACACATTTGAAAATTTTATTCTTCGACGGTTCTCTGTACCGCACGCATTGCGTAACGAATAGGGTAAATATAGTAACCAATTGATGAAGTTTCGTCATTAAAAGGCGTGATAGGAGATGCAAAGGAAATTGGGCAAACCTATTGTTATATACGAAAACAAACTCGTTTGATACGTTTTCTGCCTTTTTTTTCCTTAAATTTATTTATAAAAATTGCTATAAAAACTACTTAAGTACGTAATACATCAATCAATTGATGTAGTTTCGTCATCAAAGGGTTTACAACCGTAGGAGATGATAACGAAATTGGGTAGGCTTATTGTTATAAACAAAAACAACATATTTTGACACGCTTTTTGCTTTATCTTCTTTAATTTTCTTATTAAACTGGCTATAGAAATTACTAAGGAACGTAATACATTAATCAATTGATGTAAATTTTGTCATCCAAGGGCTTAAAATTATAAGAGATGGAAACAAAATTGGGCAAACCTATGATTTTGTAACAAAACAAAATATTTTGTCACCCTTTCTGCGTTTTCTATTTTTATTTTTTTATTATTTAGAATTGCTATAAAAACTAGTCAGGAACGTAATATATTAATCAATTTATGTAGTTTCCTCAACCAAGGGCGTGAAATCAAACGTGATGTAAACAAAATTGGGCAAACCTATTGTTATATACGAAAACAAACTCGTTTGATACGTTTTCTGCCTTTTTTCCTTAAATTTATTTATAAAAATTGCAATAAAAACTACTTAAGCACGTAATTCATCAATCAATTGATGTAGTTTCGTCATAAAAGGGTTTACAACCGTAGGAGATGATAACGAAATTGGGTAGGCTTATTGTTATAAACAAAAACAACATATTTTGACACGCTTTTTGCTTTTCCTTTTTTAATTTCCGTATTAAAATTGCTATAAAAACTATTTAGGAACCTAATACATCAATCAATTGATGTTACTTGGTCATTCAAGGACTTAAAATTATACGAGATGGAAACGAAATTGGGCAAACCCATTGATGTATAACAAAACAAAATGGTTTGACACTGTTTCTGTGTTTCTTATTTTTATTTTCTTATCACCATTGCTATAAAAACTAGTTAGGAACGCAATAGAGCAATTAATTGATGTAGTTTTGTCATCTAAGGGCGTGAAATCATACAAGATACAAACGACATTGGGCAAACCTATTGTAATGTACAAAAACAAACTAGTTTGACATGCTTGTTGCATTTCTTACTTTAATTTTCATATCAAAATTGCTAGAAAAACTACTTAGAAACGTAGTACGTCAACTGATTGCTCCAGTTTTTTCATTGAAAGGCTTGAAATTATACATGATGCAAACGAAATTGGGCAGACCTATTGTTGCATAAGAAAACAAACTAGTTTGACACGCGTTCTGCTTTTCATCCTTGTTCTTCCTGATCAAAATTGCTATAAAAACTACTTAGGAAAATAATACACTAATAAAGTAAAGCAGTTCCAAGGGCTCACAACCGTAAGAGATGAAAACGAAATGGGGCAAATCTATTGATATATAACAAAATAAAATGGTTTGACACCGTTTTTGTTCTATAATGCACAGACCAATAGGTTTGAACATTTATTAGATTCGAAGTTTGGAAACCAAATACCGGTTTCGATCTTGTTAGATCTCGTCAGTTTGGTATATCCAACTCGAATGCTAATAAATGTTCCGACAAGTAAGTACTAAAACAATCACAGGCGTCGAGCGAGTGACTCTTTAGTACTACCACCTATTGGTCCATAGAGAAACTATGGCCATCGCCAACAATGTCATATGCAAGAAGAATGCAACCTAGACTACAAATTCATGCAGCCCTCCAGGCGTGTATAGTGAATCATAGGTAGCTGAACTACCAACAGTTGAAACACTGCGCCACCGTTTTTGTGTTTCTTATTTTTATTTTCTTAACAACATAGCTGTAAAGACCAGTTAGGAACGTAATATATCACTAAGTTGATGTAGTTTTGTCATCTAAGGACGTGAAATCATACGAGATACAAACGACATTGGGCAGACCTATTGTTATGTAGAAAACTAACTTCTTTGACACGCTTTCTGCATTTCTTACTTTCATTTTTATATTAAAATTGATAGAAAAACTACTTATGAACGTAGTACGTCAACTAACTGCTCTAGTTTTTTTATTGAAAGGCTTGAAATTATACATGATGCAAACGAAATTGGGCAGACCTATTGTTGCATAGAAAAAAAAACTAGTTTGACACGCCTTCTGCTTTTCATTCTTGTTCTTCCTGATCCAAATTGCTATAAAAAATACTTAGGAAAATAATACACTAATAAAGTAAAGCAGTTTCAAGGGCTCACAACCGTTAGAGATGAAAACAAAATGGGGCAAATCTATTGATATATAACAAAATAAAATGGTTTGACACCGTTTCTGTGTTTCTTATTTTTATTTTCTTATCAACATAGCTATAAAGACTAGTTAGGAACGTAATATATCACTAAGTTGATGTAGTTTCGTCATCTAAGGGCGTGAAATCACACGAGATGCAAACGACATTGGGCAGACCTATTGTTATGTACAAAACTAACTCCTTTGACACGCTTTTTGCATTTCTTACTTTAATTTTTATATTAAAATTGCTAGAAAAACTACTTAGGAACGTAGTACGTCAACTGATTGCTCCAGTTTTTTCATTGAAAGGCTTGAAATTATACATGATGCAAACGAAATTGGGCAGTCCTATTGTTGCATAAGAAAACAAACTAGTTTGACACGCCTTCTCTTTTCATCCTTGTTCTTCCTGATCAAAATTGCTATAAAAACTACTTAGGAAAATAATACACTAATAAAGTAAAGCAGTTCCAAGGGCTCACAACCGTAAGAGATGAAAACGAAATGGGGCAAATCTATTGATATATAACAAAATAAAATGGTTTGACACCGTTTCTGTGTTTCTTATTTTTATTTTCTTATCAACATAGCTATAAAGACTAGTTAGGAACGTAATATATCACTAAGTTGATGCAGTTTCGTCATCTAAGGGCGTGAAATCATACGAGATACAAACGACATTGGGCAGACCTATTGTTATGTAGAAAACTAACTTCTTTGACACGCTTTTTGCATTTCTTACTTTAATTTTTATATTAAAATTGCCGTGAAAACTACTTAGGAACGTAATACACCAATCAGTTGATAAAGTTTTATCATTCAAGGGCCCAGAATCATACAAGATGAAAACGAAATTGGGCAGACCTATTGTTAAAGACAAAAACAAACTAGTTTGACACGCTTTTTGCATTTCTACTTTAATTTTCTCATCAAAATTACTATCAAAGCTACTTATTAACGTAATACATCAATTGGTTAATGTAGTTTCGTCACCCAGGGGCATACAACCATAGAAGATGCAAACGAAATTGGGCAAACTTATTATTATATGCAAAAACAGACCAGATTGACACGCTTTCTGCTCTTTCTTCCTTAATTTCGTTATCAAAGTTGCTATAAAAGCTACTTAGGAACGTAATACACCAATCAATTGATGTAGTTTCGTCATCTAAGGGCTTAACATTATAAAAGATGCAAAAGAAATTGGGCAGACCTATTGTTATATACAAAGACAAACTAGTTTAATACGCTTTTCGGTTTATCTACTTTAATTTTTTTATAAAAATTGCCGTGAAAACTACTTAGGAACGTAATGCACTAATCAGTTGATAAAGTTTTATCATTCAAGGGCCCAGAATCATACAAGATGAAAACAAAATTGGGCAGACCTATTGTTAAAGACAAAAACAAACTAGTTTGACACGCTTTCTGCTTTTCTACTTTAATTTTCTTATCAAAATTACTATCAAAGCTACTTATTAACGTAATACATCAATTGGTTAATGTGGTTTCGTCACCCAGGGGCATACAACCATAGGAGATGCAAACGAAATTGGGCAAACTTATTATTATATGCAAAAACAAACCAGATTGACACGCTTTCTGCTCTTTCTTCCTTAATTTCGTTATCAAAGTTGCTATAAAAGCTACTTAGGAACGTAATAAACCAATCAATTGATGTAGTTTCGTCATCTTAGGGCTTAACATTATAAAAGATGCAAACGAAATTGGGCAGACCTATTGTTATATACAAAAGCAAACTAGTTTGATACGCTTTCCGGTTTATCTGCTTTAATTTTTTTTATAAAAACTGCCGTGAAAACTACTTAGGAACTTAATACACCAATCAGTTGATAAAGTTTTATCATTCAAGGGCCCAGAATCATACAAGATGAAAACGAAATTGGGCAGACCTATTGTTAAAGACAAAAACAAACTAGTTTGACACGCTTTCTGCTTTTCTACTTTAATTTTCTTATCAAAATTACTATCAAAGCTACTTATTAACGTAATACATCAATTGGTTAATGTAGTTTCGTCACCCAGGGGCATAAAACCATAGGAAATGCAAACGAAATTGGACAAACTTATTATTATATGCAAAAACAAACCAGATTGACACGCTTTCTGCTCTTTCTTCCTTAATTTTGTTATCAAAGTTGCTATAAAAGCTACTTAGGAACGTAATAAACCAATCAATTGATGTAGTTTCGTCATCTAAGGGCTTAACATTATAAAAGATGCAAACGAAATTGGGCAGACCTATTGTTATATACAAAAGCAAACTAGTTTAATACGCTTTTCGGTTTATCTACTTTAATTTTTTTATAAAAACTGCCGTGAAAACTACTTAGGAACGTAATGCACCAATCAGTTGATAAAGTTTTATCATTCAAGGGCCCAGAATCATACAAGATGAAAACGAAATTGGGCAGACCTATTGTTAAAGACAAAAACAAACTAGTTTGACACGCTTTCTGCTTTTCTACTTTAATTTTCTTATCAAAATTACTATCAAAGCTACTTATTAACCTAATACATCAATTGGTTAAAGTAGTTTCGTCACCCAGGGGCATACAACCGTAGGAGATGCAAACGAAATTGGGCAAACTTATTATTATATGCAAAAACAAACCAGATTGACACGCTGTCTGCTCTTTCTTCCTTAATTTCGTTATCAAAGTTGCTATAAAAGCTACTTAGGAACGTAATACACCAATCAGTTAATGTAATTTCGTCATCTAAGGGCTTGGAATTATACCGGATGCAAACAAAATTGAACAGATCTATTATTATATACAAAAACAAAATAATTTGACTTGCTTCCTGCTTTTTTTTTTAATTTTCTCATCAAAATTGCTTTAAAAACTACTTAGGAAACTAATACATTAACTTATTGATGTAGTTTTGTCATCAAAAGGATCAGAATTGTACAAGATGAAAATAAAATTGGGCAAACCTATTGTTATATACAAAAGCAAACTAGTTTGACACGTTTTTTGCATTTTTTTCTTTAATTTTCTTATTAAAGTTTTCATAAAAACTACTTAAGAATGTAATGTATCAATCAGTTAATTTAGTTTTGTCATCCAAGGGCTTACAATCGAAGGAGATAAAACCGAAATTGGGCAAACTTATTGTTGTACAACAAAGCAAAATAGTTTGACACCCTTTCTGCTTTTCCTTCTTTAATTTTTTTATTAAAATTCCTATAAAAGCTACTTATCAAAGTAATACGTCAATCAATTGATGTAGTTTTGTCATCCGAAAAAAAACTCTTGGGCAGCATTTTTTTAAACTCTCTTGGGTATGTTAACTTCTTCACAAATAATTCACCTAAAAATTAAGTATTCAATATTTTCGCCCGCAAGCTGCGGTTAACTAGCTTCGACTTCATTGGAAGCTCGAGCCCCATTGGAAGCTCGAGCTGTAAGAAATTTAATATAAAGTCCACCATACTGGAGAAAATGGCCGACGTAAATCACTCTGGTAGTTAATAACAATGCAAATCAGGTGGCTTTACCACACATCCCTTTTGTAGATCACAGCTACCCATGGCTGGCTCTCACGAGACTCTCTCATCGATCTTGATGCGGTTAGAGCAGTTCGCTTTTTCCTTTTTACAACTATTTTAGCGAAAACGCATAATCTGCAAAATGCGCTAACTTTTAGAACAGAAGCTTTGCATATTTATTGCCCGTGTACATTTTCTCATGCATAAATGATATAACTTGGCAAAGACTCAATTAAACGCTGCGGAATATGTAAAACGTCGAAAAATCCTAAGTTTTCAAGCTCACCAAGCTTCGAACTTTCATTGTCATTTTGGGACAGTTTTGATAACGGGGGTCAATTTCCCTCGAAATATAAACATTGGTGACAATATTTTGGTGTAGTCTTTAGAGAAAATGAAAATTTTGATTGAATAAGATGGAATACTTTTGGAATTTTTAGAAAAAATTAGGAAATTAAAATGAAATCAAAACATCTACTCATTAACATTCTTAATAATGAGAGCGTAAACCGATGGCATCAAATTTGGCACAAGAGTTCCCCAGATAACGTAGGTGAGCATCAAAAAATTTTTTTGAAATTCGACCCCTAGGAGGGTGAAAATGTACATTAAATTTTATCTGGGATCAAACATTTTTTGAGTTGCTTGCTTTCAATAACTAAAATTAATATCTGCATTTAAAGTTGTTATCTATGGACGTTAGTTAACGGAAAATCTTTTGTCTTCTTTATTACTAATCGTTAATTCCTTGTACACGTATTTGTTTCTATTTTTTTCATATTTATATGTCCATTTACATATTTATAACTTCCCAACATGTTATCAATAAAAGACAAAATACTTGAAAGTATAAATGAGATTATACTTGAACAACTGTTTGTTTTCGTTCTTTGTTTTTGTCTCTGGTTTTAATTAAGAAGCATATTAGTAGTTCTAATTAAGAAGCAGATTAGTAGTTCTATTTAAAAAGCAGATTAGTAGATTACTGTAAACTAGAGATGGATCGTGCTCTTCATCACATATGCCTATCTCATTTATTAAATTAGTGTGAATAAACAAGGCAATCAAACTAACTTTATCAGTTATGCACAACTTTGAAGAGTTCGTGCAGTGCAGAATGATGTTTTGTTCAAATTCGTTGATACAATCATATGTATATTTAGCTGCCTCGTATCAAGTTTCCAGTCCATTGGATAGCATAGTTGAGCCCTATTGTATTAGATAATGCTGATATTAAAAAATTCCCCTGAAGATTTGTAATTTCTTTTCCATCAGTCGCCTTCGATCGCCTAATTTATTTTGCAGTATTCCGCGAGGGTACCTCTTTTCCCAACAAAAACTCGCCACCTCTCCTAACGGCGTGTGCAAACTTGCCTCTTCGACGCCGACTGTAGGAATTGGCCCCCATAAATCCCGCCACGCACAAGATGGCCATAAAGTTCCGCTCTAAAAACAATAAAGTTGTAAAATCTTGATTAACTGCAAACGCCATAAAATCTTATCTATTATCGATTCGCCGGTGCAAAAATTTAATTACGTGAGGAAGCGCCCTCGTTATTTATTTAAATAACCCGCTAAAAATAAAATCATCGCGTCGCGACGGTGCGCTGAATACGAATCCTTCCTGCGATATTCAAAGAAAACGTGTTGTTTGTCTAGCGAGTCCCAAAGGGCCGAAGAGTGCTGCTTTTACATGGCACCTGACTTGTCTACATTAAGTTTTTGTTTGTCTTGCAGACTGGGACGAAGTGACTCGCGCCTTTCACGTTTACAAGGGTTTGCTTTTTGTTCGGTACTTTCGCAATTTACTGCCGTTCGCGACACCTACCAACATTAGATTCATCATAATTAAAAAGTGAGGCATACTCGGCGCCATTAAAACTAATGAAGCAGGTAATTCCCCTACTAACTTCGGCCACCAAGCCTGCTATCGAGCGATATATTTGAATTTGGATTCCTGTAAGTCCTAAACCACGGCCGTCTTAAGATAGAGTCGGCCGTGCCTAAACTATTTATCTATTTAATAAAACTCTAACACTGACTGACATACGGGTGGCTTTATAAGAATAAGGCGCGGCGGTGTTTATTTTGCAATGTTCCTGATGATTCTACATAAACATTGAACCTAACCTACCACATCTTACATGTTCTGTCCATTTTATCTGAACTTGTCGTTTTATATGCATCAGGACATCAAGGGACGAATTACCGCTGCAGAAGCTGCCGAGTTTCGCTTCATTAATTCTTATTATTACAGTAACCCATAATTTTTCGAAACTTCCAGTGAAGTAAGCAGCCTTCGAAAACTAACAAGCCGGATGACTGAGTGATCTAATAAAATATAAAAATTAACTTATCTTTTGCAGCACGGTGCTTGCCGGAGCGGAAACTAATCTAATGCTTTTCCAATAACAACTTTTCCAACTTCAATTAACTCAGCCAGATGAAACATAATAAAGTCGAAGTGAAAAAGTATTTGGATGGGTAATTCCGTCTGAAGTATGAAATAATCGTCGAGATTAAATTCGGGGCGCGAAAGATGGTCGCCATTATCTCAGTCGCCGGCCAATTTCAAGGAAATATTCTACGTGGAACGCCCCTACGGGTGTACCCCGGATCGACTCTTTGATTTCAATTTCGAGCACCACTTTGATTTCGTCTAGAATCATTTAAAATGACAACATTAAACCTTTATATTTTTAACTGAGATTTGATAAATCATAAGACTGGTTAATTGTCTTAGGAATCGAGAAAAACTCTCTTGAAGTGGAATTTTGCACAACTATATCGTATGCAGCTATTATTTTGAGCAGTGGTTTCAAACGCACCTTTTAAGTTCACAGAGACTGTCACAATCATAATGTTTTAGGCCCAACGAACTTTTCATTTTGATATCACAAGCGATTAGCTAGTTTACATTAGCTCATAAAAGGGATAAGCAAAGCAATTTTTATGCTTGTATAAGTGGTGACGATGCTTAAAAGCGAAATCAGGTTCTGTCATAGCAAATATCTACAGAAACATCGTGAAATTTTTCATACCTGTTATTAATAGAGTTCAATAGTTTTATGACTGTTAGACTCTCTCTATTAAATATTAAAGAATTCTATACAGTAAGCGTTAACAATGTTAACGTTTATGCACACACAAGCTAATAAAATGGGTTCCCACTGGGGCTCTCGATTCCCAGCGTGAAAGATGAAACGATGGCATTTTGAATTATTTTTCCCTTTTAATATTTTGGCCACATCAGAAGAGTTTCCCCTCTGTTATGGTGGACATACTGAATGACCAGGCTCTTCTGTCTTATATATCCTTTGTTCCATTGTTGACTATCTATTTCAGAAGAGTTTTGTCTCTGGTTTGGTGGACATATCGAGTTAAAATGCTGAATAATCTTGTCCCTTGTACCAATTTTCGTTTCAGAAGATTCTCGCCTCTGATGTGGTGGACATACTGACTTAAGTATCCAAGTGCTCTTCTGGCTAAACAATATTGACCTTTGTACCAATTTTCTTTTCAGAAGAGTTGCGCCTCTGGTATGGTGGACATACCGAGTTAGCGTGCTCTGCTGTGTTGATTTGGTTTGGCATTTCTTGTATACTTTCCTTTTACTTTTGTGATTTTTATTTATCGTTTTTTGTTTTCGTTCCCGAGGATGCCCCCTATGATGGTGGGCGAAACGTCGAAAGCAAAAAACACTCTTTGGGGCAACCTTTTAAAAAAAGACGAAACTTTAAATTTGAATTCTGTTGAATTCAAAATTAATGCAATCAAGGGCTGAGCTCTCACTGTGCTCTTTGGCTAAACAATATTGACTTTTGTACCAATTTTTTTTTCAGAAGAGTTGCGCCTCTGGTATGGTGGACATACCGAGTTAGCGGGCTCTGCTGTGTTGATTTGGTTTGGCATTTCTTGTATACTTTCCTTTTACTTTTGTAATTTTTATTTATCGTTTTTTTTTCGTTCCCGAGGATGCCCCCTACGATGGTGGGCGAAACGTCGAAAGCAAAAAACACTCTTTGGGGCAACCTTTTAAAAAAAGACGAAACTTTAAATTTGAATTGTGTTGAATTCAAAATTAATGCGATCAAGGGCTGAGCTCTCACTGTGCTCTTTGGCTAAACAATATTGACCTTTGTACCAATTTTCTTTTCAGAAGAGTTGCGCCTCTGGTATGGTGGACATACCGAGTTAGCGTGCTTTGCTGTGTTGAATTTGGTTTTGCATTTCTTGTGTACTTTCCTTGTACTTTTGTTATTTTTATTTATCGTTTTTTTTTTCGTTCCCGAGGATGCCCCCTACGATGGTGGGCGAAACGTCGAAAGCAAAAAACACTCTTTGGGGCAACCTTTTAAAAAAAGACGAAACTTTAAATTTGAATTCTGTTGAATTTAAAATTAATGCGATCAAGGGCTGAGCTCTCTCTGTGCTCTTTGGCTAAACAATATTGCCCTTTGTACCAATTTTCTTTTTAAAAGAGTTGCGCCTCTGGTATGGTGGACATACCGAGTTAGCGTGCTCTGCTGTGTTCAATTTGGTTTTGCATTTCTTGTATACTTTCCTTTTACTTTTGTAATTTTTATTTATCGTTTTTTTTTTTCGTTCCCGAGGAAGCCTCCTACGATGGTATGTGAAACGTCGAAAGCAAAAAACACTCTTTGAGGCAACCTTTAAAAAAAACAAAACTTTAAATTTGAATTCTGTTGAATTTAAAATTAATGCAATCAAGGGCTAAGCTCTCATTGTGCTCTTTGACTAGCAATATTGACTTTTGTATTAATTTTCTTTTCAGAAGAGTTGCGCCTCTGGTATGGTGAACATACCGAGTTAGCGTGCTTTGCTGTGTTGAATTTGGTTTTGCATTTCTTGTATATTGTCCTTGTATTTTTGTAATTTTCATTTATCGTTTTTTTTTTCGTTTCCAAGAAAGCCCCCTACGATGGTGGGCGAAACGTCGAAAGCAAAAAACACTCTTTGGGGCAACCTTTTAAAAAAAGACGAAACTTTAAATTTGAATTTTGTTAAATTTAAAAGTAATGCGATCAAGGGCTGAGCTCTCGAAACATGACAGGGGACTAAAAATAAAGAAAACACGGCAGTCAGTTCCATGAATGACCATTTCATGATCGCGTGCTTATATCATTGGTGTGTGTGTGTGATTCTATAAAGTCACCGAAGCAATATCCATAAACATCTGTAACAGCCTTTATTCATTCTATGGTAAAAAATGTCAAAATTTTGGAAATAAGGTCAAAATCTTGAATCTAAATGTTATTGCATTCAAAAGAAATACATTCAAGAGCGCTAGTAGCTGAGCTCTTGAAACACCGCAGGAGGCTAAAAATAACGAGAACACAGTAGTCTACCGAGTTAGCGTGCTCTGTTTTGTTAAATTTAATTTTGCATTTCTTGTATTTTTGTAATTTTCATTTATCGTTTTTTTTTCGTTCCCAAGAAAGCCCCCTACGATGGTGGGCGCAACGTCGAAAGCCAAAAACACTCTTTGGGGCCACCTTTTAAAAAAAGACGAAACTTTAAATTTGAATTCTGTTAAATTTAAAAGTAATGCGATCAAGGGCTGAGCTCTCGAAACACCGCAGGAGACTAAAAATAAAGGAAACACGACAGTCAGTTCCATGAATGACCATTTCATGATCGCGTGCTTATATCATTGGTCTGTGTGGTTCTATAAAGTCACCAAAGCAATATCCATAAACATCTGTAACAGCCGTTATTCATTCTATGGTAAAAAATGTCAAAATTTTGGAAATAAGGTCAAAATCTTCATCTAAATGTTATTGCATTCAAAAGAAATACATTCAAGAGCGCTATTAGCTGAGCTCTTGAAACACCGCAGGAGGCTAAAAATAAGGAGAACACAGCAGTCTACCGAGTTGGCGTGCTCTGTTTTGTTAAATTTAATTTTGTATTTCTTGTATATTTGTCTTGTATTTTTGTAATTTTCATTTATCGTTTTTTTTTTCGTTCCCAAGAAAGCCCCCTACGATGGTGGGCGAAACGTCGAAAGCAAAAAACACTCTTTGAGGCAACCTTTTAAAAAAAGACGAAACTTTAAATTTGAATTCTGTTGAATTTAAAAGTAATGCGATCAAGGGCTGAGTTCTCGGAACACCGCAGGAGACTAAAAATAAAGAAAACATGACAGTCAGTTCCATGAATGACCATTTCATGATCGCGTGCTTATATCATTGATCTGTGTGGTTCTATAAAGTCACCGAAGCAATATCCATAAACATCTGTAACTGCCTTTTTCATCCTTTGGTGAAAAATGTCAAAATTTTGGAAATAAGGTCAAAATCTTGAATCTAAATTTTATTGCATTCAAAAGAAATACATTCAAGAGCGCTATTAGCTGAGCTGTCGAAACACCGCAGGAGGCTAAAAATAACGAGAACACAGCTGTCAGATTCACGGATGAATGTATAGTTGAAAGTTACGAAGAAAGTTCAAAGGGCCCTTTTTTTTTACAAAACGTGACAACATTTACATTTTGCAAAAGTGAGTTTATGGTTCTTAGAGTTCTCGGAACGTAGAATCCGAATTTGAAAACCAAATTGGGCTACGACTATCCGTTCACGAGTTACAAGCCTCGAAAGTTTCGAAATTTTCAAATTTTTGCCAAATTTCCTGAAGTAGAAATTCAAAAATTATTATTTAGGATCTAAAAGCACTCTACCGGTTAGATTTTGACCTGTAGATTACGAATCTGAAAACCAAATTGTTCTACGACTTTTGGTTTGGAAGATATCTGAGTTTAAAGTAAGGAAAAAAGTTTAAAGGGTACCCCCTTCTTACAAAACTTTTAAAAAATTTTATTTTTCGAAAAGAAATTTATAGCACTATTAAAACTAATGAAGCAGGGAATTCCTCTACTAATAACTCCGGCCACCAAGCCTGCTATCGAGCGATATATTTGAATCCCTATGACTCCCACAACGTTAATCTGTTTCTCGCCACGGCGCGGCGTTATTTATTTTGCTTATCGCATTTCTTATTTGTGTGGCCATGCGGCGGTAAAACTAAAAAACTGAAAGACTGGGAGTCTTTATTCTGCTGCAGAACGTACAACTTTGATAATACATAAAGATGTTTTAACCACAATTCGACAGATTTAAGGGTTTTTACGTTTCGAAATAAAAATAAAATAAAGAAAAACATTTAAAACTAAAGATGTAAAAGTCAGGGTATGCGGAATGCAAGTTACCTAAAAATTAACTTTATAACGAACAATCTAATGGTTCTTGAAATGTAATCTGATTAGGTGTATGGCTAATTCGATAAGTCACGATATTCAATTAGATGTAGGTTACAGTTTTAATCGAATGTTAAAGAGTGTTAAGCTTTTTTATAGAGTTTTTGAAACGTAGAATAGAAATTTGAAAACTAAATTGGGCTACGACTATCCGTTCACGAGATACAAGCCTCGAAGGTTTCGAAATTTTCAAATTTTTATCTAATTTCCTAAGATCAAAATTCAAAAGTTATTATTTAAAATTAGAAAGCACCCTTCAATTGTATTTTAATTCGTAGATTACGAATCTGAAAACCAAATTAAGCTACGACTTTTGGTTTGGAAGATATGAGAGTTTAAATTTACGAAAAAAATTCAAAGGGTCCCCCCTTCTTACAAAACTTGAAAAAATTTCCATTTCTCAAGAGTAAGTTGATACTATTTTCATAGAGTTCTTAGAACGTGAAATCGAAATCTGAAAACCATATTGGTCTATGACCATTCATTTACGAGATACGAGCCTCGAAATTTTCGAATTTTTACCAAAATTTTTAAAGTCGAAATTCAGAAGTCGTTATTTAAGATTTAAAAGCACACTTTTATACCGGTTTTAACCCGTAAATGCCGAATACGAAAACGAAATTGAGCCACGACTTTTGGTTTGGAAGATATGAGAGTTTAAAGTTGGGAGAAAACCAAATAATTGCGTGCCCAAAACTTTGGTGGCGTGCGGCTCTGTGGGATTGCCGGAGCACGTTCCATATATATATATATATATATATATATATATGTATCTTACTGTTTTGCATCCCCGAATTAAAAAAGTCCAAATGTTAAAAGAAAATCACATTTCAATTTAAACTCGGGCGTTTAAATTTATTCAAAATTCGCACACTAAGGTCAAAATTTTAAAAATAAAGTCTAAATTTTGGAAAGTTTAATAATCAAATTTTTAGTAGAGCAAATAAAAAATTGAAAATGCCAACCTGAAATTTCGAAAAAAAAATTTTATGTAGATCATCGAGACTTTTGCGTAAACTTTTGATTTGTTTTTTTTTTAAATTTCCTTTCTTTAAAGTTTTTCTCAAAATTTTGGCCTAAATTTTAAAAATTTCAACTTTTTTAAAAGTTTTGTTTGTTCAAAATTCCTAATTTATCATTTTTTGTAAATCTCAACTGTTCTTAAAAGGTATACTCTTTTCAACATATTTTGGGACCTCAAACGCTACGTTTGGAAATTGTTTGGAGAATTCTACCAAGTTTGGTTATTTTCAACAAAATTTTGAGTTCAAGTTGAAAACGTTTTTATAAATTTTACGATTTTCTTATAATTTAGACTTTTGTTAAGATATTTAGGATGGATTTGAAGACATTTCTGTTTTATAAGTGTTTTAAAATTTCGATTTTTTGTTCGAAATTTTGATTTTAGTTTTATAATTTTTACATTTGTCAAACATGCTATTTTTTTTAAGTAGAAATTCCGAATTTGTTTTTAAATACGTGCCTTTTTTTTCTTTGTCAAATTTTCTAAGTTTATTGCAGAACTTTAACCTTAACTTAAATTTTTCTGATATTTAACTTGAAACGTTAACTTTCGAAAAATTTAATTTAAATTCTTTAAATTTCGATTTTTTTCCAAAATTTGCATTCGATTTTGTTTCGTTTCTGACATCAGCAATGACAAACAAACAAATGGACAAACAAAATTTTAAAAATATCTGCATAACTATTTGTAAGGTAAAAAAAGATATGATTTTATTGAATCACTTAATTAAAAATCACAGACACATTTTTTGGTGAAACAGACTGGTCCTTGGTTATTTTCAAAAATTAAGATACGGTATCTCTCTGAAGATGCTAGCTTGGCGATCGAAACGCGCTAGAGTAACCTCTTAGTATCTCTTTGAAAATAATAGCTTGGCTATCGAAACGCGTTAAAGCAACCTCTGTTGTGTTTTTTTAATCTTTTTTGGTTTCGTGGGACAAGATTTGTATTTCAATTTTTTTAGATTTTAGGGGACAAGATTTGTATCTCAACAGACAGATGCTTCAAAAATGATAACATAGATAAAGGGGAGTTAATGAAACTATCATTTTATAACAAAAACGCGTGTACAGCACGAAATGAAACGCTTCTAAATACGACCCAACTTCTTTTGAAGAGATTATTTACATGTAAATATGTATCCGGATCTCTCTGGTGGTTACTGCCAATTACCGACACGTACGCCGGCGCCGAAAATCGTTTTATTTCCGGCCATAAAAGTGAGTTTTTTTTTATACAAAGTAAATTTCGCGTTTGATGTGGTCTGTTGTGAACTCTGCCGCGGCGCAAACATTAATTACTTACGTTGACATCGCTTACGCCGATGCAAGTTTACTTTCCCAAAGCTACGAAGAAAAAAGTGGGAAAGCTGCGAAAAATTGGAAACTCGCGCCTAAATTTCTTTCTTTTTTGGAGACGACCGTGAAAAATATAAATATTTTTTTGCTTCGGTCATAATTAGTTCTTGATCCGATCTCGTTATCGAAGGATGTCGTAATTCTATAAAGTTAATTTAGTTTTGGGCAGGTAAGACGAGCAAAAAAGCCTACGGATGATCCCGCAATGTATAGGTGTAAAGATGCATCTGTAGGATAACCATGGAAACCTAATTACCTTCCCCATGTAAATAACTTTCAGGCGAAGTCATCTCAGTGTATTAGGGCTTCGGGTTAGATCAAATAGGATTTCCAGGGGAAAATATGGCTCGCCTTGATGTCTACGTGATCGCTCCACGTTTGGCTCGCATCTTCGGCGATAACATCGCTAGTATCGATTCCCAAACAGGCCAAAACTCAAACATTTGTTTTCGTATTATTTAGTTCAATTCTCATTATTGAGCACTCCACCGACTGTACGAACAACTCATTTTTGTGACATTATTTTTCAAACTCGATCCTTTGAGTGCTCGAGTTCGAAATTTTGAGTTGAAAGTTAAAATTTCATAGTTAAAGTCGAGATTTAAGCTTACAAGCCACAAATTTAACCCGAGGGGTGTGCACCCAACGATTTTTGGTTTTATTTTTGTTTTAATTGGGGCGATTCTCGGCGCGAAGCATCGAGTAAATGCCTTAGTGGGCGTAAATTTCTCCGGTTTAAACGCCGGCGACGTTTTAAATTGTTGTTAACTGCGGCGCCGTTTAAGCCCCCTAATAAGTGAATCTTTCATTCCCTAGGTTTAAATAAATCAACGTCGGGACGTCCTTTGGCGAACGTGCCCCAAATCGGAAACAAAACTAGAAATTTAGCGGACTGTTTAATCTGTTTACGTTTCGATTGGAACCTCATTATAATTACTGTACGACCGCTAATTAAAATTATAACAAGTCATTTCGCTCTGATGAACGTTACATTTGATACAAGGGAATTAAATAATAGTGCGATCGCATGATTTGTCAAGTCATAATAATCAATCAGTGTCATGTAATCAAGTCAATATCGAAAATCCAAAACTTGTGCAATACCACCAGAGCTCTTCGTTTTATATTAACGCGGGGACGGCTCCCTGTTTGTAGTTATTTAGTCAAATAAACAAAAAAATTCGAAATTTACATATTAACGTCAAATTTGAAGAAATTGAAAAATACAAAATGAAAATTCTTAATAATAACTGAATTGTGGAGAATTGAAATAGTAAAAGGTTTGGAGTTTAAAATATTATCGAAACATAACAGGAAAAAGTTCAAAGGTACGCCTACAATTGTAATAGAATTCTTAACATTAAAGTGAAAATCTAAGGGCTGGGAAACAAATTTTTATGACAACATGCATAAATTTTAATAAAAACGTAAAATCCGTGTAAACATTTTCAAGTTAAACTCAAACTGTTGATAAAAATGACCAAATTTTGGGATTTTACCGGAATTCTCCACGTAATTTCCAAACATTGCGTTTGAGGTCTAAATTTAAAAAGTGAGAAACTTCAAGTTTAAACAAAACCTTTTAAATTTTAACTAATTTTAAAATGTTAAGAAGCACAAAACTTAAAATTTACGCTTTAAAGCCAAATTTAAAAAAACTTAAAAATACAAAATGAAAATTTTGAATAATAACTAAATTGTTGAGAATTAAAATAGTAAAAACTTTTTGAAATTTAGAGTTTAAAATAATATCGGAAAATAACAGGAAAACGTGCAAATGTACGCCCAAAATTGTAATAGAATTCTTAACATTTAAGTGGAAATCTGAGAGTAGAAAAAAAAATGTTATGACAACATATGCATGAATTTTAATAAAAACGTAAAATACATGTAAACATTTTCAAGTTAAGCTCAAACTGTTGATAAAAATGACCAAATTTTGGGATTAAAGCGGAATTCTCCACGTAATTTCCAAACATTGCGTTTGGAAGTCTAAATTTAAAAAGTGAGAAACTTCAAGTTTAAACAAAAGCTTTTAAATTTTAACTAATTTTGAAATGTTGAGAAGCACAAAACTCAAAATTTACACTTTAAAGCCAAATTTAAAAAAACTGAAAAATACAAAATAACAATTTTGAATAATAACTGACTTGTTGAGAATTAAAATAGTAAAAAATTTTTGAAATTTAGAGTTTAAAATAATATCGGAAAATAACAGGAAAAAGTGCAAATGTACGCCTTAAATTGTAATAGAATTTTTAACATTTAAGTAGAAATCTGAGAGTGGAAAAAAAATTGTTAGGACAACATATGCATGAATTTTAATAAAAACGTAAAATACATGTAAACATTTTCAAGTAAAGCTCAAACTGTTGACAAAAATGACCAAATTTTGAAATTAAAGCGGAATTCCCCACGTAATTTCCAAACATTGCGTTTGGAGTCCAAATTTAAAAAGTGAGAAACTTCAAGTTTAAACAAAACCTTTTAAATTTTAATTATTTTTAAAATGTTGAGAAGCACAAAACTCAAAATTTACACTTTAAAGCCAAATTTAAAAAAACTGAAAAATACAAAATAAAAATTTTGAATAATAACTGAATTGTTGAGAATTAAAATAGTAAAAACTTTTTGAAATTTAGAGTTTAAAATAATATCGGAAAATAACAAGAAAAAGTGCAAATGTACGCCTAAAATTGTAATAGAATTCTTAACATTTAAGTAGAAATCTGAAAGCAGAAAAAAATTGTGATGACAACATATGCATGAATTTTAATAAAAACGTAAAATACATGTAAACATTTTTAAATTAAGCTCAAACTGTTGATAAAAATGACCAAATTTTGGGATTGAAGCGGAATTCTCCACGTAATTTCCAAACATTGCGTTTGGAGTCTAAATTTAAAAAGTGAGAAACTTCAAGTTTAAACAAAACCTTTTTAATTTTAATTATTTTTGAAATGTTGAGAAGCACGAAACTCAAAATTTACACTTTAAAGCCAAATTTAAAAAAACTGAAAAATACAAAATGAAAATTTTGAATCATAACAGAATTGTTGAGAATTAAAATAGTAAAAACTTTTTGAAATTTAGAGTTTAAAATAATATCGGAAAATAACAGGAAAAAGTGCAAATGTACGCCTAAAATTGTAATAGAATTCTTAACATTTAAGTGGAAATCTGAGAGTAGAAAAAAAAAATTGTTATGACAACATATGCATGAATTTTAATAAAAACGTAAAATCCATGTAAACATTTTCAAGTTAAGCTCAAACTGTTGATAAAAATGACCAAATTTTGGTATTAAAGCAGAATTCTCCAGGTTATTACCAAACATTGCGTTTGAAGCATAATTTAAAAAGTGAGAAATTTCAAGTTTAAACAAAATCTTTTAAATGTTAATTAATTTTGAAATGTTGAAAATGTTGTAAAGCATAAAACCCAAAATTTACCCTTTAAAGTCAAATTTGAAAAAACTAAAATATACAAAATAGTATAATTTTAATAAAAGTTGTAATGTCGGTTTAAATTAATAAATGGTTTTTAAAACAAAGTTTAAAATAGTGTCAGAAAATGACAGGAAAACTCTCTAGATTCTGGATTTAAGACGAGTTGGCTAGATTTAAGGCCATCACTTGGGCCACCCTTTCCAGGCCTATTGTACTGTCTTCATAATTAGGGCGTCTTTAATTATTTATCTTGGAGGAACGTAACTTTGCACAAAATTCCTGGCAAAACGCCAAAAAGAGAGAACTTATTGCACAGGTATCTACCTAACAGGACAAAGTTTAAAATTCTAAGGTAGTCGAAAAAATTGACGTTAAAAGTCGCTGAGGTAAAAGTCAAAGTTTTAATAAAAATCCCGAACCGGTCCTGTTTGATTGGGACGGAGATGCTCCGTCGGGGAATTTTCAACTGTTGTAAAGTATTGCCGTTGTTAACGAACTTTCTAAATAAAGTCTTAGTGCCTTCGGTAACTCATGTTATCCCTTATTTTTCAGGTAAGTCGCTCCGATACTAAATTGGAACGAGTCAGACATAAAATAAAGAAATTGCCGTGAATTGCACCGAAGGAAATGGAAACATACATTGAATTAGGGCCATTTGTAAAGTAATTTTTATGTTTGCTGCACCGGCTGGGTAAGCAAGAGATTTTTAACATTACTGTCTCGAGATCGTATTGTGTAGATTTTTCCTTCTTGTAAGAAATTACGATCGTTATCTGTCTCCAATCGTGTTGCTTGTATTCACAGCTTGTTGACTTTATTTATACTTTGAATGCAATATAGAGAGTAAAGTAAGTAATTATATTGTATATAGTAGGTAAATGTGTAAGTAAGTATATTATGTATCCAGTAGTAAAAGTTGAACATTCCCGAACGACGATGTAAATTGTGGTCAAGGCTAACAAACATCAAAGTCCGGAAATGTGCCTTCACTATGAGGTTCACATACTATTTCTTCTGAAAACGCAATTAATGTTACTTAAACTAAGGCATTTGTATAAATTCATGACACTTTTTATTGTCATTTAATTTTTTATAAAACTGTTACCTTGACCATCACTGCTTTGTTATCCAGTACGGAAAAGTTACCCACTTTTTTGGCCTAGAACGAAAAAAACGTTGTTAGAGTGTTTTGTAATGTGTTATTAGCAGGAGACTAAAATACTCTTTTGTCTTTTTCAATTTATTTAACATTTCTTCGGCCCAAACAAACCATAAAAATTTAAATATTTCCAAACTGGGCCGAAGAAATGTTAAATAAATTGAAAAAGACATTTAATGTTTTAGAAATCACGATTTTTTTTTAAATTTTAAATTCTATTTTTCTCAACATTTAAACCTTGTTGCCGAAACTAAAAGCGTTTTGTTTGACCTTAAAATGTTTACTTTTTAAAGAAGACTTCAAATGCAGTTTTTGGAAATTGTTTGGAGAATATTAGCGAATTTAAATTTTTTGCGCCAACAGTCTTGTGTTTTATCAGAAGACAGTTAAATTTGAAAATTGGATTAGTTTAAATCAATAGTGGCGATTCTATGGCCGCGTGCCAACGGTAACACGTCAAAACTTGACATTCATTGTTTATGAAAAGTAATCGCCAAAGAAAATTTAATGATGTTTAATAAGGATATAGGACTGAGGAGATATGACTGAGGACATCTGAGGACATAGGACTGAGGACATATAACTGACATAATATAATATTTCCGGTCAATAAGGGTTTACCATGAAGAACACATTAAATGTCGTGGTTTTTTCTCTCGACGATATTTGGGCTAAAATATTGTAGTTTTCAGATGGGCGCCGTCCTATATTTCGTATTAATTTCACGTTATCGTCGGCCTTCGCTGATTGACAGTTTAATCAGCCTTTTAGCTCAAGAGAAATGAAAATGCTCGCTTATGAAATATATTTGAAGCCCCGTTTTCGATTAAAATCGCTCGAAGCGTCAAATTGATGAGAGAATTGGACAAACAACACTGTTGCCCTACACCTCGTGATCGTAATTTGCCCCAGACATGATCAACTTGACATAATTTACGTGGACCGAAGGTCACAATTTCTAAAAAGAACTAAAAACATGAAAATCAATTTTAAAATTATTGAAATGTGGCAATCTTTAAGCGATTTAAAGATATTATTTTTGAATTTTCTCAGAATCTGAATTTAAAATTTAAAGCTATTTTAAAGAACTCGAAATTAATTAAAGTATTTTTCTAAATTACTTCTTAAAGTTTTGAAGCTTACTTACTAGTTAGTTACTTATTACTATTCTTATTACAATGTGATTGTCAAGTTTTTATTTTTTTCTTTAAAAACTTGGCGATAAATTTGAGATCAAATTTTTCGAGAAATTTAAAGATATTCGATTTGAAGAGTCGATTCAATACAGAATATACTTCTTCCGGGATTGAACCGTGTCAAAGAACTACTAAAGGTGTTTTGAACCCTTGTAGTAGTTCTTTGACACAGTCCGATCCCGAAAAAAGTATATGCTGTACTGACTCTGGCCGTGGAAGCCTTCGTTATCATATTCGATTCAATATTTTCTCAAAATTTGAATTTTCTGTTTTATCAATACAAACTTTTAACCTTACTTTCTACAACTGATTAAAACTAAAAGTGTATTTTTTCTAAATTTCTTTTACACTTCTTTCGGATATTTCAGAACGAAACAGCATCCATATTTGGGTATTCAATTAAAATTAATCCATTTTGAGACTCATAAATGCTCTTGGTGTTTAAAATTTTGATAGTAGATCAAAGTTCATCAGTAATATTTTCTTTTTCCACCATAATACTACCTTCATATGGTGGGATTTGCTATATGCTGTATGTATCTAGTTGAAATCCTTTATTTTAAAACCTATAAATGCTTTTGGTGGTCAAAATTTTGACAATAAAACAAAGTTCATCAGCAGTTTTCCTTTTTTTCGTTATGACTTTGTCTTTGTGTGGTGAGATTTGCCATCATATTTTATGTATTTAGTTAGGATCATCCATTTCAAAACTCATAGATGCTTTTGGTGGTCAAAATGTTGACTATAAAACAAAGTTCATCATTAACATTTTCTTTTTCCATTACAATTTTGTCTTCATATGGAGGGATTTGCCAACATATTTTATGTATTTGGTAGAGATCGTCCATTTTAAGACTCAAGGATGTTTTTGGTGGTCAAAATTTTAACAATAAGCTAGAGTTCGTCAGTAATATTTTCTTTTTCCACTACATTTTTGTCTTCATGCGGTGAAATTTCTCAAGTTATCCATCGAGTGAATACGCTGGCTAATTGGAGGGCTGAAGCAGTTGAAATAGTTCCATTTTTAAACTCATAGATGCTCTTGGTGGTTAAAATTTCAATAACAAACCAAAGTTCAACAGTAATATTTTATTTTTCCGCCATCATATTATCTTTATATGGTGAGATTAACCAGCATTTATATGTATTTAGTTGAGATCATCCATTTTTAAACCTCTAGATGCTTTTGGTGGTCAAAATTTTAACCGTAGGACAAAGTTCATTAATAATGTGTTCTTTTTCCATTATAATTTTGTCTTCATATGAAGGGATTTGCCATCACATTTTACGTATTTTGTAGAGATCGACCATTTCAAAACCCATGGATGTTTTTGGTGGTCAAAATTTTGACAATAAGCTAGAGTTCATCAGTAATATTTTCTTTTTTCACCACAATTTCGTCTTCATGCGATGGAATTTCCAAGTTACCCATATTAAGTGAATATGCTGGCTAATTGAAAAGCTAAGCAGAAACTTCTTTTAAAACAAAACGGCATCATTTCGTCATCCATAGTTGCGTATTCAGTTAAAATAGTTCCATTTTAAAACTCATAGATGCTCTTGGTGTTTAAAATTTCGATAACAGTCCAAAGTTCATCAGTAATATTTTGTTTTTGGACCATAATACTACCTTCATATGGTGGAATTCGCTATATGCTGGATGTATCTAGTTGAGATCCTCTATTTTAAAACCTATAAATGCTTTTGGTGGTCAAAATTTTGACGATAAAACAAAGTTCATCAGCAGTTTTCCTTTTTTTCGTTATGACTTTGTCTTTGTGTGGTGAGATTTGCCATCATATTTTATGTATTTAGTTGGGATCATCCATTTCAAAACTCATAGATGCTTTTGGTGGTCAAAATGTTGACTATAAAACAAAGTTCATCATTAACATTTTCTTTTTCCATTATAATTTTGTCTTCATATGGAGAGATTTGCCAACATATTTTATGTATTTGGTAGAGATCGTCCATTTTAAGACTCATGGATGCTTTTGGTGGTCAAAATTTTCACAATAAGCTGGAGTTCATTAGTAAGATTTTCTTTTTCCACTACATTTTTGTCTTCATGCGGTGAAATTTCCCAAGTTATCCATCGAGTGAATACGCTGGCTGATTGGAGGGCTGAGCAGTTAAAATAGTTCCATTTTTAAACTCATAGATGCTTTTGGTGTTTAAAATTTCAATAACAGTCCAAAGTTCATCAGTAATAATTTGTTTTTCCACCATAATACTACCTTCATATGGTGGGATTCGCTATATGCTGTATGTATCTAGTTGAGATCCTCTATTTTAAAACCTATAAATGCATTTGGTGGTCAAAATTTTGACGATAAAACAAAGTTCATCAGCAGTTTTCCTTTTTTTCGTTATGACTTTGTCTTTGTGTGGTGAGATTTGCCATTATATTTTGTGTATTTAGTTGGAATCATCCATTTCAAAACTCATAGATGCTTTTGGTGGTCAAAATGTTGACTATAAAACAAAGTTCATCATTAACATTTTCTTTTTCCATTATAATTTTGTCTTCATATGGAGGGATTTGCCATCATATCTTATGTATTTGGTAGAGATCGTCCATTTTAAAAGTCATGGATGCTTTTGGTGGTCACAGTTTTGACAATAAGACAAAGTTCATCAGTAATATTTTATTTTTCCACCATAATATTACCTTCATATTGAGAAATTTGCCATCCTATTTTATGTATTTAGTTGAGATCATCCATCTTAAAAGTCAGATATGCTTTTGGTGGTCAAAATTTGGACAATAAGCTAAAGTTCATCAGTAATATTTCATTTTTCCATCATAATTTTGTCTTCCTTTGGTGAGATTTTCCAAGTTGTATCATATTGATTATGTTGGTGACCGAAAGATCTTTGCTTGAAACGAAGCAGCATCGTTCAACCACAATTAACAAAGCATTCAATTCATTTACAATCTCATATATGGTAACTTGGCACTTTTTATTATTTCCCTCAAAATTTTGACTTGAAATTGAAACAATTTATATGTTAATATTTTTTTCTATTTTTCCGCAATTCCGTTATGTTTGTAACTGTGTCAGTTTTTCTTTACTGTTTTATTAAATTTTGTAAATCAAACACGAGGCGTCTCCTTTTCTACTAAATATTTAAGTTTTTAATTTTCAAAATTTCGAAATTTCAGACGTACACTTTCAGATTTTAGTTTGTTTCATTAAATTTTTATTTTAAACTAGATACATCGAGGTAATTTGTTTTGCATTTTGTAGTAGTATTAAAAATGTTGTATATACGCGACCGAGGCAAGGATTTAACCCGGGAATCATTTTAAAATTAATTTTTGTTCAAATTAATATAAATTAAGCTCCAAATGGCAAGAATTGTGTTAAACAATTCGGGTTTTTTTAGCGAAAAAATATAAATTTGAAAAGCTCTACTTCTTGCGGTAATTTCTTGGTGATTGGTCGTTACACCAAGACAAAAAGCCGCCTTTAGAGGCCATTCAGGGCCGGTGTACTCCATTCCGCCTTACCGCACTCAATGGACTGATTAAAAATGTAAGTCCGCCGTAAGAATTTAAATGAATTGCTAACGTTTTCCCATTTCGCCACGAGACAAAGCCATTTTACAAGTTTTAAAGCCGCAATTATCTTAAGTTCTCAAGCCTTTGCCGGTTAAATGAAATTATGGCCGTAATTATTTTTTATGCGTATTTCTCCTGAACGGAAACACTCTTGTCGGCGCGGCGGCGAGGGGTGGACTCGGGGAAAAAATTTATCAAAAAAAAAAAGAAGCAAGCTCCCATAATAATGTCTTAAATTTAAAATACTTGTTGTAATTTTGTTTTTATAGGGTGGTGCGGGATGTAAAGAGCTCCCTGGGGCGGTCTTTATGGCGCCGTAGAAAATAATTGCCCCTCGGCTGTTTCCGCACTCTCTTAATGCTGACCACGTTTCGGTTATCAAAGGGGCTTTTCTTAATTGATATCTGCGCCCATTTACACTCTTAGAACACATTTACCCCAACTTGTGGAAGTGTCTTAGCAACCAAAACGATCAAATTATTTTCCAACAAACTTAGAATTGTTGTTATCTAAACTTCAAATAGAGATGGGTGAATAGAGAGAATAAAAAAAAACGAAATAACAGCATCGGTTGTGTAATTACTCAACTGAATTACCCAACTGTACACCATAAATGAATTACGTTGTACGAAATGGGCAAGTTAGAATGCAGATGGTGCAACGGAGAATTTCAGCCGTTTGGCGCTGGCGTCGCCGAGGAAATTTCGCCGCTACTTAATTTATATTCATATGTAATGTCGTGAAAATAAGTTATTGTTGTAAAAGTTACACCCTAAAGCGTATGTAAAATTTAATTTTATAATCCCCCAGCACTCGCGCTGCGAACGTTTTGGACAGGAAACCGTATGATTTAGAACTTGCAGCTTATTGTTTGGATGTTGTTCTCTGAGCTAATTTACAATGATTTCATTCCAGAAGGTTGTCTAACCCTAACTTATTTCTTGCGTCACATTAAAGAATGTGACAAAGTTTTACTTACAATCGCAACCAGTTTTTTTCGAATAGAAATCGTTGAACTTTTTTGACACGATTTTATTAGTTTTATTACTTCTTTTAACAAAATCTAGCTTAGAAGAACGAATATCATGAGTCAGTGGCTTATTGTTGATTAGTTTGATAATGTTACTAACGGAATTTATGGTTGAAATGTCTCTAAAAACACAGAAGATATAATAACAACTTGCGCGTGCGCGAAGACTATTGTTATACGCTTCAGTCGGTCGAGAAACGAGATGTGGGCGGCAATCGGCGTCGACGTTAATTCACCTGAATCAATTTTTCCAAGTTTCTAAAACATATCAATTTTTATTTCAGGTTTGGCACAATTTTAGGGGCCCCACAGGTCGGGCACATTACCATGAGCTAGTTTAATACCCTCTGCAGATCAGAATCGTTTTCAGTTTGACGCTCCCTCGTATTTATGTTAAAATGTATGAGAGCAAATAGAATCTGGCACTCGAAAGGCAGTTCGACGCTAAAATATGCTTGTGTTGGCTTTTCGAGCCTCAGCTATTTCAAATTCCATTTTGTCTTATATGCACGAATTGCTGTACATGGTAAACATGTACAAATTGCATAACATCTAAGATATTAGTGAAGAGAATTTCCAATAACTCAGATCTGTCACCCTCCAACCCAGTTCCTTGGTGAATCACAATTTGTCTTCGCGCTTAGACGAGACAAAGAAGCCGCTTCGAGATCCCCTAACGCCCCCGACCCCATCATTGTCGAACATACAACAGTACAAACAGCATTAGAGCGAAGATGTAAACTGTGTAATGGTGCAGCCACTGCAGTGCTATTACTCAGTTGCACGCAACGTTGCATTACAATTTCATTCGGCGCTCGGTGACCCCCAGCCAAAGATATTTGTCCCTTACGTGGGAATTTCACGGCGAAATAGAATCACGAATGCTACAGCGAGAAAATTTCACAATAAGAGACCTTGTATACGAGACGAATCCTAGTCATGAGATTCAATGATTGGTAAAAGAGAGTGGTAAAAAAAATTATTCGTTACGTAATTTATTAGAAGAGGGAAAGGGCTACTACTTATGGTCTGGCTTTTGTTACCGCTTTCCTCAGTATAGAGTGTTAAAAAAAATAATAATTAATTCCAATTACCACCAAAATGCAAGCAAAAGTTTTTTACCAACGTTGGCTCTTAAAGGTCTTGCATGTTACAGGCTGGGAATCGTGGCCCTTGTGGTAACCGTTTTCTCTTATTTGCACAATTTTGAATTATTTTGAATTAAACAATTAGATTGGCTACCAAACGATTACCTCGGATCTCACTGTTATCTTTCTGATGTCTTATTACATGTTCCCCTCCCTCCTACTTATAGTCTGGCTTTTGTTACCGCTTTCCTCAGTAGAGAGTGTTAAAAAAAAAATAATTCCAATTACCACCAAAATGCAAGCAAAAGTTTTTTACCAACGTTGGCTCTTAAAGGTTTTGCATGTTACAGGCTGGGAATCGTGGCCCCTGTGGTAACCGTCTTCTCTTATTTACACAATTTTGAATTATTTTGAATTAAATAATTAGATTGTCTACCAAGCGATTATCTCGAATCTCACTGTTATCTTTCTGATGTCTTATTGGATGTTTCCCTCCCTACTACTTATAGTCTGGCTTTTGTTACCGCTTTCCTCAGTAGAGAGTGTTGAAAAAAAAAATTATTCCAATTACCACCAAAATGCAAGCAAAAGTTTTTTACGAACGTTGGCTCTTAAAGGTCTTCCATGTTACATGCTGGGAATCGTGGCCCCTGTGGTAGCCGTCTTCTCTTATTTGCACAATTTTGAATTATTTTAAATTAAACAATTAGATTGGCTACCAAGCGATTATCTCGGGTTTCACTGTTATTTTTCTGATGTCTTATTGCATGTTCCCCTCCCTACTACTTATAGTCTGGCTTTTGTTACCGCTTTCCTCAGTAGAGAGTGTTAAAAAAAAATAATTTCAATTACCACCAAAATGCAAGCAAAAGTTTTTTACGAACGTTGGCTCTTAAAGGTATTGCATGTAACATGCTGGGAATCGTGGCCCCTGTGGTAACCGTTTTCTCTTATTTGCACAATTTTGAATTATTTTGAATTAAACAATTAGATTGGCAACCAAACGATTATCTCGGGTCTCACTGTTATCTCTCTGACGTCTTATTGCATGTTCCCCTCCCTACTACTTATAGTCTGGCTTTTGTTACCGCTTTCCTCAGTAGAGAGTGTTAAAAAAAAATAATTCCAATTACCACCAAAATGCAAGCAAAAGTTTTTTACGAACGTTGGCTCTTAAAGGTATAGCATGTTACATGCTGGGAATCGTGGCCCCTGTGGTAACCGTTTTCTCTTATTTGCACAATTTTGAATTATTTTGAATTAAACAATTAGATTGGCAACCAAACAATTATCTCGGGTCTCACTGTTATCTCTCTGACGTCTTATTGCATGTTCCTCTCCCTACTACTTATAGTCTGGCTTTTGTTACCGCTTTCCTCAGTAGAGAGTGTTAAAAAAAATAATTCCAATTACCACCAAAATGCAAGCAAAAGTTTTTTACGAACGTTGGCTCTTAAAGGCATAGCATGTTACATGCTGGGAATCGTGGCCCCTGTGGTAACCGTCTTCTCTTATTTGCACAATTTTGAATTATTTTGAATTAAATAATTAGATTGGCTACCAAGCGATTATCTCGGGTCTCACTGTTATCTTTCTGATGTCGTATTGCATGTTCCCCTTCCTACTACTTATGGTCTGGCTTTTGTTACCGCTTTCCTCAGTAAAGAGTGTTAAAAAAAATAATAATTAATTCCAATTACCACCAAAATGCAAACAAAAGTTTTTTACGAACGTTGGCTCTTAAAGGTATAGCATGTTACATGCTGGGAATCGTGGCCCCTGTGATAACCGTCTTCTCTTATTTGCACAATTTTGAATTATTTTGAATTAAATAATTAGATTGTCTACCAAGCTATTATCTTGGATCTCACTGTTATCTTTCTGATGTCTTATTGCATGTTCCCCTCCCTACTACTTATGGTCTGGCTTTTGTTACCGCTTTCCTCAGTAAAGAGTGTTAAAAAAAATAATAATTAATTCCAATTACCACCAAAATGCAAGCAAAAGTTTTTAACGAACGTTGGCTCTTAAAGGTCTTGCATGTTACAGGCTGGGAATCGTGGCCCCAGTGGTAACCGTTTTCTCTTATTTGCACAACCACAGTTTAGAAGAAACTTAATGGATCTAAATTACATAAAGTTTCGATTATGTTCTCTAAACCAAATGAATGTTCGAAAAGTTTTTATAAATTGGGGTTTCCATTTCCAAATTTTCGTATTTCCTAGAAATGGTCAGATTTTCGTCGCAACGTCCAGATTTTCTTTGCAATGTCCAGATTTTCTTTGAAATGTCGAGTTTGGTTTCAGTATTTCAATTTCTAATTTAAAATTCTAAGTTTACACTTTCTAGTTTCTGCCCTGTTCAACGGAAACCTAAATGTTCGACTTTTTCGATTTTGATTTTCTTCGAAAGTTCCACTTTTTTTTTCGAAATTTGAAATTTTGGCAAAAAAATTTACTATAGCTTCGTTTTTTCATCTAAAATTTATTTTTTATTTCAAAATTGCAATTTGAAAGCTTTTCCTGGAAATTTCGAATGATTTTTTGCATTTTATTTCTACAAAATGAAAAATAAAACGAAAAATAATTAAGGTATAACTAAAATGCAATGCAAAGCTCTCTACTATCGCTGGCTGGCAACTATCGCTGGCTGGCAAGCCTAAATGGGGAGCAAAAGATCTTGTATGTTACAGACTGGGAATCGTGGCCCCAGTGGTAACCTTTTTCTCTTATTTGCACAACTGCAGTTTAGAACAAACTTAGTGGTATTAAATTACATATAGTTTCGATTCTCTAAACCAAATAAATGTTCGAAAAGTTTTTATAAATTGGGGTTCCCATTTCCAAATTTCCATATTTCCTAGAAATGGTCAGATTTTTTTCGCAACGTCCAGATTTTCTTTGCAATGTCCAAATTTTCTTTGAAATCTCGAGTTTGGTTTCAGTATTTCGATTTCTAATTTAAAATTCTAAGTTTACACTTTCCAGTTTCTGACCTGCCCAACGGAAACCTAAATGTTCGACTTTTGCGATTTTGATTTTCTTCGAAAGTTCCACTTTTTTTCGAAATTTGAAGTTTTGGCAAAAAAATTTACTATAGCTTCGTTTTTTTATCAAAAATTTATTTTTTCATTTTAAAATTGCAATTTGAAAGTTTTTCCTGAAAATTTCGAATGATTTTTTGCATTTTATTTCTACAAAATTAAAAGAAAACGAAAAATAATTAAGGTATAACTAAAATGTAATGCAAAGCTCTTCATTATCGCTGGCTGGCAAGCGGTAAATGGGGAGCAAAAGATCTTGTATGTTACAGGCTGGGAATCGTGGCCCCAGTGGTAACCTTCTTCTTTTGTTTGCGTCACTACTCTTTATACGGTATTTTAATTCCATGAAATTTCGATTTTATTCTTGAAGCAGAATGAAAATTAGAAAAATTTTCCCAAGTTAAATATCTTATTTCCAAAGTTCAATTATTTCTAGAAATGTTCACATTTTCTTTGAAATGTCGAATTTGGTTTTAAGACTTCGATTTCCGTTTTCAAATTTTAAGTTTAGGTTATTTAGTTTCAGTATCTCTTCGAAGATGATAGCTTGGCTATCGAAATGCGTTAGGGCAACCTCTGTTGTGTTTTTTAATCTTTCTTGGTTTCAGGAGACAAGATTTGTATTTCAATTTTTGAAGATAACCAAGGACCAGTCCATTCCACTAAAAGAGTTTTTTCTCTGTTTAATCGAAACCTTAACTTTGGACTTTTTCGAAAGATTTGCTTCGGAAGTTCCAGTTTTTTTCCAAATGTCAGGTTTCGCCGGAAAAATCAACCAAAACTTTTTTTTTCAATTAAGATTTTGTTGTTTTTTCAAAATTGCAATTTAAAAGTTTTTTCCTGAAATTTTTGAATAAAATTTATTTCTTTTTCAAGAAAATGTTTAAAAAATCAAAAGTGATTCCAAGTGCTACTAAAATGCAAGAAAAATTATCTACCAACGCTGATTAGGAGAGAAGGGGAGAGTAAGAGATCTTGTATGTTACAGGCTGGGAATCGTGGCCCCAGTGGTAACCTTCTTTTTTTATTTGCGTCACTACAGTTTATGTGATATTTAATTCCATGAAGTTTCAATTTTATTCTCTAAACCGAATGTAAATTCAAAAATTTTTTACAAATTAAGATTCTTATTTTTAAATTTCCACTATTTCTAGAAATGGTCACATTTTCTTTGAAATGTCGAATTTGGTTTTAAGACTTCGATTTCCGTTTTCAAATTTTGAGTTTAGGTTATTTAGTTTCAGTATCTCTCCGAAGATGATAGCTGGGCTATCGAAACGCGTTAGGGCAACCTCTGTTGTGTTTTTTAATCTTTTTTGGTTTCAAGGGACAAGATGTGTATTTCAATTTTAGAAGATAACCAAGAACCAGTCTTTTCCACTAAATGATTTTTTTCTTTGTTTAATCGAAACCTAAACTTTGGACTTTTTCGAAAGATTTTCTTCGATGGTTCCAGTTTTTTCTTAAAATGCTGGAAAAATTGATCCAAAACTTTACTTTCTGATCAACATTTTGTTCTTTTCTTAAAATTGTAATTTAAAAGTTTTTTCTGAAGTTTTCAAATGAAATCAATTTGTTTTTGCTAGAAAGTGTAAAACAAATGAAAAATAATTCCAAGTGTCACTAAAATTCAAAATAAATTCTCTACTAGCGCTGACTAGCAAGAGAGAAGGGTAGAGAAAAAAATCTTGTATGTTGCAGGCTGGGGATCGTGGCCCCAGTGGTAACCTTCTTCTTTTGTTTGCGTCACTACTCTTTATACGGTATTTTAATTCCATGAAATTTCGATTTTATTCTTGAAGCAGAATGTAAATTAGAAAAATTTTCCCAAATTAAATATCTTATTTCCAAATTTCAATATTTTCTAGAAATGGTCACATTTTCTTTGAAATGTCGAATTTGGTTTTAAGACTTCGATTTCCGTTTTCAAATTTTGAGTTTAGGTTATTTAGTTTCAGTATCACTCCGAAGATGATAGCTTGGCTATCGAAACGCGTTAGAGCAATCTCTGTTGTATTTTTTTATCTTTTTTGGTTTTAGAACAAGATTTGTGTTTTAATTTTAGAAGATAACCAAGAATCAGTCCATTCCACTAAAAGGGTTTTTTCTTTGTTTAATCGAAACCTAAACTTTGGACTTTTTCGAAAGATTTTCTTCGATGCTTCCAGTTTTTCTTAAAATGCCGGAAAAATTGATCCAAAACTTCACTTTCTGATCAAAATTTTGTTGTTTTCTTAAAATTGTAATTTAAAAGTTTTTTCTGAAGTTTCCGAATGAAATTAATTTGTTTTTGCTAGAAAGTGTAAAACAAATGAAAAATAATTCCAAGTGTCACTAAAATGCAAAATAAATTCTCTACTAGCGCTGACTAGCAAGAGAGAAGGGTAGAGAAAAAAATCTTGTATGTTACAGGCTGGGAATCGTGGCCCCAGTGGTAACCTTCTTCTTTTGTTTGCGTCACTACTCTTTATACGGTATTTTAATTCCATGAAATTTCGATTTTATTCTTGAAGCAGAATGTAAATTAGAAAAATTTTCCCAAATTAAATATCTTATTTCCAAATTTCAATATTTTCTAGAAATGGTCACATTTTCTTTGAAATGTCGAATTTGGTTTTAAAACTTTGATTTCTGTTTTCAAATTTCGAGTTTACGCTATTTAGTTTCAGTATCTCTCCGAAGATGACAGCTTGGCCATCGAAACGCTTTAGAGAAACCTCTGTTTTGTTTTTTAATCTTTTTTGGTTTCAAAGGATAATATTTGTATTTCAATTTTTGAAGATAACCAAGGACCAGTCCGTTCCACCAAAATAGTTTTTTCTCTATTTAACCGATGCTTAAACTTTTTTGAAAGATTTTCTTCAAAGGTTTCATATTTTTCTTGCAATTTGAGGTTTCGCCGAAAAAAATGACCAAAACTCTACTTCTTGATCAAAATTTTGTTTTTTTCAAAATTCGAAAGTTTTTTTCTACAATTTCTGAATGAAATTATTTTCTTTTTTTAAAAAAATGTTTAACAAATGAAAATTGATTTGAAATACCACTAAAATGCAAAAAAAATGTTCTACCAACGCTGACTAACAAGAGAGAAGAGGAGAATAAAGGATCTTGTATGTTACAGGTTAAAAATCGTGGCTCCAACAAGAGAGAAGGGAAGAGTAAAATATCTTGTATGTTACATGCTGGGAATCGTGGCTCCAGTGGCAACCTTCTTTTCTTATATGCGCCACTAGAGTTTATCAGATGTTAAGTTCTATGCAGTTTCGCTTTTATTTTTGAAACCTAATGTAAATTTAAAATGTGTTTATAAATTGGCATCCCTATTTCGAAATTTTGATATTTTCTATAAAATGGTCAAATTTGAAATATGGGATTAGGTTTCAAGATTTCAATTTTCTTTTAAATTCGAAAATTTTTCTCAAATTAAAATTCTTTTTTCCAATTTTCAATATTTTCTAGAAACGGTCACATTTTCTTTGAAATGTCGAATTTGGTTTCAAGACTTCGATTCCTGTTTTCAAATTTTGAGTTTACTCTATTTAGTTTCAGTTATTCTTCGAAGATGATAGCTTGGCTATCGAAACGCGTTAGGGCAACCTCTGTTGTGTTTTTTAATCTTTTTTGGTTTCAGGGGACAAGACTTGTATTTAAATTTTTGAAGATAACCAAGGAGAAGTCCATTCCACTAAAAGAGTTTTTTCTCTGTTTAATCGAAACCTAAACTTTGGACTTTTTCGAAAGATTTTCTTCGAAGGTTCCAGTTTTTTCTTGCAATGTCAGGTTTCGCCGGAAAAATTGACCAAAACTTCACTTTCTGATCAAAATTTTGTTGTTTTTTTAAAATTGCAATTTGAAAGTTTTTTTCTGAAATTTTCGCATCAAATTAATTATTTTCTTCCAAAAAATGTTTCAAAAAATTAATAATAATTCCAAGTGCCACTAAAATGCAAAATAAATTCCCTACTAACGCTGACTAGCAAGAGAGAAGAGATAGTAAAAGAAATTGACCAAAACTTCACTTTCTGATCAAAACTTTGTTGTTTCTTTGAAATTGCAATTTAAAAGTTTTTTCTGAAATTTCCGAATGAAATTAATTTGTTTTTGCTAGAAAGTGTCAAACAAATAAAAAATAATTCCAAGTGTCACTAAAATTCAAAATAAATTCTCTACTAGAGCTGACTAGCAAGGAAGACGGGGAGAGTAAATAAATCTTGTATGTTACAGGCTGGGAATCTTGGCCCCAGTGGTAACCTTCTTGTTTTATTTGCGTCACTACAGTTTATGTGATATTTAAATCCATGAAGTTTCAATTTTATTCTCTAAACCGAATGTAAATTTAAAAATTTTTTACAAATTAAGATTCTTATTTTCAAATTTCCACTATTTCTAGAAATGGTCACATTTTCTTTGAAATGTTGAATTTGGTTTTAAGACTTCGATTTCCGTTTTCAAATTTTGAGTTTACGCTATTTAGTTTCAGTATCTCTCTGTAGATGATAGTTTGGCTATCGAAACGCGTTAGGGCAACCTCTGTTGTGTTTTTTAATCTTTCTTGGTTTCAGTGGACAAGATTTGTATTTCAATTTTTGAAGATAACCAAGGACCAGTCCATTCTACTAAAAGAGTTTTTTCTCTGTTTAATCGAAACCTAAACTTTGGACTTTTTTGAAAGATTTCCTTCGAAGGTTCCAGTTTTTTCTTGAACTGTCAGGTTTCGCCGGAAAAATCAACCAAAACTTTTCTTTTCAATTAAAATTTTGTTGTTTTTTTAAAATCGCAATTTGAAAGTTTTTTCCTGAAATTTTTGAATGAAATTTATTTCTTTTTCAAGAAAATGTTCAAAAAATCGAAAGTGATTCCAAGTGCCACTAAAATGCAAGAAAAATTATCGCCCAACGCTGATTAGCAAGAGAGAATTGGAGAGTAAGAGATCTTGTATGTTACAGGCTGGGAATCGTGGCCCCAGTGGTAACCTTCTTGTTTTATTTGCGTCTCTACAGTTTATGTGATATTTAATTCCATGAAGTTTCAATTTTATTCTCTAAACCGAATGTAAATTCAAAAATTGTTTACAAATTAAGATTCTTATTTTCAAATTTCCACCATTTCTAGGAATGGTCACATTTTCTTTGAAATGTTGAATTTGGTTTTAAGACTTCGATTTCCGTTTTCAACTTTTAAGTTTAGGTTATTTAATTTCAGTATCTCTCCGAAGATGATAGCTGGGCTATCGAAACGCGTTAGGGCAACCTCTGTTGTGTTTTTTAATCTTTTTTGGTTTCAAGGGGCAAGATGTGTATTTCAATTTTAGAAGATAACCAAGAAGCAGTCTTTTCCACTAAATGATTTTTTTCTTTGTTTAATCGAAACCTAAACTTTGGACTTTTTCGAAAGATTTTCTTCGAAGTTTCCAGTTTTTTCTTAAAATGTCAGGCTTCGCCGGAAAAATTGACCAAAACATTACTTTCTGATTAAAATTTTGTTGTTTTTTCAAAATTGCAATTTGAAAGTTTCTTTTCTGAAATTTCCGAATGAAATTAATTTTCTTTTGTTAGAAAGTGTCAAACAAATGAAAAATAATTCCAATTGTCACTAAAATGCAAAATAAATTCTATACTAGCGTTGACCAACAAGAGAGACGGGGAAAGTAAATAAATCTTGTATGTTACAGGCTGGGAATCGTGGCCCCAGTGGTAACCTTCTTTTTTTATTTGCGTCACTACAGTTTATGTGACATTTAATTCCAAGAAGTTTCAATTTTATTCTCTAAACCGAATGTAAATTCAAAAATTTTTTACAAATTAAGATTCTTATTTTCAAATTTCCACTATTTCTAGAAATGGTCACATTTTCTTTGAAATATTGAATTTGGTTTTAAGACTTCGATTTCCGTTTTCAAATTTTGAGTTTACGCTATTTAGTTTCAGTATCTCTCCGAAGATGATAGCTTGGCTATCGAAACGCGTTAGGGCAACCTCTGTTGTGTTTTTTAATCTTTCTTGGTTTCAGTGGACAAGATTTGTATTTCAATTTTTGAAGATAACCAAGGACCAGTCCATTCTACTAAAAGGGTTTTTTCTCTGTTTAATCGAAACCTAAACTTTGGACTTTTTTGAAAGATTTCCTTCGAAGGTTCCAGTTTTTTCTTGAACTGTCAGGTTTCGCCGAAAAAATCAACCAAAACTTTTATTTTCAATTAAAATTTTGTTGTTTTTTCAAAATTGCAATTTGAAAGTTTTTTCCTGAAATTTTTGAATGAAATTTATTTCTTTTTCAAGAAAATGTTTAAAAAATCAAAAGTGATTCCAAGTGCCACTAAAATGCAAGAAAAATTATCCACCAATGCTGGTTAGCAAGAGAAAAGGGGAGAGTATGTTACAGGCTGGGAATCGTGGCCCCAGTGGTAACCTTCTTGTTTTATTTGCGTCTCTACAGTTTATGTGATATTTAATTCCATGAAGTTTCAATTTTATTCTCTAAACCGAATGTAAATTCAAAAATTGTTTACAAATTAAGATTCTTATTTTCAAATTTCCACCATTTCTAGGAATGGTCACATTTTCTTTGAAATGTTGAATTTGGTTTTAAGACTTCGATTTCCGTTTTCAAATTTTGAGTTTACGCTATTTAGTTTCAGTATCTCTCCGTAGATGATAGTTTGGCTATCGAAACGCGTTAGGGCAACCTCTGTTGTGTTTTTTAATCTTTCTTGGTTTCAGGGGACAAGATTTGTATTTTAATTTTTAAAGATAACCAAGGACCAGTACGTTGGACAAAAAAAACAAACCGAGAATGTTAATTTGTGAAAAATTTTCGAATTTTCATTCGGTTTCGAGAATGAAATCAAAACTTCCTAAAATTAAATACCACATGGTCGCAAATAAGAGCAGTAGGTTACCACTGGGGCCACGATTCTCAGCTTATAACGTACAAACTCTTTTACTCTTCCCTTCCCTCTTGTGAGTCAGCGGTGGAAGCGAATTTTTTATTGTATTTTAGTGACACTTGGAATTATTTTTTATTTTCTTATCATTTTCGTGAAACAAATTAATTTTGTTCGGAATTTTCAGAAAAAACTTTTAAATTAAAATTTTGAAAAAACAACTACATTTTGATCCGAAAGTGAAATTGTAGCAAATTTTTCCGGCGAAACCTAGAATTACAAAAAAATAACTGAAACCTTTAAAGAAAATCTTTCAAAAAAGTTCAAAGTTTGGGTTTTAGTTAAAGAGAGAAGAAACTAAATGGGGTAAACTTTGAATTTAAAAAAAGGGATCGAAATTTTGAAACAGAATTCTATATTTCGAAGACAATGGAAAATAGAAAATATGGAAATTTAAAAATTAGAATCTTAATTTGTGAAAAATTTTCGAATTTACATTTGATCTTGAGAATGAAATCGAAATTCCATGGAATTAAATACCACATAAACTGAAGTGGCGCAAATAAAAGATGAACGTTACCACTGGGGCCACGATTCCCAGCCTGTCACATACAAGATCTCTTACTCTCCCCTTCCCTCTTGCTAATCAGCGTTGGTAAAGAATTTTTCTTGCGTTTTAAGGCACTTAGAATCATTTTTAATTTTATTAAACAATTTCTTGGAAAATGTAAAAGATAAATGACATTCGAAAATTTTAGGAAAAACTTTCAAATTGCAATTTTGAAAAATCAACCAAAACTTTTCTTTTCAATTAAAATTTTGTTGTTTTTTCAAAATTGGAATTTGAAAGTTTTTCCTGAAATTTTTGAATGAAATTTATTTCTTTTTCAAGAAAATGTTTAAAAAATCAAAAGTGATTCCAAGTGCCACTAAAATGCAAGAAAAATTATCCACCAACGTTGATTAGCAAGAGAGAAGGGGAGAGTAAGAGATCTTGTATGTTACAGGCTGGGAATCGTGGCCCCAGTGGTAACCTCTTCTTTTATTTAAATTTAAAAATTTGTCAAAACTTTACTTTTCGGCCAAAATTTGGTTGTCTTTTCAAAATTAAAATTTGGTTGTTTTTTCAAAGTTTCCGAATGTAATATAGTTTTCTCAAGAAAACGTTCACAAAAAAATGAAAAATGATTCCAAGTGCACCAAAATGCAAGAAAAATTCTCTACCAACGCTGATTAGCAAGAGGAAAGGGGAGAGTATGTTACAGGCTGGGAGTCGTGGCCCCAGTGGTAACATTCTTGTTTTATTTGCGTCACTACAGTTTATGTGATATTTAATTCCATGAAGTTTCAATTTTATTCTCTAAACCGAATGTAAATTCAAATTTTTTTTACAAATTAAGATTCTTAATTTCAAATTTCCATTATTTCTAGAAATAGTCACATTTTCTTTGAAATATCGAATTTGGTTTCAAGACTTTGATTTCCGTTTTCAAATTTTGAGTTTAGGTTATTTAGTTTCAGTATCTCTCCGAAGATGATAGCTTGGCTATCGAAACGCGTTAGGGCAAGGGTAACCTCTGTTGTGTTTTTTGATCTTTCTTGGTTTCAGTGGACAAGATTTGTATTCCAATTTTTGAAGATAATCAAGGAGCAGTCCGTTCCACCAAAATAGTTTTTTCTCTGTTTAACCGAAACCTAAACTTTGGACTTTTTTGAAAGATTTTCTTCGAAGGTTCCAGTTTTTTCTTGAAATTTCAGGTTTTGCCAATAAAATTGACCAAAACTTCACTTTCTGATCAAAACTTTGTTGTTTCTTTGAAATTGCAATTTGAAAGTTTTTTTCTGAAATTTTCAAATAAAATTAATTATGTTCTTCCAGAAAATGTTTTAACAAATGAATAATAATTCCAAGTGCCACTTAAATGCAAAATAAATTCCCTACTAAACGCTGACTAGCAAGGGAGAAGGGAGAGTAAAAGAAATTGATCAAAACTTCAATTTCTGATCAAAACTTTGTTGTTTCTTTGAAATTGCAATTTGAAGTTTTTTTTCTGAAATTTCCGAATGAAATTAATTATGTTCTTTCAAAAAAATGTTTCAAAAAATGAATAATAATTTCAAGTGCCACTAAAATCCAAAATAAATTCCCTACTAAACGCTGACTAGCAAGAGAGAAGGGAGAGTAAAAGAAATTGACCAAAACTTCACTTTCTGATCAAAACTTTGTTGTTTCTTTGAAATTGCAATTTAAAAGTTTTTTGTGAAATTTCCGAATGAAATGAATTTGTTTTTGCTAGGAAGTGTCAAACAAATAAAAAATAATTCCAAGTGTCACTAAAATTCAAAATAAATTCTCTACTAGGGCTGACTAACTAGGAAGACGGGGAGAGTAAATAAATCTTGTATGTTACAGGCTGGGAATCGTGGCCCCAGTGGTAACCTTTTTTTTTATTTGCGTCACTACAGTTTATGTGATATTTAATTCCATGAAGTTTCAATTTTATTCTTTAAACCGAATGTAAATTCAAAAATTTTTTACAAATTTAGATTCTTATTTCCAATTTTTGATATTTTCTAGAAATGGTCACATTTTCTTCGAAATGTCGAATTTGGTTTTAAGATTTCAATTTATATCTTCAAATTTTGAGTTTACGCTATTTAGTCTTAGTATCTTTCTGAAGATGATAGCTTGGCTATCGAAACGCGTAAGAGCAACCTCTGTTGTGTTTTTTAATCTTTTTTGGTTTCAAGGGACAAGATTTGTATTTAAATCTTTAAAGAAATCCAAGAACCAGTCCATTCCACTAAAAGGTTTTTTTTTCTGTTTAATCGAAACCTAAACTTTGGACTTTTTCGAAAGATTTTAACAGTTTTTATCTGAAATTTTTGAATGAAAATAATTATTTTCTTCCAAAAAATGTTTCAAACAATGAAAAATAATTCCAAGTGCCACTAAAATGCAAAATAAATTCTCTACTAAACGATGACTAGCAACAGAGAAGGGAGAGTAAAAGAAATTGACCAAAACTTCACTTTCTGATCAAAACTGTGTTGTTTCTCTAAAATTGCAATTTGAAAGTCTTTTTCTGGAAATTTCCGAACGAAATTAATTATTTTCTTCCAGAAAATGTTTCAAAAAATGAATAATAATTCCAAGTGCCACTAAAATGCAAAATAAATTCTTCACTAACGCTGACTAGCAAGAGTGAAGCGGTAGTAAAAATCTTGTATGTTTCATGCTGGGAATCGTGTGGCCCCGGTGGTAACCATCTTCTCTTATTTGCGCCACTACAGTTCATCTGATATTTAGTTTCATGCAGTTTCGATTTTATTTTCAAAACCGAATGTAAATTCGAAATATGTTTATAAATTGGGATCCTCGTTTCCAAATTTCGATATTTTTTAAAACAAAAGGGGTCAGATTTTCTTCGAAATGTCGGATTAGGTTTCAAGCTTTCAATTTTCTTTTAAATCTGAGTTTACTATCTTTTAAATCTGAGTTGAGTGTTATTTTTTAAGGTTGTTAGAATGTTGTCAGTATTCCCATAACTAGATATTCTAATAGAATTTTTTAGAAGAATCTGAAGTGAACGGTTTCAACTTGATTTGATGTAAAGTTTAGTCTTTATTATACGTGGTTTTTTCAAAAGTTTTTTGTAGACCTGGCAACTTTTGGTGCAAACGAATGAAGACCCACACGAATTCGTGTGGATTTGTCCATATTAAGCGACGTGTTATTCCAGGTGACTTAGTGCCTTCATCAAGCGGACTATCCTTCCAATGAATGCGTATTTTCTGCGTTGAAATTGCGTTCTCTCCTCATCTTCAGCAAAACCCAATTAGTCGAGTTAATTACGAAGTAATCTGGCGTACTAATTGGGGAGTATTTTCATGGAATCCTCCGGAATAGGAATAACTTGGGCAGGGCGAGAGCTTATGATAAAGAGGCTTAGAGGCTCTCAGGTCAATCTGTTGATTATATCTGGAGAGCAATGCAGATTTGACCAGTTAGTGGTCAGTGGATAAACTAATTTAAAAATTTTGGTCTAATTGGATTACTCACTGCATTGGCTGGTTACTTGATAGATGAAATATCTGTTGACGTTTGGTGACGTTATCGACACCTTTTACTCTGTCGGTGGTACGAAAAGTTTTCTCGCTTGGTGTAATTTTTTGGCATGTATTAACATGTTAAGCGTACGTCAGTATGCTCCTTACTTGATCAGCACTCTCCAAATTGACATTTAACTTTGCCAGTACGTCAACCTTAGTTATGCAAGGAAAAACGTCGACAGGAAATTATAACTAATACCATACTCAAATTATTAAATTTAACTGATCAATGCAAGAAGAATGCAACCTAGACTACAAATTCATGCAGCCCTCCAGGCGGCGTGTATAGTGAATCATAGGTAGCTGAACTACCAACAGTTGAAACACTGCCATCTAGCGAAGCGGTTGCTCTCAGGAGAGTTCCCAGAAGACAAGGATTCTATAATGCACAGACCAATAGGTTTGAACATTTATTAGATTCGAAGTTTGGAAACCAAATACCGGTTTCGATCGTTTAACTGATCAAGTAAGGAACATATGAGAACAGTTAAAAAAATTACAGCATCACACTAGATGGGAAAACTTTTTGTACACCCGATACATGTCATCATATAAGAGGTAGACAGAGGTTGTACAGGATGTTATTAATATCACAACGGTCACCAACAATGAGGCAACTTTCCCGTATTATTAAATACAAGCACCCTCGGCGAGAGATGCGCTTAGTTATGTTAAACTTAACAATGTTAACTTTTTTATTACATTTAATCGACGTTAATCATTTTTTTCTTAATCGATAAGTCGCATTCGCTACCATGAACGCGATCGCTGTCGTTTCAACCGAGCAATTTCCAAATATTTAAACCAAGGGCCGATAAATTTGTTCGTATCCGCATATTGATCGGTTGTCGCATATATCAATTCCTGCCGGAATTTATGGCAGCATAATGTGGAATAAGGTTAAGTCTAAGCACGCATCAATCTGCTTAGAAAAGGGGGGCTTTTGAATCCGGCTTATAAAGCCCTGGAAAGTAATTTTCGTAAAAGGTTTCGCACTCAACATTTGAACTGCTAGTGATTGGGCGACAAGCTGTCAGCGGGAATTTTGCCTGTCACTAGTGGAATGTCGATAACGAATAAACCCAAAGAAGGGTATTATCTGTTTTCTGCAGAATGAGCGCTAAGTGTCGACCATTTTGCGACGCGCTATCTTTTATTATTCTTATTCTACTTCGTTAGTTCGACACTCGGCTGGAAACGAAACTGGAAATTCAATAATTTCTTTCTCAGCTCCAGTAACTTCGCGATTACTGGAGCTTAAGTAGACCTGGGAGCAACTTTTTTTATCGTGCCATATTTTTTTTAGCGTGGCATTTTTTTTTTATCATGCCACATTTTCTATCGTGCTATCTATATAGATAGCACGTTTAGCACGTTGGCAAATTTTTAAATTTAAATAAAAGAAGAAGGTTACCACTGGGGCCACGATTCCCAGTCTGTAACATACACTCCCTTCCCTCTTGCTAATCAGCCGTGGTAGAGAATTTTTAAAAGCAGCGTTTTACTGGCAAAAACCAACTTGAATATTCAGAGATCTCCCTCGGGATAATACGAAACGTTTGCAAATGAATTTCGATTAAATAGTTCACATTTAAAATTTGGAAACAGAAATCGAAGTCTTGAAACCAAATTCGACATTTTAAAGAAAATGTGGCCATTTCTATAAAATATGGAAATTTGGATATAAGAATCTTATTTTGTGAAAAATTTGCGAATTTACATTCGGTTTCGAGAATAAAATCGAACTAAAATACCATATAAACTGTAGTGACGCAAATAAAAGAAGAAGGTTACCACTGGGGCCACGATTCTCAGCCTGTAACATACTCTCCCCTTTTCTCTTGCTAGTCAGCGTTGGTAGAGAATTTTTCTTGCATTTTGGTGCACTTGGAATCATTTTTCATTTTTTTTTTGAACGTTTTCTTGAAAAACTGAATTGCATTCAGAAATTTTAGAAAGAACTTTTAAATTTCAATTTTGAAAAACAACCAAATTTCAATTTTGAAAAAACAACCAAATTTTGGTCGAAAAGTAAAGTTTTGGCAAATTTTTAAATTTAAATAAAAGAAGAAGGTTATCACTGGGGCCACGATTCCCAGCCTGTAACATACACTCCCTTCCCTCTTGCTAATCAGCCGTGGTAGAGAATTTTTAGAAGCAGCGTTTTACTGGCAAAAACCAACTTGGATATTCAGAGATCTCCCTCTGGATAATACGAAACGTTTCCAAATAAATTTCGATTAAATAGTTCACATTCAAAATTTGAAAACAGAAATCGAAGTCTTGAAACCAAATTCGACATTTCAAAGAAAATGTGACCATTTTTAGAACATATGAAAACTTGGACATAATAATCTTAATTTGTGAAAAATTTTCGAATTAACATTCGGTTTCGAGAATAAAATCGAATTAAAATACCATATAAACTGTAGTGACGCAAATAAAAGAAGAAGGTTACCACTGGGGCCACGATTCCCAGCCTGTAACATACTCTTCCCTTTTCTCTTGCTAATCAGCGTTGGTAGAGAATTTTTCTTGCATTTTGGTGCACTTGGAATCATTTTTTCATTTTTTTTTGAACATTTTCTAAATTACATTCGGAAATTTTAGAAAAAACTTTTAAATTTCAATTTTCAAAAACAACCAAATTTCAATTTTGAAAAAACAACCAAATTTTGGTCGAAAAGTAAAGTTTTGGCAAATTTTGAAATTTAAATAAAAGAAGAAGGTTACCACTGGGGCAACGATTCGCAGCCTGTAACATACAAGATCTTTTACTCTCCCTTTCCTCTTGCTAATCAGCCTTGGTAGGGAATTTTTAAAAGCGGCGTTTTAGTGGCAAAAACCAACTTGGATATTATAGAGCTAGTTTATAAAAACTAGCTCAGTCTGATAACTAGAATTTCCTCAGAAATCTACTTGGGAAGTAATTTCAGTTTCGTAGTTTACTTTTGGCGCTTTGTGATTGTGACTGACTGCTATTATTAAAACCGAACAATGTGAATCACAACCAGGTTAGCTGCGATGTAACTAAAGTGATAAAGGTCGCAAGTATTACGTGTTGCATAGCAACATCCTCTAGCTCTCGAGAATACAAAATAAGTAGGATTCACACCCTACTTTGTGTTATTATTTTTGTTTAATCAAAGCATCTTGTTGTGAAATTTTCGATTTTTAGCCAAGAGATGATTTTTAATAATCTCGATGGACTGGTTATTTATTCATGTCGGGGCAAGTTTCGCCATCCGCCCGAATAATAATAAATTTTCGGGTCGAAGAGGAAGTTAGTTTCCTTTCAATTTTGGCAGAGTGGAGCGAAAGTTATAAATGACATTTTTTCCGCCCAACTTTGGGAAAGATACATGAAGGTGACACCGGCAGGCGCACCGAAAGTATTTTATAAATTGCGCGCCAACAAGAAAAAGTCACTTCCTGCTAATGGAGACGATGTTCCGATGGCGATAACACCAATGGAATGTAAATAGGCTCCTGAATTGATGATTTTTTGTTAGCTGCACATTTATTAAGAAAAATTGAATCTTAAACAAATTTTGGTTTGCTGGAGTTTAGTTAAAATATTAAACTGGATGTTTTAAACATATTATAGTGTTTTTTTTTCTTTTTTCTTTTTTTTTTCTAATTTATTTAACATAAATTATGGTTTGTTGAAGTTTGGTTAAAATAGAATAGTGGAATGTTTTAATTAAAAAAATCTTCTTAATTGATTCAACAAAATCTATTATACGCGAATATCGAAAATAATTGTGATTTTTTTTAGTGATTATTATAGAAAAAAGGGAATGAAATATATTGTTTGAAAAATTGTATGCCCTAGCGTGAATGTTGACGTTAAATCGGGTAAAAAAAAAAGTTTATTTTACCAATCCAATAAGTGGTCAAAATTAGATAAACACGAGACCGTAATTTAATCATGAGTCGCCTTATCAACGTGCAAGATATCGCTTAATAATGCAACAGCTGCGACAGAACTATTTTCATCGCAGTCTGAGGAAATACCAAACTGTTTTGGCCCAAAATCACGATACGAATGAAAGGTGAAAACATACATGGAAATAGGGCCGGAGGAAGCAAGAAAGGGGGAGAAACGAAGGAGAGGAAGGAAGAGAGGGGGAGAAACGAAGAAGAGGAAGGCAAAAGAATCCGGGCAGGGTGAAGAGGAAGAATCGAGGGAGGTGAAAGAGGAAAAAGAAAGAAAGAGAGGGAAATAGAAAGTCGAGGTTTTGAAAAATAATCGAAATTTTGAAAACACTGAAAGCTACTTTGGCGTAATTTGCGACAAAAAAAAATGACATTTTGACGAGAAATTACACCGTTGGCAATTTTGCCACAATACTTTGGTCGATTTGATCCCTATCATGGAATGTAGTGCGCCCTAGGAGCGCCAGAGTGATTTTCACCGTGGGCGACCGCCCGGAAAGGTAATCTAAGATATTTGCGTGAATTTCCCCCCGAATGCATTATTCATGGCATTACATAAGCAAGAGGAACACAATATAATACTTGTTTATCCGCGAATCTAAATTATTTTCAACGTCTCTCCAGATTCACGTTCCTGATGAAATATTCGGACGGAATGTAATAGTCCTTTTGTGAAGTCCAATCCACTTTTAGGGATCTTCCATTATCCTGGGGGATATCCCCGTGGACCGGGTTGAAGCTGCACAAAAGGAACTTGACAAAACGGTTACTGATAACACGTATTACATCCCACTACCCGTAGCGCACATAAAACGTTTAAACCGACTCGGAATCCAGGCAACCAACACATTTTCGAATTTAATTTCTAATATCTTATCTCGTCGGGGATAACGGCACATAAAATGCCCGCTTTTCTTCGCGACGGAAAATCTAATTTTTCTGACGCGTTAAACGAGGTGAATTAACAATATTTCCAAATGGTGTCCAACTTTATTGGTTGGTTATTTCCACCGTACATAAAGTATGTGTGGTGGATACATAAAGTTGGTTATTTCATACATAACTAGCGACCTCCTGAGACTTTGCGAGTCGACACGATAGATTAGTTGCTTCTCTCGTCGATTCACATCTTCTATCTAATAATTTTGAGTGTCATAAAATATATCGAACATTAGTCACTTTCCTGCACTTGAAACCATTTCTTTTCAAAATATTCCGCAATGTTCACGAGTTAAATCCAAGCGCCCTCGGCGTGAAACGTGCTTAGGTATAAAAACAAGCATGTTTTGAGACAAACGATTATTTGGTTTATACCTAAACATATAAATATCTTACTCTGTGAACTATTCAATCATTCATTTGAAAACGTTTCGTATTATCCCGAGGAAGATGTCTGAATATCCAAGCTGCTTTTTACCAGTAAAATCCTGCTTTTAAAAATTCTCTACCACGGCTGATTAGCAAGAGGAAAGGGAGAGTAAAAGATCTTGTATGTTACAGGCTGGGAATCGTGGCCCCAGTGGTAACCTTCTTCTTTTATTTAAATTTAAAAATTTGCCAAAACTTTACTTTTCGACCAAAATTTGGTTGTTTTTTCAAAATTAAAATTTGGTTGTTTTTTCAAAATTAAAATTTGAAAGTTTTTTCCAAAATTTCCGAATGTAATTCATTTTTTCAAGAAAACGTTCAAAAAAAATGAAAAATGATTCCAAGTGCACCAAAGTGCAAGAAAAATTCTCTACCAACGTTGATTAGCAAGAGAAAAGGGGAGAGTATGTTACAGGCTGGGAATCGTGGCCCCAGTGGTAACCTTCTTCTTTTATTTGCGTCACTACAGTTTGTATGGTATTTTAATTGGATTTTGTTCTCGAAACCGAATGTAAATTCAAAATTTCTCACAGATTAAGTTTCTTATGTCCAAATTTCCATATTTTCTAGAAATTGTCACATTTTCTTTGAATGTCGAATTTGATTCAGGACGATTTCTGTTTTTAAATTTTAAATCTGAACTATTTAATCAAAATTCATTTGGAAACGTTTCGTATTATCTCGAGGGAGATGTCTGAATATCCAAGTTGGTTTTTGCCACTAAAACGCCGCTTTTAAAAATTCTCTACCATGGCTGATTAGTAAGAGGGAAGGGAGGGTAAAAGATCTTGTATGTGACAGGCTGGGAATCGTGGCCCCAGTGGTAACCTTCTTCTTTTATTTTAATTTAAAAATTTGTCAACATTTTACATTTCGACCAAAATTTGGTTGTTTTTTTAAAATTGAAATTTGGTTGTTTTTCCAAAATTGAAATTTGAAAGTTTTTTTCTATAATTTTCGAATGTAATTCATTTTTTCAAGAAAACGCTCAAAAAAAAATGAAAAATGATTCCAAGTGCACCAAAATGCAAGAAAAATTCTCTACCAACGCTGATTAGCAAGAGGAAAGGGGAGAGTATGTTACAGGCTGGGAATCGTGGCCCCAGTGGTAACCTTCTTCTTTTATTTGCGTCACTACAGTTTATATGGTATTTTAATTGGATTTTATTCTCGAAACCGAATGTAAATCGAAAATTTTTTCACAAATTAAGATTGTTATGTCCAAATTTCCATATTTTCTAGAAATGGTCCCATTTTTTTTGGAATGTCGAAGTTGGTTCAAGACGATTTCTGTTTTTAAATTTTAATTGTGAACTATTTAATCGAAATTCATTTGGAAACGTTTCGTATTATCCCGAGGGAGATCTCTGAATATCCAAGTTGGTTTTTGCCAGTAAAACGCCGCTTTTAAAAATTCTCTACCATGGCTGATTAGCAAGAGGGAAGGAAGAGTAAAAGATCTTGTATGTTACAGGCTGGGAATCGTGGCCCCAGTGGTAACCTTCTTCTTTTATTTAAATTTAAAAATTTGCCAAAACTTTACTTTTCGACCAAAATTTGGTTGTTTCTTTAAAATTGAAATTTGGTTGTTTTTTCAAAATTGAAATTTGAAAGTTTTTTCTAAAATTTCCGAATGTAATTTATTTTTTCAAGAAAACGTTCAAAAAAAATGAAAAATGATTTCAAGTGCACCAAAATGCAAGAAAAATTCTCTACCAACGCTGATTAGCAAGAGAAAAGGGGAGAGTATGTTACAGGCTGGGAATCGTGGCCCCAGTGGTAACCTTCTTCTTTTATTTGCGTCACTACAGTTTATATGGTATTTCAATTGGATTTTATTCTCGAAACCGTATGTAAATTCTAAATTTTTCACAAATTAAGATTCTTATGTCCAAATTTCCATATTTTCTAGAAATGGTCACATTTTCTTTGAATGTCGAATTTGGTTCAGGACGATTTCTGTTTTTAAATTTTAAGTGTAAACTATTTAATCGAAATTCATTTGGAAATGTTTCGTATTATCCTGAGGGAGATCTCTGAATATCCAAGTTGGTTTTTGCCAGTAAAACGCTGCTTTTAAAAATTCTCTACCATAGCTGATTAGCAAGAGGAAAGGGAGAGTAAAAGATCTTGTATGTTACAGGCTGGGAATCGTGGCCCCAGTGGTAACCTTCTTCTTTTATTTAAATTTAAAAATTTGCCAAAACTTTACTTTTCGACTAAAATTTGGTTGTTTTTTTTTAAATTGAAATTTGGTTGTTTTTTCAAAATTGAAATTTGAAAGTTTTTTCTAAAATTTCTGAATGCAATTTATTTTTTCAAGAAAACGTTAAAAAAAATGAAAAATGATTCCAAGTGCACCATAATGCGAGAAAAATTCTCTACCAACGCTGATTAGCGAGAGAAAAGGGGAGAGTATGTTACAGGTTGGGAATCGTGGCCCCAGTGGTAACCTTTTTCTTTTATTTGCGTCACTACAGTTTATATGGTATTTCAATTGGATTTTATTCTCGAAACCAAACGTAAATTCGAAAATTTCTTCACAAATTAAGATTCCTATGTTCAAATTTCCATATTTTCTAGAAATGGTCACATTTTCTTTCAAATGTCGAAGTTGGTTCAGGACGATTTCTGTTTTTAAATTTTAAGTGTGAACTATTTAATCGAAATTCATTTGGAAACGTTTCGTATTATCCCGAGGGAGATGTCTGAATATCCAAGCTGGTTTTGGCCAGTAAAACGCTGGTTTTAAAAATTCTCTACCATGGCTGATTAGCAAGAGGAAAGGGAGAGTAAAAGATCTTGTATGTTGCAGGCTGGGAATCGTGGCCCTAATGGTAACCTTCTTTTTTTATTTAAATTTAAAAATTTGGCAAAACTTTACTTTTCGACCAAAATTTGGTTGTATTTTCAAACTTGAAATTTGGTTGTATTTTCAAACTTGAAATTTGGTTGTTTTTTCAAAATTGAAATTTGAAAGTTTTTTCTAAAATTTCCGAATGTAATTTATTTTTTCAAGAAAATGTTCAAAAAGAAATGAAAAAATGATTCCAAGTGCATCAAAATGCAAGAAAAATTCTCTACCAACGCTGATTAGCAAGAGAAAACGGGAGAGTACGTTACAGGCTGGGAATCGTGGCCCCAGTGGTAACCTTCTTCTTTTATTTGCGTCACTACAGTTTTTATGGTATTTCAATTGGATTTTATTCTCGAAACCGAATGTAAATTCGAAAATTTTTTACAAGTTAAGATTCTTGTGTTCAAATTTCCATATTGTCTAGAAATGGTCACATTTTCTTTGAAATGTCGAAGTTGGTTCAAGACGATTTCTGTTTTTAAATTTTAAGTGTGAACTATTTAATCGAAATTCATTTGGAAACGTTTCGTATTATCCCGAGGGAGATGTCTGAATATCCAAGTTGGTTTTTGCCAGTAAAATGCCGCTTTTAAAAATTCCACGACAATAATTGAGTTCGCTTACAAAAAACTACTTTTCTTTATAAACGTCGTATTCAGACTTTGCGCCGTTGGGGGTCAACCGCGTATTTGCATATTTTAGCAAACTCCTCGCCCCATAGTTCACATTTGCACGTAAATTAGATTAAGAGGAATAGTTAAAAGTGTAATGGGCGGCCGTGAAGAGTGTAATAAAGTGGGTAGGTTGCAGGAATCTTATTAAGCAGCTGTAACTCTAAGGCGCTTTGTGTTCGGACTTGCATTTTACCAGAGACTACATTTTACACTCGGACTGCATTCCAGACAAAGCTCTAATTGCCAGCTTTGATGTAAGCTGAGGACTGGCTGTTGACGCAAATCACTTCGAGAAAGTAAATTGGAAGGGGCATTTTTTTGACGCCCACACTCGCGCTCAAAATAACGAACCGACTGCTGCTGAAACTTATTTTGCTTCTATTGCTGACGTCTTACATTCTCAAACTATTGACAGATACTGAGGTGCATATTAAAGGGTCAGTATTTTTTATTATGAATGAAAATTGGTTAAATGTAACCAAAATAAAACCTTATTAGCGGTCTTATTTCATACAAAGATGACTTTACATCAAAGGTGTATTCCCCAATACTCTAAAATCTGGTGGTGTGCGGCTCTTTCCCCAAAGAAACGAAAGAAATCTTTCGCTCCAGACCTCTGTTGTCTGTTATATCGAAAAAATAATGGATATAAACGTTGATATTCTTAAAAATTTAAATAAGAAGGTAATCATTTTTCTGTTGATGTATCTGCAAGCGCAGGAGTTACTTCGCCTTGACCTGAAGTTGAATTCCCACGCCGAAAACGCGCCTAAATTGTCTAGTGGAAAAATTACCGATAATGTGCTATTGCCTCAAGCAATACTCGGAAATCTGATGGTGTGCGGCTCTTTTACAAAAGAGAGAAGAGGAATCTTTTACTTCAGACCTCTGGTATCTATTAGATCGAAAAAATAATCGATATTATCGTTGATATCCTCAAATACTTGAATTAGGACGTAATCATTTCTTCCTGCTGATGATGTGCAAACGCCAAGGAGTCAGTTCGCCTTGACCTAAAGTTTAATTCCCACACCGAAAACGCGCCTAATTTGTCTAGTGGAAAAATTTCCGATAATGTGCAATAGCGTTGAGCTTTGGGCACGCAATTCTGACGCGGTTAAGGAAGTTCATTCCCTTATCTCCTGAAACCAGTCGAGATACGTGAACATTTTACGCTATGTGTAGGCCGGTTGATTGATTTTCGTGCATCGTCAAAGCAACTGATGACGTAGAAGGAATCAGCAGTCTTATTTCATATACAGATGACTTTACATCAAAGGAATATTCCCCAACACTTGGAAATCTGGTGGTGTGCGGCTCTTTCTCAATAAGGAAAAACAAAATCTAGTAAACAACTTCCGCGTCAGACTCCTGCGCTGTCCATGACTTCGTTTTTTCATTTTCATCGACATTGGTAGGCACAAATTCATAAGCAACCAATAGTTAGGATTTTTTTTAGTTCAGTACTTTGAATCGTTACTTTATTAGAAGGAATTTTAAAAGGTGAACTTAAAATCAAAAATGTCGAGTTTATTTTTATATTTTTCTCATCTTTGAAGTTAACGAAAACAAACTTAAAATTTATTTGAAAAATATTTTAGATTTCAACTTGGTGAAAATTTACTAAGTTATATTTTCTATTAATTAGACTTTATTCTCAGCAGAGCTACGAAAAGATGCATCTACGATAGAGGGGGCTTGATCATGATTTAATAAATGTCTCTGTCGATCTATGAAATCGTGAAACAATGTCCATCATAATCATCTTTGTTCGTACGGATGTCTAATAATTACTTTATTCTTTACTCGTTAATGAGAACATTATGTAAACATTCCAATACTGAAATAAGAAAGACCCTTTTTTATCCTGTTCCAAGCTTAGTTTCTCCAATTTCTCTTTGAAAAACTATACATGACGATTCCATTATTTGAATTTGGACGTTAACAAAGTGAATCGAAAAAATTATCAATTAGAAAACGAAACACAACGAGTAAAACGCCATAAGGGTAATTTATCGTCGAAGGTATTTGTTTTAGATGCTAAACATATCAGATTGCCATTGATTTGTAAAATTAAGGTCTCCGGATCAACCCCTATGCTTAAAGTGGAGAAAAAACGCCTTTTGGCAGCGCTGAATATAATGTCGAGTGAAATTCAATAGCTTTTACTATGTGGTTAGAGCATTTAACGCTACAAAGCCTTTTGTATTGTTGTTAAGCGACGCGACAGCCCTGTCAGAGAACCTCACATGTACCCAGCAGCAGTTAAACCTTTTATTCCCCACTTTTATATTAAATGTGAACTCGTTCTTTTTCCTCGGCTCCTTCTTGAAACGTTCCACGACGTAACAGCCTCATATTAGCATATCTTCTTTGTTGAGCCATCACACTGACTTTTTCAAACGTAAAATTACGTTAAAATGTATCAAAGCAACCCCTTCACGTTGGGGTGTTAATTATTATCTCTGCTCGGTGGTTATCGACCCCCAGCAAGCGACAGAATTAGACGTATACCTGATGAAAGATAAGCGGGCAGATTCGATACCCTCATGCTTCTTGTCACGGTTCGGTGCTCGGTGAAAGATATACCCCCGTCGGCGTCCGAGATGATCGTGTCGCTCCCCCGGCGGAAGGGACGACGATATCCCTACGCTGGTGGACGTAATTCCACTAAATTTCCAAACCATTGTGCCCGTTCTTTATTGGCGTGGTCGTCTTCCACTCGAGTTTGTGTCGTTGAATTGGAATTACCGACCCATTTACAATTGACTTTGTTGCTCTTGGCTCACCGGGGAGACCCCTGAATTTACAAGGACGAGATACTCGAGGTTTTAGCGTCAGGTCCAGTTTCTAAACAATCCGTTTTCAAATTTTAGCTCTCTCTTCTTATCATGACGCTAATTTGTGCTGCACTCGACTCTTGCAGAATTTGTTTTTAATTTTTAGATTTCTCGTTACCATGACGCTAATTTGCGTTGCCTGCATGCTCTGATGTTAACAGGGTTACGTAGCCATGAGTAAAACGTGTAATAAAATTAAAAAATGCGTGATTGGCACCGGGGCTTGAACACGCGGCCTACCAGGCGAGATCGTAAAGCAGCAGTCATCTTTTTCACTGTGCCATAGTGTCTTTGTTGGCAAACGTAAATTTCAACCGTTTTAACATTACTTTATAGCACTCATACTATAAGTTAAAATAATTACTGTGCCTTATTTAAATGGTGTTTTAGTTTAACTATTATTTCCTTGTTTTAAGCTTTTACTTCTATCGACAATTACCATGACTGCTTTTTTATTAAATTATGTTAAATTAATTAAAATCAATAGGAAATTATTTTGTTTTGTAAATTACACATAAGTTTGTCCTATACGGTTACCATCCATCACGTTTTAATTGAACAGAAAGTTGTCAATATTAACAATAATCCAATTATTTAACTAGTGAAAACAGTTTGCCGAGAAATTCCGACTAAAGACACCACCTTCGTTCAAAAATACATTTACATAAACAACACCCATCGATAGTCACATAATTTTGGTCCCCAAGTATAACCGCGTTAGCCTATCTCCATACGTGTCTTTGTTTTCGAGCTGGCAAACAGGGAGATAAACATGAAATATTGTCGCGCTAAATTAGAGCCCTATTGTGTTCGATGCTTGCATTAATCTCGCGGTCGACTATTCTGGAAATATTGCGCGCATTAGATTCGAAAATAATACAACAACCGACTTGCCGAATACGCCAACAGATGAACTTGTTTTGTAACACGAATAACTTAGACGCAACAGATAGAACGGTTTGAAAGTCAATAAATTGGTGGATAAACGACCGAAACGGCTTTATCACATCGCAACGGTGAAAATGATCGATGGGGTGAAGAGATAGTTAACTTAATAATATAGGTTCGTTATTGAATCCCTACAAATCGACGGTGCCATTGGAAATATATTTTAGGGGCATATAATCAGGTGAGTTATTGATTAGGCCCCTTTACACTTGCGGCCTTTTCGCGCGATTTTGTCAGGACGCGACCATTGCGCGTTCCAAGTAGTGCGCAAGGAACGTGGCGTTCCAAGCGGTACGTGGCGTTCCAAGCGGTACATGGTGGAGTTCTTTGCGTGTCGTTTAGAATGCACATTTGGCGCGTCTTAGGATGATTGCGCCATTGACGCGTCTTAGCATGATCGCGCCATTGACGCGTCTTAGCATGATCGCGCCATTGGCGCGTCTTAGCATGATCGCGCCATTGACGCGTCTTAGCATGATCGCGCCATTGACGCGTCTTAGCATGATCGCGCCATTGACGCGTCTTAACATAATTGCGCGAAAGGATTATAAGTGCAAAACGCCTTATTGTAATGTACAACATACCCAACACGCTTATAAAGGACGAATAGTGCAAATTGAGGCACAACATTTTTTTACAAATTGCTACAGACTCCAACACTCAGTTCAACAATGTTCCAAGTTTCGAGCTCACACGCCGAATTCTCTTTCACGGGACGAGCGTTTATCGAGCTGCAGTAAGACATAGCTCGAGGGTCCTCTTTCGAGGATCATTCGAATCCTGACCACGTCCGAAGAATCTGAGGGCCTTACACGCACTTGGACGTGTCGTTGGCGTTCAATTGATTCTTTTGCTGGATCCCCCTTCTTTCACGTCATTACTAAACGCTTATTTCACCCTCGACCCTCGACTCGATAATGTCGAAAACCTCAAGTGTCGGCAATACTTAAAAACCGAGTACGGGCGCTCTTACCAGAACGGCGTGGACCCTCAAAGTTAGACGCGAAATGTGAACGTGATCGACTTTGAAAAAGGGTCCTAAGTTGAAGGTTTCAATTTATCTGTAATTTCCCTAATTCAGCAGAATGAAATATTTGGGGATTTAGACATAGTAATTGGAAGTTCGTCAGGACGTTATAAAATCGTTTTGGGCTCAAAATTTAAATGACATTTCTATCATTTCTTCGTAATTTCCTAAAATTTCGAATTAAAAATTCAGATTCTTCGGAAGTGGTCAGGATTCGAATGATCCTCGAAAGAGACTTGTACATATTTTCGTCTAAATTTCGAAGTTAATCTCAAAAAATGGATTTAAAAATCGAAGTCATCTTTAGAGGATGGATTAGGGAAACAAGAGACGGCGGTCTGTGAAATCATGGACGCGGAGAGATCCTGCATCGCTGCTGTGCTAGCTACTGAAATGAGAGACAGAGAGATGATGGAGAAATAGCAGAGGGATTGAAATACAAATCTTGTCCCCTGAAACCAAGAAGGAATAAAAACCAAAACAAAGGACAACAAGGACCAGTCCGTTCTACCAAAAAAAAATAGCAGAGGGATGACGAAGAGATGTGCTTAGCGCTTCGATACAGCGAATTAGTGTGAGATGAAGAGAATTAAAAATATTTCCACTAAAGGTTTCTATTTTTTTCAAATCAAAGTTCAAGTGGTAACGTAAAAACACTTTACGATTGTCGTCGTTAACATATTTTGAAAATTTACAAAGTTGTGTAGAAGTGAATATTAACGGGCATTGGCACCATTGTGTTTCAAAATACATTTTACATTCAAAAATTTATATTATTTTGCTTTATTAAAACAACATTTATTGAAACTAACGCGCTATTAACAGATATGGTTTATTAGTTGGAGCGTTCGAGGGACACCCCGATGTCAAATTGATCATAAAACACTAATATTTTGTTATCAATGGCCCAGATTAACTATTGTGCGAATTATTAACGAGTGTAATTAAAACGGCGAAATCTGGTTGTTAGCCGATTTATGGCCCTGGCTTATTTGCGACAGTTAGAAAGATAAATTCTTTTACGTCGACATAAACGGATTTTTAATCACAAATTGATTTCACGCAACGTGTCAGTTATCCAATTCTGTTTGTTTCAGGTGAGTGTCTGGATTATTAAAATGCTTTTCCACGCCACCATGCTATGGTAAGAGATATAGTAAGAGAGATATGGTAAGCGAGATATGGTAAGAGAGATATGGTAAGAGAGATATGGTAAGAGAGATCACAGTAGAGCATGTTTATATGTCGCGTTGAATCCACCGGTTCTCGTCCACCGATGATATTCACGATTGAAATTGATCCATCGCCGATAAGATCACGTCGGATATTTTTTTCTTCGATTTTGATGGAGTTTTGTGAAAATAATTTTAATTCGTGGTGAAGTTTATAAAGATGACCTTTCTCAATTATAAACTCCCCCAAGTAGCTAATTAGGCAAATCTAATTTCTAAAATATATTCCGTCAGCTGCAATCCCGAGGCCGCGGGAAGACAACGAATAAACTTTTCCTCCTAATTAGGGCTTTCTTTTAAAAACAAACAACCTCATTGTGTTGCGCGTATTTCATTATTTTTACGCTTTGTTTCGACAAGGCGCCTGATTATGTCGATTTAATCAGTTGCAATCAAAGAGGTGGGGTTTTTTTTGACGTTTTCGGGGTTTCGCGAGCCTATTAACATAATTAATGAAGTTAATTAAGCGCGCACAATATATAATCCGGCACGGGATCGAATAAAAACGGATGAAGAAAATCTTGTTAGTTAGATGGCAAGTAACAAATGAACGTATTTAACTCGATTCTTGTTTGAGTAATAAAAAGGATTATTAGTCTGTCGGAAAATCTGGCTAAAGTAAACTTGGCATGCCCGTGGATACGCCAGTGAACAATGCCAAATTGAATTGGTCCGTAATAGATTCGTATCAATCTTGCGCTTGTGTGCGTTTTTCTGCGCCATCTAGCGATGGAAGCTTCGAATTAGATTTCTTTGTTGTTAATTCCTCGATTTTTACCATCAATAATGAACTTGAGGAGGTCCAAAATAACTCAAACCGTTTTTAACTCAAGCTTTAAAAAGTAGTTTGCTGTTGGGCAATTACCAATAAAACTTGTTAGTATGGGGGTAAAAAATCGTGACAACTGGAAAATTTCCCTGTTGAGTATAAAGGAAAATTACATGGAGTATGAAAATCCTGCGTATAATTACGAAGTATGTTTATTAATTTGGTTCAAGTAGCTAATAAGACGCTGATCGTTCTCCAAAATGAAGTGCGCCGCAGTCGCGAGGTTTGGCAACAATTCCGAACGTCAATATTGAGTTCTCGATTTTGTTGTGACAAAAGCACGTTCCTGAGCTAACGAGTGCTCGTTAGATCACCCATTACATATCAGTGGCGTGCGAGAACTTAATTGCTCTCCACTCGGATAGCCTTAGATAACGACCTTAATTTACAGCGTCCCGATCAGCTGAAAATACCAGTTTGTGATTTCAGAATTATTTGAAGGAATTTTGTTGTTGTTTTGGCCCAATCTTACGACATTATGTAGCTCTAAGAAAGAAAAGAGCTAACCCTAACGATAACTTTAAGTTATTAAATTATAAACAAACTGGAGTAGCTACAAGAGGCTGGTTCTAGCCCACTCTAACGTTTGGTATTTTTTGGCAGGCGGCTTGGCTTGGTGTCAACGTAATTTCACGACATTATGTAGCTTGAAGAAAGAAAAGAGCCAACTTTAACATTACCTTTGAGTTATTAAATTATCAACAAACTGGAGTAGCTATAAAAGACTGATTCTAGCTTATTTTAACGTTTGGTATTTTTTTGGCAGGCGTCTTGGCTTTGTGCCAACGTAATCTCACGACATTATGAGCTCTAAGAAAAAAAGGGTTTACCCTAACAATAACTTTAAGTTATTGAATTATTAACAAACTGGAGTAGCTATAAGAGGCTGGTTCTAGCCCACCCTAAAGTTTGGTATTTTTTGGCAGGCGGCTCGGCTTCGTGTCAACGTAACCTCACGACATTCTCTAGCTCCAAGAAAGAAAAAAACCAAACTTAACGATAACTTTAATTTATTAAATTATTAACAACCGGAGTAGCCATAAGAGGCTGTTTCTAGTCCACTCCAACGTTTGATATTTTTTGGCAGGCGGCTTGGCTTGGTGTCAACGTAATTTCACGACATTATGTAGCTTTAAGAAAGAAAAAAGCCAACTCTAACAATATCTTCAAGTTATTAAATTATTAACAAATTGGAGTAGCTATAAGAGGCTGATTCTAGCTTATTTTAACGTTTGGTATTTTTTGGCAGGCGTCTTGGCTTTGTGTCAACGTAATCTCACGACATTAAAAACTCTAAGAAAAAAAAGGGTTAAATCTAACGATAACTTTAAATTATTAAATCATCAACAACTGGAGTAGCTATAAGAGGCTGGTTCTAGCCCACCCTAAAGTTTGGTATTTTTTGGCAGGCGGCTTGGCTTCGTGTCAACGTAATCTCACGACATTCTCTAGCTCCAAGAAAGAAAAGAACCAAACTTAACGATAACTTTAATTTATTAAATTATTAACAACCGGAGTAGCCATAAGAGGCTGTTTCTAGTCCACTCCAACGTTTGGTATTTTTTGGCAGGCGGCTTGGCTTGGTGTCAACGTAATTTCACGACATTATGTAGCTTTAAGAAAGAAAAAAGCCAACTCTAACAATATTTTTAAGTTATTAAATTATTAACAAATTGGAGTAGCTATAAGAGGCTGATTCTAGCTTATTTTAACGTTTGGTATTTTTTGGCAGGCGTCTTGGCTTTGTGTAAACGTAATCTCAAGACATTAAGGCCTAGCGCTGACATGCAATTTTCAGTTGCGCAACTGTTTGGTTTCAAGAGCGACTGCTATTGGTTTATATTGTAGCGCGCTCACATGCAACTAAAAGTTGCTGCAACTAAACAGTTTGTGTTTTGTCACAAACCAAACGATTGCAAAACTACCTGCAACTGTTTTGTATCGCATTGAGTTAAATGCACTGGCGCTGACTTGCAACTGAAACCAGGCAATTTGTAGCATATGATCATCGTAGACGACAAAGGGTGTAATATAATTTTTAGTGTAAATTTTTAAACTTGTAACATTATTAACTTATATTATGGTATAATGTAATTTCTTTGTGTAGAACTTTTAAACTTGTTACATCAATTGGTTCCGGTGATAATTCTGAAGTACTCTTATTATGTATAAGCTTTATAACCCTTGATTTTTGTTCCATTGAGGGTAATTTTGAGTACAAGAAAGAGAGTAGGGTTGTAAATATTCTACAGTTAGGTGACAAGACATAATGAACCATATCGCGTCTTTTCCCTTTCAGTTTCTAGAAGTTACTAATTACCAATATTGGTGTTTTCTTTTTCTGTACCTTGTGGAGGAGAAAAAATAAACTTCAGTATTTCTTAACGTGTACTTGCGATCACTACGGTTGTTTTGTATCCAATTTTTTTTTGTATTAAACGGAGTACATTACTTGTGTGTTCTGTCAAATTAGCCATTATTTTAGATTAGAGTAGTTGATGTAAACAGTTTAATTCGAATTACTTGACAAGTCGATATGATTTCTACAGAACCGCACGGTAAGAAATTATTTTTGTAAATATTTAATTTATAAGCTCTTAATCACATAAAATGAAGTGCTGCACAATCACTGTGCCGCGCCACATTAGTGGACAATTAATTTTTTAGTTACCCTATTAATTAAAAATTTTTCAAACTAAAAAAAGATTTCTTTGACCTTAAACTTCAACTTCAAAGTATACAACTTGAACTTTTGTACTTAAGTTATTATTCAATATTCATCATATTACAGTTCAAAAAATGTTTTAGACCACTAATTACAATCATTAATTATTTTCTGAATGACTTCGCAAGCAAATCCTCGTGCAATTTATAAAATTGTCCTTTTCTTAAATGCTGGCTTTTAATGTGGTGTATCCAATATCGCTTCCTAGGCTTTTTTTTCTTCTACTTAACTCGAAAGCACATACAGTAGTTAATTCGAAGACGTCCATATTGAAACTATAAAGTTTCAGTTGCATGTGGGCTCGCCTGCCTGTGACCAAACTGTTTGGTTGCGTAAGTCAGCGCGGTTTACTAGAAAACGAACCAAACAGTTGCGCAACTGAAAATTGCATGTCAGCGCTAGGCCTAAAAACTCTAAGAAAAAAAAAGGGTTAAATCTAACGATAACTTTAAATTATTAAATCATCAACAACTGGAGTAGCTATAAGAGGCTGGTTCTAGCCCACCCTAAAGTTTGGTATTTTTTGGCAGGCGGCTTGGCTTCGTGTCAACGTAATCTCACGACATTATAAGCTCTAAGAAAAAAAGGGTTAACCCTAACAATAACTTTAGGTTATTAAATTATCAACAAACTGGAGTAGCTATAAGAGGCTGGTTCTAGCTCACTTTAAAAGTTGGTATTTTTTTGCAGGCCGCTTGGCTTGGTGTCAAGGTAATCTCACGACATGATTTAGCTTCAAGAAAGAAAGAGCCAAACATAACAATAACTTCATTATTATCAACAAACTGAAGTTGCTATAAGAGGCTGGTTCTAGCCCACTTTAAAGTTTGGTATTTTTTGGAAGGCGGCTTGGCTTCGTGGCAACGTAATCTCACGACATTTTCTAGCTCTAAGAAAGAAAAGAACCAAACCTAACGATAACTCTAATTTATTAAATTATAAACAACCGAAGTAGCTATAAGAGGCTGGTTCTAGCCCACTCTAACGTTTGGTATTTTTTGGCAGGCGGCTTGGCTTGGTGTTAACGTAATTTCACGACATTATGTAGCTTAAAGAAAGAAAAGAGCTAATTTGAACAATATCTTTGAGTTATTAAAATATCGACAAACTGAAGTATCTATAAGAGGCTCATTCTAGCTCATTCTAACGTTTGGTATTTTCTGGCAGGCGTCTTGGCTTCGTGTCAACATTATCTCACGACATTATAAGCTCTAAGAAAAAAAGGGTCAACCCTAACGACAACTTTAAATTATTAAATCATCAACAACTGGAGTAGCTATAAGAGGCTGGTTCTAGCTCACCCTCAAGTTTAGTATTTTTTGGCAGGCGGCTTGGCTTCGTGTCAACGTAATCTCACGACATTATAAGCTCTAAGAAAAAAGGGTTAACCCTAACAATAACTTTAGGTTATTAAACTATTAACAAACTGGAGTAGCTATAAGAGGCTGGTTCTAGCTCACTTTAAAATTTGGTATTTTTTTGCAGGCCACTTGGCTTCGTGTCAAGGTAATCTCACGACATGATTTAGCTCCAAGAAAGAAAGGAGCCAAACATAACAATAACTTTATTATTATCAACAAACTGGAGTTGCTATAAGAGGCTGGTTCTAGCCCACTTTAAAGTTTGGTATTTTTTGGAAGGCGGCTTGGCTTCGTGGCAACGTAATCTCACGACATTTTCTAGCTCTAAGAAAGAAAAGAACCAAACTTAACGATAACTCTAATTTATTAAATTTTTAACAACCGAAGTAGCTATAAGAGGCTGGTTCTAGCCCACTCTAACGTATGGTATTTTTTAGCAGGCGGCTTGGCTTGGTGTTAACGTAATTTCACGACATTATGTAGCTTAAAGAAAGAAAAAAAGCCAATTTTAACAATACCTTTGAGTTATTAAATTATCGACGAACTGAAGTAGTTATAAGAGGCCCATTCTAGCTTATTCTATCGTTTGGTTTTTTTTGGCAGGCGCCTTGGCTTTGTGTCAACGTAATCTCACGACATTATAAGCTCTAAGAAAAAAAGGGTCAACCCTAACGACAACTTTAAATTATTAAATCATCAACAACTGAAGTAGCTAAAAGAGGCTGGTTTTAGCCCACCCTAAAGTTTGGTATTTTTTGGCAGGCGGCTTGGCTTCGTGTCAACGTAATCTCACGACATTATAAGCTCTAAGAAAAAAAGGGTAAACCCTAACAATAACTTTAGGTTATTAAATTATCAACAAACTGGAGTAGCTATAAGAGGCTGGTTCTAGCTCACTTTAAAATTTGGTGTTTTTTTTGCAGGCCGCTTGGCTTCGTGTCAAGGTAATCTCACGACATGATTTAGCTCCAAGAAAGAAAGGAGCCAAACATAACAATAACTTCATTATTATCAACAAACTGGAGTTGTTATAAGGTGCTGGTTCTAGCCCACTTTAAAGTTTGGTATTTTTTGGAAGGCAGCTTGGCTTCGTGGCAACGTAATCTCACGACATTTTCTAGCTCTAAGAAAGAAAAGAACCAAACCTAACGATAACTCTAATTTATTAAATTATCAACAACCAGAGTAGCTATAAGAGGCTGGTTCTAGCCCACTCCAACGTTTGGTATTTTTTGGCAGGCGGCTTGGTTTCGTAATGTCAACGTAATCTCACGACATTATGTAGCTTTAAAAAAGAAAAGAGTCAACCCTTACAATACTTTTAAGTTATTAAATTATCAACGAACTGGAGTAGCTATAAGGGGCTAGTTCTAGCTCACTTTAAAGTTTGGTTTCAAGTCAACGTAATTTCACGACATTAGGTAGCTCTAAGAAAGAAAGGAACCAAACCTAAGATAACTTTAATTTATTATTATCAACAAGCTGAAGTAGCTATAAGAGGCTGGTTCTAGCCCACTCTAAAATTTGGTATCTAAGAAAAAAGAGTCAACCCTGACGAAAACTTTAAGTTATTAAATTATTAACACCCTAAAGTAGCTATAAAAGGCTGGTTCTAGCCTACTCCAAAGTTTGGTATTTTTTAGCAGGCGGCTTGGCCTCGTGTCAACGTAATCTCACGACATTATTTAGCTTTAGGAAAGAAAGGAACCAACCTTAGCGATAACTTTATTTTATTATTATTAACGAGCTGGAGTAGCTATAAGCGGCTGGTTCTAGCCCACTCTAAAGTTTGGTATTTTTTTGGAAGCGGCTTGGCTTCGTGTCAACGTAATCTCACGACATTATCTAGCTCTAAGAAAGAAAAGAGCTAAGCTTAACGATAACTTTAAATTATTAAATTATTAACAACTGGAGTAGCTATAAGAAGCTGGTTCTAACCCACTTTAACATTTGGTATTTTTTGGCAAGCGGCTTGCCTTGGTGTCAACGTCATCTCACGACATACTGTAGCTCTAAGAAAGAAAAGAGCCAACCCTAATGATAACTTTAAGTTATTAAATTATTAACAAACTGGAGTAGCTATGAGAGGCTGGTTCTAGCCTCTTCGAACATTTGGTATTTTTATGCACGCTACTTGGCTTCGTGTCGTGTCATGCTCTTTGCACCTAGTGATTGTTACTAGGTGCGAAGAGCACGGTAATATCTAAATGGTGCTTTATGGGGTGCCATTTCAGGAAAATCACAAATGCAAAATAGCGCTTGAAGCGACATTTATTGCTACTGATTTCTAAAATTTATAATTGTATATCTTCTAAAGCAATCAGTTAAAGTAATATAAACTACTTAGTGGGAATTTATGGCGTATTAGGCATTGTTTAACCTCTTACGTTGCGTGTGGCAGTGAAGTGATCACAATACAATTTGGTAATTCGTCAATTTTATTGACGACAATTCATTCACAACAAGCCATACTTGTTGGCAATATAACAGCACGCGTCACACAACCCTCACTTCATATAAGCTAATCAGTCAATGATCTGTCAAGACACTTTTAAGGACTTTCGTATTATTTAAGTTCTCTCAAAAACTCCACTTCGTCAACTATAAGCTAAAACGTTTCAACTTCCATCACTCAGTTAAGCAACGATTACAAAGCGTAGACAGTTCCCAAAGCGTCCCCCCTGGGAGTAATAAGAAATCAGAAGTTATCGGAAAGCAATAACGATATACAATTAGAGGAGTTCGAAGTTGCTCTTAGGTTTTAGCGTCTGAAGATAATTAAGTTGACGTCAGCTCGTGGAAAACCGTTCGATAAGTATCTTAGTTGTAACCGAGTATTAATCTGATATGGATAGGGACGAAAACCGCTCCCTCCCGAAGGGTGGCTCGCCCGAATCTCCGACAACCCGACCGCGATTTCAGTCAAGTCGCCGAAAACTCGACCACTGCGGTTCCTTTTAGCGAAGGACATCAGACAAGACGGTAGAGTGACCAATATGTCGCTGGACACAAACGACGTGATGCAAAGATTCAAAAACCACGGTGGCCAAAATTTTAACGAAATGTTCATTAAGTCCACGCGGATTCAACCACAATGACGCCTCTTCTAGCGAAATGGGAATATACTTCTTTGAAAAAGTCAAAATTTTGTTAAAGAAAAGTCAAATTAGAAAAAAGGGGTCACAATTTAAAAATATATTTTAAAAAATGATTGGCATTTCAAAATAATCGAAATTTTGAAAAGGATCAAAATTTTCAAAAAGTTGATGTTCTAAAAAGAAGTTGAAATATTCATCAGAAGTCAAAATTTTAAAATAAGTCAAAATTTTGAAAAAAAAAATGCGATGGCGAAACCACGTGGGTCCCCAGGACACCTCAAGGGCCAATTCGAATTTCAAACACTCGAATCTGTTCGACTGCTTACTCAAGCATCTTACGTCCCGATTATCAAACGAAATTCAGAATTCAATTTAGATAACTTTAAGGTAGCAACTTCCAATCTTTCAAATTAACCTCGCTCCCAACTTACAACGCAGGTTTATCGCCTGATCGAATCTGAACCGGACGATATTTTTTTACAAAACTCGAGCCACAAAAGCTCGACGATCAGATCCAATCGTACGAATAAAAACAATTTTATTATGTTTACTTTTCGGCAGCCGTTCGGAGCAAATTTTGTTTGCGTTGAATGAACTGTCCACCGTGATATAACGGGCCGGTGGATGCGGGGAGTTTCCGGCTGGAAACCGCGCTTCGGTATCGATAGTTTCTGGGGCGAACTGGCCAGCGCTAAACCGATAAACTGAAAGCGTTCGTTGGCCATTTCAGGCGAAGGTGTCACGGCGGGGAATTTTTCCAAGAAGTTGGATTATTTTATATTTTGCGGGGGGTAGTTTGAAGGTGGGGTAGGGGCGTAAAATAGTTGAAGCGAAATCACAATTAAATGTTTTCGTTTAACTTTGAAGATTATTCGCGAAATATTCTTATACCAAACGAAGGACCATCTTCTGTAGTGGTACGTCTCACGTTTCATCTAGTTTGGTGCCTAATTGTTAGTCACGCCGAGGGCGCTTGTATGTTATTGTTGTTATGCAACCTATACTACAAAAGTTGCTTTACTATAGTGACCTTTGTAAACTTGATTACATCGTACAGCTGGTTATTGTTTCAGTAATTTGTAATTTAAACTTGAAATTAGAAAATAATCTAGACATCTTTTTGAATTTTTTAGGTTTGAAATTTTCGAGAAGCAATTTGTCTTTTAATTTTTGATAAACTTTCAGTTTGGACTCAAGTATTCGTTTTTTGAAGTTTGTTTTGAACATTTCAAACTCTAACAGATACATCAATTTATTTCAGAAATATTGACCTTTTTCTTCAAAATTTTATTTTATTTTCGAAATTTTTATTTTTGTCTTAAAGCCTTAAACTTTTTTTTTAGAAATTTCGATTTTTTTCAAAAGTTTCTTTTTACAAAGTCCATATTTAGTATCCTAAGAATTGAAATACAAATCTTGTCCCCTGAAACCAAAAAAGATTTAAAAACACAACAGAGGTTGCTCTAACGCGTTTCGATAGCCAAACTATCATCTCCAGAAAGATACTACCCTAAGGTCGACGAATGTCCACGTTTGACGTCATTCCAGTTTGGGTTCTTGAAAAGCAATTTAAATATTTTCCAGAGAATCAAATGTTGGTAGCGTCAGATGTTGCGCGGCGTCATATTTAAACAAAAGATATTTACTTAGGGGCGCGAAAAATGCTAAACGCTCCCTACATTATTTAAAATGTCTGTGCGTCACAACGTATAAAATGTGGCATTTAAATAACCCGAGCACGGGCGCATACTTAACGTTATTTTACGAGAAGTATATTTTAAATTTTTACAAGGCAGTGTCAAAATTTGCTTCGCTCTTTACCCCATTTCTGCGGAAATTTCATACGCATATTTCACCGCGGCGTTGGTAGGATATTCTTATTAAATTTGAATAACAAAAAGACTAAAAGGATGCAGGAAATAAAGTTGGGCAATTGCTGAAATATAATCTTAAGCGAGAGGGAACGAATCAAATTTTTATGGTTTTCTGCTAAAGAGTTAGTCTATCATACATGAATGATGGTAAACACTATCGAAATTTACCATTAAAACAATTTAAATTCATGTAAAATAGTCTAACGTCAAACTACATAAAAATTTGGCGCTTGAAAATCTAAGTAGATAAAATGGTGGATGCGCCGGACCAATGACGCACCGGTGCGTCATCCGTACCGCTGGAAACTCTCGCATGACGCAGTGGTGCGTCATCAGCGCTGAACGTATTAACCAGTAATTATTTCACCTCGTATAAAATCCTGTCATTCTCAATTGGCGCATTTTAAGCATCACACTTATTTCCAACTAAGCTACAGACCGAGACCGAGGGCCACGCGTAAAACGCAAATCGTTTCTAATCAAACTTCCCCGGTTATAATTTTTCATTAAGCTCCACATCCACGTAAAATTCGGAACGTGTAAATCATTCCCTTTTTTATTATCCGACATTTAATCCCTAATCTTGGAAATTTCATTTTCCAAAGTCTAATTAATCAACCAGCGCGATTTCCCGGTCCGAATGGATCGTCAGATCTTCATAATTACGAATACTTTTCGTCGTGATTATGTGGGGCTTCGAGTGGCGGGCCCCGGACGCGATGTATTTTGCCGACACACACATGTGACCCTCGTGACTCATCGCATTAGTCTGTAATTAATCTTCTCGGAAGCTCCTGTATACATACAAGTGTTCAATAGACCTCTAAACGTGATGAATCATGAAATTTACCGAATTAAGATGAGCGAATTTGATTTATTACTGTGTACATTTAATTAATTGAGAAGTGCTTATTTAAGATAAAAAGATGCAAACGAGTTTAATAAGTGAAGATAAATTAGCTGATGGCGTTCTCTGACGTAAGCTGTTCTGTTGAAATTGTCTCGTAGTTATGTGGCCTACACCCACTTCAAGAATAATATTAACAAGAAAATCTACTTTACTTTTAATTAAATCGCCTCGAAATGTTAACAATCCTGTCAACTTCCCTAAACGCCCCCATCTAAATGGGGGCGTTTAGATGCCCCCAACCAACGGTTTCTCTTAAAACTTTAGCACTCTAGAATTTTTTCCTAGTTTAGCTAGGAAAAAAATTCTAGAGTGCTAAAGTTTTCAGAGAAACCGTTTGAAGCACTTAAATTTTAAGAAAACATTTGAGGGTCCAAATTATGAAAGAAGCCCTTAAGTGTTTATCAAAACCAACCTCATCAAACTCTTCATCAAAACCAAAAGTAAACATGTCAAATGTATAATTCTCAAGGACACTCGCCAGGTTCGAAGATTTGGAGACCTGAAGCTCTAAAGTTGCACAAGTGCTGAAACTTTAAATTATCAAAATATCCCTTGAAGAGTAACAATCCTAAATTATCAAGTAAATGAAACAATGTTCTCAACAGAATTTATTTAGAGCAATTTGTAAAGACTCAATAAATTTATCTAGAACTCTATTAATTTTATAAGACTCATCAAGAGCACTGAGACTTCTAAGACGTAACAAAATTCACTTTTGTTACGTCTTAGAAATCCCAGTGCTCTTGATGAGTCTTATAAGTTTCCAAGCAAACTAAGAATGTCTATTCAAAATACTTTTAAGGGAATTTATTTGGAGCTATTTATGAAGACTCTTGATGTAGAACTCTAAAGTTTTATTGGACTTATCAAAAGCACTGGGACACTCCTAAGATAAAACAAAGTTCACTTTTGTAACTGTCCAAGTAAGCTAATAATGCCCATAAAAATACCCCCAAGAGAGCTATTTACTAAGACTTAAATGTATCTAAAACTCCAAAGTTTTTACAAGACTCGATCAAGAGCCACTGAGACTTCTAAGACGTAACAAAATTCACTTTTGTTACGTCTTAGAAGTCTTAGTGCTTTCAATGAGTATTGTACCTTTCCAAGCAAACTAAGAATTTCTATTCAAAATACTTTTTAAGGCAATTTATTTAGAGCTATTTTTGAAGGCTCTTGATCTAGAACTCTAAAGTTTTATTGGGCTCATCAAGAGCACTGGGACACTCATAAGATAAAACAAAGTTCACTTTTGTAACCTTCCAAGTAAGCTAATAACATCTATAAAAAATACTCCCACTGGGAGTAAGGCTTAAATTTACCTAAAATTCTAAAATCTTTATTAGACTCATCAAAAGCACTGAGACTTCTAAGGCGGAACAGAATTCACTGTCACAATTTTCCAAGCAAACTAAGAATGTCTATTCAACATACTCTTAAGAGAATTCTTTTGGAGCTTATTATAAAGGCTCTGTATCTAGAACTCTAAAGTCTTTATTAGACTCAGCAAGAGCACTGAGACTCCCAAGACGTAACATAATTCACTTTCATATTGTTCCAAGCAAACTAGGAATAAGAAGAGAATTCATTGAGTGTTCTTTATAAAGCCTCAAATTTATCTAGAACTGTAAAGTCTTCATTAGACTCATGAAGAGCACTGAGAATCTCAAGACTTAACACTTTCGTAACTTTCCAAGAAATCTAGAAATGTGTATTCAAAATACTCTTAAGAGCTTTTACTTAACTGTTTATAAAGACTCAACTTTATCTAGAATTCTGAAGTCTTCATTAGACTCATGAAGAGCACTGAGACTCCCAAGACGTAACACTTTCTTAACTTTCCAAGCAAACTCTTCGCTTGTCTCTGTTCTCGCTTCTCTCTTCTCTCTTCTCTCTTCTCTCTTCTCTTCTCTCTTCTCTCTCTTCTCTCTTCTCTCTTCTCTCTTCTCTCTTCTCTCTTCTCTCTTCTCTCTTCTCTCTTCTCTCTTCTCCCTTCTTTCTTCTCTCTTCTTTCTTCTCTCTCCTCTTTGCTCTCTTCTTTCTTCTATCTTTTTTTACAGCTAGTTATTGTTTCAGTAATTTGTAATTTAAACTTGAAATTAGAAAATAATCTAGACATCTTTTCTCTCTTCTCTTCTTTTCTCTGTTCTCGCTTCTCTCTTCTCTCCTCTCTCTTTTCTCTTCTCTCTTCTCTCTTATCTCTTCTCTCTTCTCTCTCCTCTCTCCTCTCTCCTCTCTTCTCTCTTCTCTCTTCTCTCTTCTCTCTTCTCTCTTCTCTCTTCTCTCTTCTCTCTTCTTTCTTCTTCCTTCTCTCTTTTCTCTTCTCTCTTCTCTCTTCTCTCTTCTCTCATCTCCCTTCTCTCTTCTCTTTTCTCTCTTCTTTCTTTTTTCTTCTCTCTTCTCTCTTTACGTTACGCTTCTATCGCACGTTCAGCGTTTCGATCTAAAAAATTCCTAACCAAGGTAAAATGAACTTTTTGTTTTGACCTGCCGCCGTCGTTGACTGCCCACCGATTGTTGATCAGAGGAGATAGCTCTCTCTTTCTCTCTCTCTCTTTCTCTCTTTCTCTAAAAGATTCAGATTTTAAAAAAATTTTGAAAGGAAATTAAATCTTTGAAATGAAAATCGTAATTTAACAAAAATGCTGAAATTTCGAAAATAAGTCGTAATTTTCCAAAAAGAGTCAGAATTTTGAATAAAGGTCAAACATTTTAAAAATAGTTAAAATATTCAATAACAAAGAAAAAACTATAAAAGAGA